>BSBK01008821.1:0-585000 GCA_027943335.1 Chamaecyparis obtusa
CAGGTTCTCACAACTCAAGTCAATAAAAGGAAGAAACCTAAATTCAAAAGCAAAAGAAAATATATGGACTACTCTAAAATGCAATGCTTCAGATGTGATGAATATGGTCACTCAACAACAAAATGCCCAAATAGACTCAAACATCAAGCATCTTTTTCCAAAGTCTGCACAGATAAATTTGTACTCTAATACTTGTGAAATATTAGATTAAGAGGGATTTCTATCATTTTCACTAATGTAGAACACTTCAAAGTAAATACAAAATTACTATACTATATTTATTGTATAAATCTAAATAAAATCATTTATGAACTATTTACCTTGATCTTTTCTGAGGATGCTCTTGCAAGAAAAGGAGAATTGATGTCAAATTCAAATGGAGTCTGAAGCTCCATCAAAAGCATCATTAATGAGGAGATCAGATGATTGACATTCAGAAGGAGTTCAAATTTCATTTGTATGTGACTATATGATTTCAATGGGCCTACCTCCTATGTACATCATAAGGAAGTGACAACTTCCAAATCATTATCACTTGTATTTGCAGAAGTTATTGGAAGCTGACGATCTTACAATAACTTAAATCATGATATACATTATTTATAATGTTGAAATAGATCATGATGAATTAATGCAACAACTAAGTGTTAGATGTCATTAAGTTGATGGTCTATAAGTTGTTTGCATAAATATATCTTGTAAACCAACAACTAAGTGTTGGATATCATTAAATTGATAGTCTATAAGTTGCTTGTATAGATACATCTTGTAAAGCAACAACTAAGTGTTAGATGTCATTAAATTGATGGTCTATAAGTTGTTTTCATAGATATATCTTGTAAATCAACAACTAAGTGTTAGATGTCATTAACGGTCTATGACTTGTTTGTATAGATATATGATAGGTATTTGGTGAATATCATGTGTTGATATTCTGCAGGCCAGTACCTTATTGAGTATTTGGTGAATGTCATGTGTTGACATTCTGATAGGCCAACACTTAAGAAAACTTGTGGATAGAATCACCGGTGGAGGCAATCCACATATTGAGACTATATGTTATTGATTACATCTTGAGGATGTTTTCTTTATTGCTTACATCATACATGATTGATGTTGTCAATTTTTTGTTGACATTGGATTGATTTATCCTCCCTAGCTAAGAGGGAGTGTTAATGATTATAGCATCAGTCGGATAAATTATAAATAACATGACTTTATTATATAAATTATTATAAATGAATGAGATATTAATATTATGAGATTAGATTGAATAAATGCACATATATATACCAATATATATATAATAATAATAGATATTATTATTATTATTATTATTATTATATATATATATATATTGATATTGATATCTACATACATTCACAATTGAGAAAATTAATATAATCTCATATTATTAATATAATTATCAAATTATTCATCAAATTATATACTTATCATTTTCTATTGTTATCGATTTGATATCAATGTTTAATACTAGTCAAATTACTATCACTGATTATTATTGGGTTAATGACACAGTTGTCATTCATGTATTGATTTGATATTACAAATCACCGATTGAGTATCGGTTAGATGTATCTATTATCGTTGCTGATTATGGATTGGTTTGTTACCACGGAGACATATTAATGGAGAGACATGTCTCCACATGTGGAGACATGTCTATCCATCAACATGTCTCCATATATATATAAAGACTTTTTATAGTCAAATAACACACATCATATACACTAAGCAATGCAAGTTTTTGATCAGCACATATTCAATTCATGTTTCAGTTTATATAAATATTAATTGTTAATATATTTATATATATATTATGTTATATATATATATATATATATATATATATATATATTGAGAAATCATATACAAAGTGGATTGTAAAAGAAAATTTAAAAGATATACAATCTGATCTAAAAATTTAACAATACTGCTTAGGTTTGTTTGAATGATCGCTTAAATTCGCTCAATAGTCTCTTCTCTGTCAAATGCTTCAAATGCTCATGAAAGTGTAAGGTGAAAATGAAATAGAACAGCCTATATTTATTATTTTTCCTTGATTAGAGTTTCCAATGGCTATATTATTTTCATTAAATTCTCTTTACTGACTTCATTTCACTGATAACCAAAATACACTTTCTTACACCGAATGGAACAAAATAACTTATACACTTTACCGATCAAAATATGAAATGTCAACATCACAACTTATATCCAAATGCATCTTAGTATGCTAATATGGATCTTTGCACACATTTTAGGAATTGATTTAAGATACAATTTAGGTTATTAGGTCCTACATACCTTTTGACCGATTAAGTAAAGATAGGTGCACCCAATCTAGAGGATGTGGTGTCATCAGTTGTTCCAAGTTTAGTTCCATCGTCTTGTGTCTTCCTTCTCCATGTCTTATTCATATGATCTCTTATCTCATTAATATTAACTTGATATTTTTCATTTGGTTGTTCCTCAATTGGAGCTTTACCTCGGTGCCTGTAGTGTTTGGCTAGGTGAGTGACCTTATGACGATGAAAACAAGCCATTCCAAAGTTTCTCCATGATCTTTTATTATTCATACCATGCATCCTAAAGAAATTTTAGCAATGTGACCAAATATCCCACATGCAGTACAATTAATTCTTATATTTTAGTCCCACGGTATTGTTGATCCTTGTTGATTTTATATAGTATTGTGTCAGTTAGAGATCCACTTCTCATTCTTTCTTTATGACCTGCATTCTTCAGACTTGTGACCATATCTATTGTAGTTATTACAGTTGTCATTGAATATTGACTTCCTTATATTTTTAGCAACTTTTGATCTGCATTCAAATGCCTTGTGGCCATACTTATTGCAATTGTAACAATGACCATTAAATTTAGGAGTTCTCGATGGATTACCTATTTTTCTCCTGCAAACATTAGATGTGTATCCTAGTTTCCAATAGTGATAACAAGTAGGCCTTTTTTTCTTTGGTGGTATAGCATCATTATATTGGTTGTCTCCTTTTTTAGAGGACTCACCCTTCTTAGTAGTATTATTTGAATTGTATCCAAGTCTAGTAGTATCTCTCAATTGTCTTGGACCTTTTAGTCATTCATCCAATATCCTTAGTGATTCTTCATTTCTTCACAATACTTCATTAGCATCTTTTTCTAATTTTAGTTCATTCTTCAAATGTTCATTCTCAGATCTTAGTTCAGCAATCTCTCCAGCTTTCCTTGCAACATCTTGACCTACACTAACTAGTGGTCTATCAAGTTGTAGTGAGTTTGTGTCAACCTCAGTATTTCCCCATCTTTCTCATTTAGTCTTGTATTCATTTCTCTTCTCTCATCTTCAGCTATTATTTTGTCATCTTTAGCTTTTTCATTTTGTTCTAGGATTTCACACATCCTTACTTATTGGGCTTCTTGTTATCTTTTCATTTCTTTTACTTAATCAACTGGATTTTTGTTCTTTTTAGTCAGTTATGATATTATAGCATCAGATTCATCATACATGTTTTCCTCTAATTTTTTTTCAAGTTCTTCAACCCGATCTTGAGTTTCTTTCAATTGATGTGCTAGCTCCTTTCTCTTGTTGATTGACATAGGAAGGGATGGAGGATCCAATAATGGATAGTCCAAACCTACACCAGGAACTACAACAATAACAACCATAGCTGAATACAATAATATAATGCTTCAAAATAGAATTTCATTCAACATGCCCGACTACGAGGCCTTTTGAGTTTCGGCCATATACAATGAAATTATGAAAATAGAGACTCGGCTCTCATCATATCTTCTCTAAATTCCTCTCTATCTCTTCACACTCTCTACTTCTCCTGTACTGATTCCTCTACATCAACCCAATCTCTCAATATATAGCCAGCTAAGCCACAAGTCAACTAGTCAGGTATTTAATTACATTATAGGTCCAACCAGGAAGAGTAAACCAAAACTAAATAAAGAATGAACAAAACTTGATGCAAATCCACATTTAGGTCCACACATGATCCAAGAACATAATCCTAACTTAGAAAGATCCCATTTCATCACATGGAACCACGCAAGATGAAAAACTCCATGTTTCACATAAAACAAGATGAAAATCGACACCCGAGGAAAATGGTGATAACTCCCAACTCATGATGATTTAGGATTCAGGGTCTTAGGTGAAGATATTATTTTAGGTCCTCTTTAAGGCCAAAAGATTTCAAAGGCTGATTCATTAAGGATCAATGGCTACATGACACATAATCAGCACGCGAAAAGTAGGAAAATACGGCTCCAATAGCAAGGTAAAACAACTCTAACTTTGACATGATCCATCCAATCCTTATGCGCTCATAGGAGAAGGTCCAAGAATAGGTCCAAGGTACAACATTAACTTTTCAAAGCATGAAACCATAATCAGCAATGGCTACAAAAAAAAAACAACAGACAGGTACATAAAAAAGGAAATGTTTTTGGTGATGCAAGATTTCTCAAGACCCAAGATGCTCCTGCATCAGACACCCCAGGTAAATAAAAATAAAATGTTCTCATGAACATCTTAAGGGAATCTGGATAGGTATGCCATATTTTTTATTAACCCATATCTCCTATGTTCCTTCATTCCATGATGTCTTCACTTTATCCACTGTCACACTCAACAAATTATCTTGTTCTACACTTTTCTCATCTTTCCTTTCTGCAACTAACAAAAACTAACTTTGACCATCTTTTCCACTATCAATTACACCAGTACTTTAGTGAATAATAGTTCCTCCAGACTTACTAATCAACTTGGCACCATCTGCATCTCTTTGTGTCACTAGTTTCATCATTTACTACACTATCTTTGTCAGAAAGTCTATCTGCCTCTTAATCTCTATAAATTCCTCAACTGTATCATTCTCTTTTCCTTTCAAACTCATCTTCCTTTCATCCATAGCAATAGGTTCATCAACTCTCTTCTCTTGATGTTTGTCACTATCACAAGGACAACACCTGACAACTCCACATCCCCTAGCCCCTACTTCCTACAAAGGTAATAACTTATGCCTAGATCCACCATGCATTGCCACATATGTATTTGCACAACCATCAAACATAACATTCCTATAAAATTGCCAAGGTCTCCTAAGAAAAAGATGACAAGCATCCATAGGCAATACATCACATAATATTTCATCATGATGAGATCCAATCTGAAAATTAACCAAGAATTGCTTGTCAATCCTAACCTTAGACACATCTTGTATCCAACTAATTTGATAAGGGTTAGGGTGTTTCTTCCTTTCCAAGTTCAATTTACTAACCATCTCTTCAAAAACAAAGTTTTCAGAACTACCACCATCAACTATAACATTACATACCTTATTCTTGCACTTACATTTGGTTCTGAACAAATTTTTTCTTTGCACTGGCTCCTTAGCACATGTAGCCAACATCCTAGTGATAATAAATTCTCCTTTTTCTGCAACATTCTCAATGTCTTCTTCGATAGTTAGTGCAACTCTTTTTCTAGGACATTGAAAACTTCTATGACCCTCTTCACCACACTGAAAACAAGTACCAGTGAACTCATTTTTCCATCTCCCTCTCTATCCATTATTGTAGTTCTTAGTGACTTGACCACTTCCAGATCCTTCATTAGTCTTCTTAGGATTCTCTATCACATTACCTCCAGCAGTTGTTTCATTAGTCTTACCACCTTGGTTCCTATTATTTTTTCTTCCTTCAAACCTCTTGTTCATCTTCTCCTCAATCTTCAATTCCATATGATAAGAATCTCCTATATTTGTCATTTGAACAGTAACTCTTCTTGAATACTAGGTCTCAAGCCATAAACACACCTAGCAACCTTCTCTTTATCAGCTTTAGAATGACCAGTCCTAATCAAGATTTTGTAAAAATCCTTAGTATACTCTTGTACTGATTTGTTGTTCTGCTTCAAGGCTTGCATCTTCTTAAACATCTCTAACTCATAATCCACCTAAATGAATTTCTTTTTCAACTTGTCAACCATTCGGCTCCATCTAGTGATATTTTCTTTTCCTCTCCTACTTCTTTCCAATTGAACTTCTCTCCACCAAATATTTGCATGACCCTTTAGCTTAGTCTTTTCAAATCAAACTCTATCAGGAACTTCTATTTCTTCATACTCAAAGTAATCATCTATCTCATTAATCCAATCAATCAACTCTTCTAGCCTAAGGCTTACAGTAAATGTAGAAACTTTGATCTTAGGTCTTTTCCCAATTTTAGACATAGCCTCCATCTAGTTTCTTTTGGATCCCTAGCTTCTTCTATAGCTTCTTCAAAATGATCTTCTTCCTCATACTCATCTTCACTATCTTCTTTTGATACATTCTTCTTTCTCAATTCCTCTTGTAGATATTGCACTTATTTTTGCAAATCCCTAAAATCATCAAGATTGAATTCCCCAATAGGTTCTTCCTCTAAGATCTCATGAGCTCTCCTCAAAGGCATCTTCAATCCAAGGTCCTGGTGCAAAATGCCTCACCTTTGGCAATCTTTCCACACACTAAAAATTTTCAAGCTCTGATACCACCTGATGTAGGGTAGGGATGGAGGATCCAACAATGGATAGTCCAAACCTACACCAACAACTACAACAACAACAACCATAGTGGAATATAAGAATATAATGCTTCAAAATCTAATTTCATTCAACATGCCCAGTTGTGAGGCCTTTCGGGTTTCGGCCTTATACAATGAAATTATGAAAATAGAGACTCAACTCTCATCATATATTCTCTAACTTCCTCTCCATCTCTTCACAATCTCTACTTATCCTCTACTGATTCCTCTACATCAACTCAATCTCCCAATATATAGCCAACTAAGCCACAAGTCGACCAGTTAGGCATTTAATTACATTATAGGTCCAACCAGGAAGAGTAAACCAAAACTAAATAAAGAATGAACAAAACTTGATTTGAAGCCACATTTAGGTCCACACATGATCCAAGAACATAATCCTAACTTAGAAAGATCCCATTTCATCACACGGAACCACACAAGATGAAAAACTCTATGTTTCGCGTGAAATAGGCTTAAAATTGATACCTGAGGAAAATGGTGATAACTCCCAACTCATGATGAATTAGCATTTGTGGTCTTACTTGAAGATATTATTTTAGGTCCTCTTTAAGGCCCTAATATTGTAAAGGTTGATTCATTAAGGATCAATGGCTACACAACATGCAATTAGCACACAAAAAGCAAGAAAATACGGCTCCAACAGCAAGGTAAAACAACTCTAACTTCAACATGATCCATCCAATCCTTATGATCTCATAGGAGAAGGTCCAAGAATAGGTCCAAGGTACAAAATTAACTTCACAAAGCATGAAACCATAATCATTAATGGCTACAAAACAAACAATAGATAGGTACATAAAAAAGGAAATGTTTTTGGCAATGCAAGATTGCTCAAGACCCAAGATGCTTCCACATCATTGATTGAATACTTCAGTTTTCTCCTTAATTCATCAATCTACTCATTATCCACTCTCAATTCCATTTCCAGGTTATCAATCACCCTTTCATACCTATGACTTTCCATTCCTTTATACCATTCATCTTAAGTGGTTAAACTTATTAATAAGGGACACAACTCTGATACCAATTGTTGGACTAAGTATGTAAAGGTGAGTACTAAGAGGGGAGGGGTGAATAAGTACTGTAAAACATTTTTAAACTATCTAAGCTTTCTTCCTTAACCATTTAATGAATCCATAACTTTGTATGCATCTCATAAAACATATAAATCATTAACATAACACATAACTCATAACATATTTTTTTTTGGTATCGCAAAAATCCTTGTTAGAGGATAAAAACTACAAAGGGGATGACACCCACAAAACTTCACCACTGCACTAAAACAATTTCCTAGTTAGAGCTACACTTTTAGCTATTTCTAATAGCTTACCCTATTAAGATTATTAACTTGGTTAAGAGTCTTAAGAATAGTTAAGTCTACCTTGCTAAAGGATTTTACAATTGTAATCTAAGAATTGCACCCAGTTAAAGGATTTACTATGTAAGATCTGTTAGGATCTTCTCGGTAAAGAGACTTTACCATTATGATTACTCTTGAATTAGTAACACAAACTTGTTTATTAAACTTGCATCTACTTATTCTTTTCAGACTCTATATGCTCAATAATTTATTACCTCATACTGTCCACCTCTCACAATAATAATTCAGTGATCAGTAGATTCAACTTTGAATCACAATTACTCTTCTCTTTATTGTTTTGTTACTCGGTGGCTTCTCTACTCATCACCTTCTTTCTGTAATCTTGGATTCGCACATGTAATCTCCTCTTCTCATATGTGTACCAATCTTCTCACTTAGATCTATTATATACAATTCTAGAAGTGATGGAAATGTTCTAGAATCATCTCTTCAAGTGGTGCTAGTATTGGTTACTCCTCCAATGCATATATCATACTTAATTCTCATTAATAAATCTCACCTTTTAATCATGCATAATCATCATGTTTAAATGTCCAATTCTCTATCATACAATCTCCTTGAGATTTGTAAATTATTTTATGTTCGGTGTCCAAGTTCAATGTATCTAGAGATTCTTCTTATGTTGGCCTGTCATGCTCAATAATATATTTTCCTTTTTCTCGGTAACTATCTCATACCTCAGTTTGGTTGATTTTGTATCTTGGTACAACTCAATTCTTCCTTTCTCAATGATTAAACTTCCTTTTCCTTTACCAAAATTATATGTTCCTTTATTTCCTTTTACTAAATCACTTGTGTGCTTTACCGAATTTTCTTTTCTTCACTACCAAATGACTTTGACAATCATTATGACTTCCTCATAACTAATGACAACAAAATAACTCTTAGGAGTATCATAGGCAATTAGTAGGAAGTTTTAATAACTTAACTCTTACTAGACCTGATATAGCTTTTAGTGTTGGTTTAGTCTCAAGATTTATGTCTAAGCTATAACAAAAACATTTCAAAGTTTCTAAAAGAATACTTTGTTATATTAAAGACACTCTTAATATGGATTTATTTTATGATGGTAATGCTGATTTTTCCTTAAAGTCTTACTGATTCCAGTCTAGGTGGATATCCTCATGATAGGAAATCTACTTGTGGTTATTGTTTCTCTATTAGATCGTGTGCTATTTCTTGGAATTCATAGATTGGTGAGTTACTTAGTAACTCCTCTTCTCATCTCTATAAAAGAGATTCTCTCCTCTCTTATTTTAACTCTTGAAGTTATTGTAAATGATCCTCTCTCTCTCTCTCTCTCTCTCTCTCTCTCTCTCTCTCTCTCTCTCTCTCTCTCTCTCTCTCTCTCAGGCTTTTCCATTTTCATAATATCACAAGGGGTTTTTCTTTACTTTTCTCCTTTCAAAATCTTATTTTCTCCTTACTTTGGCTCTTGGGTGCATGCTCCTAGTTCTTGGTTTTCTCATGGTAATACATTATTCATTTTCACTCTCTTGGGTTATTATTTCATCCCTTTTCTCTCTTTATTTTTCTTTCAAATAACCATCAGATATAGATTTTTAATACCAAGAATGGAAAACCTCATGGCTTATCTAGGAGGGGCATGCTCTTTTTCAAAAATAGGCTTGAAGAGTGTCAGAAATTTGGCTAAGGGGATATGATAGGGTTTTCATTAATGGAAACATATAGACATATTTTAGACAGATATAATCATCTATGAAGTAGGTATAGTTATAGTTGAGGTTTTCATAAGGAATACTTAGAAAATTGTCCAAGTATAAGAAAGTTTACATTGAGCAGGTACAAAGATCTATTCAATGAGGTTTACTCTTGATAGTTGTACTTTAGAAAGCTTCACTATAGATAGTATGGACATCATTTATGATGTGTATGATCATGCTAAAGAAGATACTATGTTTTGGTTATGATTTCTGGGGTTTTCTAAGATAGCATGTATATCACAAAAATAGGCAAGTTAGAGTATATCGAGTTTTTGGCTAACAAGTTATTTTTTATTGCAAAAGAAAATTTATGGATTAGTTTGGGATGAAATCCTAGATGTCCATCCTAACACAGAAGAATGAGATATTAAAGTTTTGGTAATGTATATTTAAGTTAAAGTCCGACTGGATAAAGAGAAAGGTATAAAGGAAGGCACTTTGTTTAAGCAAGATTGCCAATTGTATTGTAATGATATGATTGACATATGCCCACTTTGTATCTTATGTATAGATCCAAATTTCATGATCAAAGTAGAGAAGGACATTAGTATGTTTTATTTAATGCCAGCACCTACAAGGACTGATTAGATATTGAAGATATCACTAGCAGTCAAAGTTTTGTATTTAGATATATGACTTGTGAAGTTGTATATGTACTGTATGTGCAATGAGCATCTTATATAAGTAGTGAGATTCAATTTTTGTATATTTGACTCCTCACATGGTAAAAGGATTTTAACAAGGATAGATACACCATATGGATGTAATAGACTCCTCACATGGTCAATATCTTTCACAAGATACTTTTGATTAGTGAATCATTTTGTGGGTACCATCCCCACCAGGGTTTTCCCTTGGAAAGGGTTTCCCTAGTTAACAAAATATGGTGTTATGTGTTTTATTATGTTAAGCTTGATTTTACTTTGTATTACTTTACTATATGCATGTATAAAAGTAGTAAATTATATCCATAGTTGGGAAGAAAGTTACTTAAGTTATATAATTGATTCACCACCCCCCCCCCCCCCCCCCCCCCCCGCCCTCTTAGTTATACCAAGGGATATTTACTTTCTAACAATTGGTATTAGAGCCTCAGGCTCTTGAGGGATAAGCCTAATAGCTTGAAGGAGATCACTATGGGTTTAAGGTATATTCAGAAAAATCTTGAATAATTAGATCAAGTGAATTATGAAAGAGAGATTAAAGAACAGGTTGTGAGATGCACAAGATTAAATTCAGAAGTTAAAAGATCAGCTTGAACACTTGAGATAGAAGATGAAAGAGCTAGATGATCAAATCAAATTTTGTGAGTCAGATAAGGAGGAGAAAAAAGTCTTAAGACATGAATTTGATATCATTACACAAAAGACAAACAAGACACCTGAAGAGCTAAAAATGGATATGGAATAAAGATCTGAGAGTGCATATCCAAAATTACAACTTAAAAAAGTGACATATGAACTTGAAGATTCTAGATTAAAGTTTTTATAACTTGAGAAGTATAATTATATCATCAAAGCATAAATTACACAAGCAAAGCAACATATTGAGAAGTTACATTCAATTATAATAAATCTTGATGAATAGATCGTGGCACAAAGACCTAAAGTATAAATAAGATAGGAATCAATTATAATGAAGGAGAATCATCAAAGAAATCTTAAATGACTAAAGATCTTGAAGAAAAGAAAAAACCAGATCTAATAAAGAGTGAACCTACTCTGATTGAAAAACCTATTCAAACACCAGATCCAGTAAAACAAGGACAAGATCAAATTGAACCACCTAGAAGGAAATTCAATGAAAATTGTTTTTTATGCAATGAATTTGGACATATGAAGAAGGAATGCACAGGTAATTATTCTAAACCTTTTTCTGGTTATTGTTATAATTGTTCAATTTTGGGCATAGTGCTAGAGAATATAGGAAACCACACTTAAGGATGGAAGGCTACTGGCTTAAGGAAATAATTTTTTTATTATGTTTGAGAAATTAATGTAGATTCAAATTTTTGGTAAATATAAGGATTTTGATTCATGGATTTACTCACCATTCACACTTAGAGAGTTTGAGAGCACAAATGATTTGAAGTTTTCAAGTTTGGTTGAAGCAATATCGAGTGTGCTATCACGAAACTCTAGAATGAGCAGAGAAAGGTATTTATTACTCTTGGAAGATTAACCTAGTTACTATGCTTGGATATTCAGTTGTTAAAATTGAAAATCAAGTAGTTGGGGATATTAGGAATGAGCCTAGACATAATTTTAAGAAAATAGTTATTACTCTACTTTTGGATGATCTGACGGGAGCCTTTTCACAAATTCCTAGCGATGTATTGTATGTAGAAAATATATGAATATACATACATTGAAAAATTGAAACAATAGACTACAATGGGATATATGAGGATATAGATATTGTTTACAACCTACATGATGGGACATATAAACAAGTTTTTGAACATTTAGGGTAGATTGACCTAATGAAGCAGATATTCCATGTTGATTTTGACAATGAGGAATGGATAAGAATTATACTAAGTAGGTTCCATAATGATAAACTCTAGATTGGGGATCAACCTATAGAGATAACAGATGAAATTATCCATAATCTAACTGGCCTAAGCATGACCAGAATCAATCATGTATCAGAAAAATAAGTTAAGAAGCTTGTGGAAAAGAACACAAAGGTAGAATATGATGGAAGAGGCATGAGATTTCACACAATAAAGAAAACATATGTGATATTGTTGAGAAAGATCTTAGGTTATAAGATGGTTTAGACCTCAAGATCTAATTCTATTTTTGCAGTATTTTTTCATGCAACCTATAAGATAGTAATTGATAGAGAAGTTGTAAATGTTTGTGAGATATTCAAAAATCAACTAACTGGTAATGTTAGGAGGATCAAACAAGATAAGTACACACCATTTAGACTTGGATCATATCTTGTATATTTACTTTTCCATCTTACCAAAACATTTCCCACAATGCCTGCATCTGAATGGGATTCAAAGAGATGCACAATGGAGAAAGTCGGCAACTATTATAGAAGGTAACCTAAGGAGAGAATTAAAAATGACATTACTAGAATGATGAAATCATTTTAGAATCAGATGAAATAGAGATTTAGAGTTTCACCCTCTATAGTCGAAAAGTATAAGAATAAAATTTGCATCATGGATGAGACTAATAACACATGTTTAGAGACAGTTGAACCTAGAATTCACTTTATCAAGCCTTTGGAGTATGAGGTTTCAGATAAGTTGTTGAAAGAATGCATTGATATTTTATTAAAATTAAAAAAAGATGAAGACAGTCCTAGATGGGGGACTTGTGGAGAAAGGTTTAATGAAATAAAGGGGCAAGAAGAATATTCTATAGTAAAGAAAAAGATAGATAAAATCATGGAAAAGATAGCTAAAGAGGAAGGAATGTCTAAGGAAGAATGGCAGCACACAAAGCATTCTGAAAAGGAGGATCAATGTAATATCAGTTCAACCTATTGATGAGCCTATAATTTTTCATGTTTATTTAATTTGTTATAACACTTTACATCATCTTTATAATAGCTTTCCAAGTTATTTCCATACATTACCTTGATTTATGAAGCATTAACTATTATTAATGATTTATTGATTACCATTTGTATGTTTAGTTAGTTAATGCTAATTTATGATTATTTATTATGATAAATGGTTATTATTAAATAATAAATGTTTTGATATGATTAACATATTTTTTGTGAGATATTTGAGTCGTGCATGCACCTGGAAAGAAGGAGAAGTAAGTTGACACTTGTCAATATTCAGCAATTGTAGGAAATGCAAAAAAAGTCAAAAACCAGTTTCAGTAAAATGGGCATATCTCATTCAATTCTTAACAAAATTCAGATTTTCTTAATGATTTGGAAAGTGGAAAAATAGGAGAAATTTTTTTTAAAAGGTTTTGATCCAATTAGAAATAGTTAATGAGAACCACTTATATGAAGTTGACTGAGTAAAAATATCTGAGTTTGAAGGCAGCCAAAACCCAATCTTAGTAAAATGATCATATCTTCCACGTTTCTTAATAAAATCTAGATTTTCAAAATGATCTATAAATGTAAGAAGGGGGATCATAACTTGGTAAAATTATTTGAGATAACTCAGAATAATAAAGTAGAACCATTCGTTTGAATCTGGCTGCAGGAAAAGTGGAACAACAAATCAACAGACTTAGTCAAACTTCTTCTATTTATTGCAATTTTAGTTATAACTTCAAAGGAGGTTGGATATGATTTGTATTGTATTTATAAACACAAAAAAATATCCAAAAAATCAGATTTTTCATAAAAGAGTGCAAACAAAATCTTTTCCCAATTAGTCAAGAAGACAAGCTGTAATAGGACTCTTTGTCTTAGTCATTGTTTTAGAATAAGTCTCTTCCTTGTTTAAAGGAATGTTGAGACACATGTTAGATGGTTTTTAGGGAGTCAATAAGCTTATATATTCTAAATTTTAATCAAGAAAAGAAGGGAGAAAGTGGTTTTTTTTCATCATCTTTAGAGAGTCATCATTTTGTAGAAGGAAATTCGTAACAGTGGCAATAATTTTAATAGAAGTTGTAGATTGCATTTTCATGGAAGCATGTTACTTGTGTATGATGTTTTAAGGACATATATCAAAGTTTAAATTATCTAAGCAAGGACCACTTATGATATTTTTTACCTTTGGTACTTATAGAAGTAGAACACATAGCAGACTATTGTGTATTACATAGTTTCCTACAGCCATTACTGTGTAGTTCCTGCAGCCATTATTGTGTAGTTAGATTAAGTTCTAGCATTGTTATACTTTTAGTTTTGCAATGATAGAATAACTTAGATAATCCCATAGTGCATATACTTTGTACACCTATTTCAAGTATACATCCTTGGGTTGATAATTAAATGTGCCTTCTTAATGATGAGATAACTACTTAGTATGGATGTCCAATCCCTAAGTTATGGTTCTAAAGCCTAGTTATTAAAATCATTATAGGAGTCCAACACATATTATAGTAGCAAGGCCTTCACAACTATCAGCACTAGAAACACCATTTTAGTAGAAAATACATCATATGTAGAAATAATTAATGTGCAACCAAGCTCATCATCATCACCAGTCACAAAGAGATCAACAAGAATATCTCCTACAGCTAAAGGAGTGCAAGTGAAAATAGAACCAATTGTTAGATCTCCCAACAGATCTAAGAGACAAAAGGCTATGGTGCATAAACCTACAACAAAGTAGCCTAGGTAATTCACACTAAGAACTTAGATGAAGAAGAACCAGAAGAAGAGGAAGAGAAAGTTGAACAAAAGATTGAACAAGCAAAAGAAGATAAGAAGAAGGAAAATGTTGTTGAACAGAAGACACCTTCTACTAGCACAAGGAAAGGTTGGAAATCTAACCTTGGGAAACTAAACAAAAAAATACTCAAAGAAGGCAATCTTGATCAGTTAAAATTATTTGATAGATATGACCTTAATCAGAAGAAAGCTTTAGAAATTACAGTATTGACTTATCTTTTGGAATAAAAAATAGCACTTATAGAAATTCAGGGAAGCATACCTAGAGAACTATATGACAGATTAGAAGTAAGGAAGGATAGATAAAAAGAAGAGGATTTCAAGTTAGGAAATGTAGTAAGGAAACTCAATCCCAATATCTCAGAAGAATAATTAAATAATTTTTTTTAGCATTGTTGATAATTCCCTAAGGAGCAAGAAAAGAAAAAATTTATTCATGTTGGGCAAACACATTGAAATTACCAAAGAGATTGAACAAGCAGCTAAAGATGCATTAAAGAAGTTGGTTGAAGCTTAAATTCAAGTACCTACAAAGGATGATCAGCCAAGTACAAGTAAACAACCAGATTTTATTATTGAAGGAGTTGGGATTACATTGGATCTCATCAATAATAAAGAGGACCTATTTAAAGATCAAACATAGAATGTTGACAATTTGGGCGGGGATATGCAAATTAGTGAACCTGACTAGCAAGAAGAGAAGAGTAAAGAGAAAGAAGATACTCAACAATGTGAGCCACAACAACAATCAGCTATACAAACCACTCAGGCACTTCAAGCACCCTCTACCACACCTCCCACAACACAAAAGGAGATAGAGACACAAGAAAAGAGTGTAGAATAGAATAAAGAAGAAACAAAGAAGACAAAACAAATTATTCTAGCACAAATAGGAAAAGGTAAAGAAAAAGTAGAAACGTCTTCATCACATGATGATCTTTTAGATTTACTCAAAGAAATGACATATCCATTAAAGTATATGCAATTTTCAGCACTTGCATTTTCAAAAGGCATTGAGGAAACAAAAAGAAAAACAAACCTAGAAAATAAATGTGTAAATCTAGCACTTGACAGACTACAGAAAACATTATCATATCAAATTCAATTTATAGAGCATGAGAAGGAGAAAAAATTAGAAAAAATTATTAAAGAATTTGATGCACAATTTTCTTCAATAAAAGAAATAGTAAAGGCTACAACTCAAATATAATATAAATCACAGATGTTCAACAAGTTAACTGAGAACATCAAAAAAGACTTGGAACACTAAGACAAATGCATAAAGTATATAAGATCCAGAATTTTATAAGGCAAAGATATTTTTGTTGAGTGTGCAAGGGCACCCAAACACATTTTTAGTACAACAGATACCATAGCAGCCAAAGAAAAGAAAATAGATGATATGGTTGAGCAGATAAAGAGAAATGAGGTAAGGATAATTGATGAGGAAAATAAGATAAACCAAGCATATGAAGAGTTGACTACACTCCATCAAAACAAGGATTTTCTATTAAAGAGATTCAGCCTATTTAGAGGCCAATTATCCACAAAAATTGATCTATTGCAGGAAGAACTTGATGATTTGATAGTAGCAAGGATAGCTTTTGGGAAATTTGCATTTATAAATTTGACAGGAGCAGAAGTGACAGCTTATGGATCTTGGAATTTTCATTCTTTTCCTTAGGCAAGTTCTTACATGAACCATCTTGGTCACTCTCATCACTTAGTGATATCCTGGAGTAGTATAGGAACGTGATCAAAGATAAATCAATAAAATATAAGACTCACTAAACCAAGCAAGTCAAAAACCATTCTGATCTTGTTGTCAAAATTGATAGTTTGTCTGATGATGATGAAGATGATGATAATGTCTGGGTTCAGGCATGAAGTTCCCCATCTAAGACTAATAACGTATGTTTTTTAGTATACCATACCCTGTATTGATAAAGAAATAATTGATGTTGATTGATTGATATGACAAGTTTGATATGATTGACTGCTAACATGATTGGATAGTTTGTCTTTTGATGCATGATTTTGTTAAGCACAATGTTTGACAAGTCTTCAGATTGCATCTACTCAAATGTTTGTCTTGTCACAAGAGACAATTTATTGAAAATTAAAAAAAATGGTTATGTACGTGTTTATTGCTGATTTTGAAGGATTTTTTCATTTTTAAGATTTTGAAAATCTTTGGTTTTTTGTGCTTTTTACAATTTTTTAGGATTTTTTCATGACTTTTTATGCTTTTCAGGGGTTTTTTCAAGATAATTTATGCTTTTTAGAGTTTTTTAGCATCATATTTAAATTTTATGATTTTTGTCAGGATCACATTTTTTTTTTTTAATGTTTTTTCAAGGCATTTTATGATTTTTTATGATTTTTTCAGCATTGTATATGATTTTTAGTATTTTTCCAGGTCTTTATATGATTTTTTATGATTTCTTCATGTCTTTAATATTTATATTAGAAATATTTATTGAATTTCCTCTAGTATCTAGCAAGGAAAGGATATTATGAATGGACAAACAAGTAGATGAATGAAGGAAAAGGGTTTCTTGGTATGTCTTTGAGGTTTTTTGGATTGCCAAGGACTATCCACATAATGGGATAACATGCATTTGTTGAGCTTTAGGGATTAGATATGACAATAGTATGGTAATGAAATGATGCACTAGATGGCATGTGATGCATAGGACTATACATGTCAAGAGATTTTTGAAATATGTTTTTGCATTTTAAGTCCTTGTAATCACCTAAAAATGGACAAAGATCAAATCAAAGAAAATGAATTCAAATCAAAGCAAATCAAGGACAAAATTGAATCAATTGAATCACAATGCACAATTAGCCAATCAAAATTAAAATCAAGTCTTAATTCAAGATCAATCAAAATTGAGAGCATTTTAATCAAGTGCAATCAAATCAAAATACAATTAATTCAATTAATTGTATAGTCTTGGATTAAATTAAATTCAACCCATTCAAGGGGTACATGGCTAAAATAAATCAATTAAATCAATTAATAAAAATCAATTACTCTCAACAAACCAAAAGGAGAGAAAATCAATCAACCAATGAGATTAAAGGAAAGGCATTCACATGGATCAAGCCGAATTGAATCTCAATCACTCAAAGTGAGAGAGAATCTTAGCCATCCATCTTGTCTACTTGTCCCAAGCTTTGAGGACACAAAATTTGCTTTGTCTTCAAAGGGTGGAACCAAAGACTTAACCCAAACTCAACCATGATTAAACACAACTACACCCCCTCACATTGGGAAAATCTATAAAACGAAGGCTAAAATCCTTCATAATTCATCAACCACCTATCTGAGAATTGCATCAAACCTCTTGCAATTTGAGTTTAGAAAAGAATTTAAGAGCAATTTTAGCATTTATCTTGATAATTGTTAGCTTTAGCATCATTGTTTATCTTTATCATTCTCATACTAGGACTATCATTAGTGAGAGCTTGTTGAGAGCTCACTCATTAACATCTTAGTTAGAGAGCCATAGGTTTCTCAATTAGTCATTGATTTTGTTAAATAGTTGCTCAATTATGGTTGTATTTAGTTATTATTTCACTTATTATTGATGATTAACACTAATTCTATGAAGGTACATTTATTTGTATACAGTCCTTATTTTATATCATGATCAAGATAGGGATTTAGATAGGATAATGATAGGATGTGGATAGGACAAGAAATATATGGATAGGACAAGCAAGATCAAAAATGGACAAGGAGATATGGACTAAAGGTTTTGATAAGATTGGAAATATGGACCAAATAGATGCAATAAGATAGGCAATATGGACCAAAGGGAAGTGGGTAACAGAAAGCATATTTGACATGTGATGCTTCTAGGAAGATCCCTAGCCTTTGTTAAGATCAAAGTCTGGAAAAAGGGAATGTGGATGCTGATAGGATAAGGGATATGATGAAAATAGGATAATGGAGAAAATGAAAAAGGGTATGGTAGGATAACATGGGTGAAACTTTCTCCCAAGAATGGAATTCAAGAAGTTCATAGATTACACATGACACCTGTTTGTCAGGTTTTCATCATGGTACTTACTAAAAGTGCATGTTTGCCAAGTTTTTACTATTGGATGAAATTATTTCTCTTTATTCTTCTTTTTTTTTGTCACCAAGATGCATGTTTTCCATGTTTTCATTAAGGCAAAAAAAAATTCTTTTTTTTGTCTTTTCTTTTTTTTTGACTTTTTTATATAATTTTTTACTTTTTGACATTTTTGGAAGATAATGGATGCATGAAATAACTTGGACAAAGGACTCAAATTCCTTTTTCTTTGAATGGTGCTCTTAAAATATATGCAATAATAGACCATGACTATGATATTATGCTCAAATAAGTTGGTAATTTAATGAGAAAAAAAAGATATGATAAGCATTTAGATAAAGGATTGGATAGGCTGAATGAAAGGTTGGAAAATAAGTGTTGGATGATGGAGGGAATTCAGGAAGACTTTTTTGTGAGTGGATGGGAATGTGGGAAAGAACAACATTGGCACACACCTTGAAGGGTGATTGAGTGATGGAACAAAAGGGCATTTTGGATTTGATGGAGGAATGGATAGGGATTTTGGGACATAAGGACCCAAAATAGATTTGGAATGTGGGAAGCTTTTAAATAGAGGGATAACAATTTTAGATGCCAACATAGATTTTTCTTTAGGAATTTGTGACTTAAGAAGCTTCTTGGCAATCCAAATGCACTTTGATTTTTCATTCTTTTGTGGGTCCTTATAATGCATTGCTTGCACAAGATATTTAGGAAGCGTATTTCTTTTGACTTTATTTTTTTCTCAAAAGGCCTTTATGGCCTTTTGGAAATTTCTTTTTCTTTTTGCATCACATTTTTCTTTATTTTTACATGTCAATTAAAATGGACATGTTGATCCTTGGCTGCATTTGTATTTCTTAACTTATGGACTTTATGCTTGACATCCAAATTGCTTAGAAAAGGAAAAGGATTCATGGATGGATAGGAATGAAATGGAGGTTTTTTGGATGGGTGGAAGGTTCTCCAAGATGTGTTCCTTTGTTGAATTTCATTTCAGAAAGGGTAAGTGGACTATGAACTAGTGGATGGAGGAATATATGGACCTAAGATGGATGGAAGGGGTGAAAGAGGAGGGATACAATCAAATCTAGATTTTGAAGGGATACCATTGCCTTGAGAATGAGCTTTGTAACTGAGGTCATGACCTTTCAACTTTTCTTTGACATGAGAGGGTTTTAATATACCTTGTTCACAGATGTCTAACCTTTTGACTTGATAATGATTTTGAACAATATGAGACTTTCTACAAGATGTGAGTCCATTTTGAAGTGGATGTGATATGGAAGGACTGATAGGATCATGAAGTGCACTAGAACGGATGGAAGTGGAGGAACCCATTTTAAATGTAAGGGTTTCATGAGAATCTTGCACAAATGTGTTTAAATTATGAATGGGGTTAGGAGGAACAATTGGATCCTCGTATGGAATAGGAGAAGTGATAGGATCATTTGGAAGAATAGGATCTTGTGGGAGATTTGGAGTATTAGGAAAAGGAGATGAAGAGATGAAGGGATCTTGAGGAATGATGGGATCTTGTCATGGACATGAAGGTGAAGGGACAATTTGATCTTGACTTGAAATAGGATCATTGGACACTATTGTAAATGTGCTCTTCTCTTGACTTTGGATGGAATCATTGGAAGGAATGGAAGGGAGGTCATGATCTCTCTTAGGAAGTGAAAGGTAAATGGGACTTGGAAGGAAATTTTTCTATTTAGATCGAATGGGATCATCTTGGATAGGAGGGTTAGGGATAATGGCCTCATCATGAGGCTCAAGGGAAATAGGATCTTGGTTAACAATTGGATTGGATTGTTCATTGTTGGGATCTTAATCTTGATTTATTTTAGGAATTATTTCTTTATGTTTTAAATCATCCTCTTGACATGGGGTATGAATTGGAATATGTATGGGGGATTTTGAAAAGGATTAAATATTTTGACATGAGGGAGATGGAATTTACATGGTAATCTCTAGAATGGGCTTCCTTGAAAATGGAGGACATGGTGGTATTGGCTCTATCATTTGGGAAGAATGAAAGGGACTTGAATCAAAAGATGGATTAGTTTGGATTTATTCTATGGATACTCCTCAAAAGGTTTCATCATTGGGTATGTCATTTGAGGGAGATAGAGGAAATTGTTCTTGTGAAATTTTAGGGGATGAAGGAATAGTGGGGTAAAAGGATTCTTATTAAAAGTAAATGTCTTGAGAGGAAATAGGTGTTCCATCCATGTGATAATTTTGGAATGGGTCATTTCTAGACATAGGTGAATTATTTTTTCATGTTCTTTGTAAATAGGATCCAATTTTTGAAATAAACTCTTAAAATTTTGGGTTTGAACTTTCACTACTTGGGAAATCTTGTTGGTGAGACCTCATCAATGTTTGCATGTTGTGAAGTATGTCTTGATGGAACATGTGTCTCAATAGGTTTCGCATTGATTATGTTTGATTTATGTCCAAAAGATGACATGTTTTAAGTTATCTTTGTTTGAGAAAACCTTGTTTGATTCAAGGACATAATATGATGTTCATTAACATGTGATGGTCTTAAAGGAAAAATTGTTTTTGATCTTGGTATTGATTGACTTGTTTACATGATTAGCACAAGACATTGTGAAATTCTTTGAGGGACATTTGGTTACACTGGAATGAAGATTAGTTCATAATTAGGTAGTGGCCCCAATTGAATTATGACACACTCTGGTTGAAAGTTTGGAACTTGGTTGAATGGTCACTTTGGGACTTAGTTGTATGGAACTTGATCAAATAAAGTTTTCTCTTAGATATGATTGAATTGGGCTTTGTTGAATTTTTCATTTGCCTCATTTAGTTGTGAAATAAGTTTTGGTATTCTTGATTTTTCAATGAGATATAGGATGTTGATTTCACCAAAACTTTCATTTGGACATTTAAGGAGTTTGGCCATCTCTTTGTCATTCCTTATCATCTTTTCCACCTTTTCTTCCAAGATCTTATTTTCTTTACCCTATTTTTCTTGTAATTTTTGGATCAAGTATGCATCAGATTGATGTGATTGATTGTTTGATTGTGATAATATCATTTTTCTTGGTTCAAAATCTATTTGGGTTACTTCATGTGAGGTGTATATCATGTTTGGGTCAAAACCTTTTGTTTCAAAAGGTACACCTTGTTGGAATATTGATGAAGATGTTTAGTCCATGTGCTTGATTTGTTTATGTGGTGTTGTCATTGTTGGAAACATTTTGATTGGATGACTTGGATCAGCTATACTAGGAGTTGATTTTTTAGATCAAAGAAAACTCTAAGTGTTCAGTGTACTAGTGATAGGATATAGTTTATGGAATAGACAATTAGTGATCAAGATTATGAAGGCTTTTGTATACACATTCATTAAGGAAGCATCATGAGAATCATATCAATCTATTTATATGATCGCATTTATTAATTCAATGTGCAGGTAGAGATTCGATGATGTGGACAGGTGTTCTTAGTGAAGAAAAGAGTATTGGTTGATACAGTTGGTTAGATCAATGTTCTAGTCAAATGTAAGTGATGGGTTGACATGTTGTCAAGATTAGATGTTTTGGGCCAACATTAAGGATGTTGACTTTTAATTTTGGTGTGATCACTCATATGTTTAGTTGGATTATAATGTCAACTTGTAAAACATTTTAGGTTTCTTACACCAAATTAAAATAAGTATATAAGTGGTTATGAAAATTTTTAAGTGATGCAGGAGCATCTCGGGTCCTTGGCAACCCTGTATCACCAAAAATAAATTTGATTTTTATGTGTTGCTTGGTTCCTTCTTTGACTGAGTTGGCTCAGTAGTTGCTCAGTTTCTTCTTTAACCGAGTTGGTCAGTTAATTCCTAGCGCTCGATTAACCTTGGTTACCGAGTTGTTTGTTTTGGTTTTTTGTTGATGTTGACTTGTGCATTTAATTGTGGTTGTAGAGTTAATGTTGGTATCGATCATTGGGAAGCATGTGGACCTAGATCTGTTCATTCCTTCCATTGATGGTGGATATGAAGGCTGACTTCTTTTGGTAGCCTCTTGTATATAATGTAGTTGTTCGTTGTAGTTTTAGGAGCAGTTTTAGATCAGTTTTTAGGAGTTAGAAGTTGGAAGGTATTTTTTGAATCCTCACATGTTGGAGGACTGTTGTAATTGAATTTGATGTATTTGGCCCTAATCGGGAAGGCCTTATAACCCGGCATGTATGAATCAATTAATGAAATATATAGATTTTTTCTACATTCTCTCTCTCACTTGTTGTGTAATTACTTCCATGTGTGATCTCTATAAGGAGGATTTGGATTAGGGTGTGCCTTTGGCCCCTCTTCCTGACCTTCATTGTGTCAGGTGGAGATTTGGATCTAGATTTGTGAATCTAGGTTTGAGGGTTCCTTCTTGTTAAACCCTAGTTGATATTGGTTGTGGGGTAGCAGATTGCGATTTGGCCTACAATTGCAAATGGTTTCAAGATGTTTCATGGGTGGCGAGATGCAAATCTAGGATTGGCATACATGTTGAGACAACTTGCTCCTAGGTTAGAAGTTGTTGAAACAGCCTAGCATAGAGGAATACATCTTGAAGATGTTAGTAATGAAGAAATTAAAGAAGAACAAGGTGATGCAGAACCTGCACCGATGATGGATCAAGGTGAGGAAATATTGTAGAAGGCTTTGACAAACTTGAAGTCTACACCACATTTCAATCCTCCTAAATACAGTGGAAATTTGGATTCAGATGAGTTGGTGGATTGGATCACTGAGATGGAGAAGTGTTTTGAGTATGAAAATGTTCCTGAGGAAAAGAAGGTGAAGATTGAAAGCACAAATTTGAAGATTCATGCATCCTTGTGGTGGGAGCATCTACAATTGGACATAAAAAGGAAAGGCAAACAAAAAATAAAGGTATGGAATAATATGGTAAATAAGTTGAAAGGCAAGCTTTTACCTTGTGATTATCAGATTAACCTAGTTAGGCAAATGCAAAGTTTGAGATAGAAAGATAGCTCAGTAAAAGATTATAATGAGGAATTATAAAGATTAGATATCAAATTTGGACATGATGAGGATGAAGAGGAAAGAATTGCTAGGTACCTGAATGGATTAAGAGTTTCCATCTAAGAAGAAATCAGTTTGCTTAAGTTGGAAAACATTGAGGAAGCTTATCAGTTTGCCTTGAAAGATGAGGAGAAAATGAATAAAAGACATGAGCAAAGATAGAGAGGAAGAGGTAGATCCTATGGTGAAAACATTAGATCTGATTAGGACAAGCTGAATCTGGACAAAGGCAAGACCGAGTGGAAAGGTGAAAGTTCAACTAGATGAAGAGGCAATAACTACCAAGGTGGTTATAGAAGAAGTGGATTTTGGGGAACTTGTTACAATCATGGAGAAGAAGGACATAGGTTATTTGAGTGTACACATGCAACTAAGAAGGTCGGTGGTAGTAGAAATTATTTGGTGCAAGAAGACTCACCGAATGAACCTAAGAAGGAAAAGAACTTGATGGTTAGGAGAGCACTTTGGAGTGAAAGTAATAAGGAAGATCCAGTAAGGAAAAGTTTTTTCAAGACTAGATGTAGAGTTTTTGATGAAGTTTGGAAGGTAATAATTTATAGTGGAAGCTCAGAGAATTTGGCATCTAAGAAAATGGTTACAAAGTAGTTGCAAAAGGTTGAAACACCCAAAGCCCTATCAGATTTCATGGATCAAGGATGAGCATACACTCTTGGTAAGTAAAAAATGCTATGTAAATTTGAAAATTTGAAAGTACTATGATAAGGTGTTGTCTGATATCATGCCTATGGATTGTTGTCATATTTTGTTGGGTAGACATTGGAAATATGATAGACATGCTATATATGATGGAAGATTACATAAATATACTATTTGAGCTTATGGGAGAAGACAAATCGTGTTACATTTGATTGAAGAACTTGTTAGTAGTGTTTGTACATCTGTGAAAGTTTGTTTCATTGAAGGAAGAAAGTTTCTTAAGGATCTGAAGAAGAATGATGTATGTTTTGTTCTGATTCCTAACAAATCGAGTAAGAAAATAGTGGATAGTGTACCTGGAGAAATTGATAATATACTCACTGAGTACAAGGGGATCATTTTTTATAATGTACTTGATGGTTTTCCACCAAAGAGAAGCATTGATCATTGCATGGATCTTATCCCTTGATCTAGTTTACCGAATAAGGCACCACATTGGTTGACACCTACTGAGAATTAAGAATTGAACCAACAAATCCAAGAATTATTGTAGAAAGGTTTGATCTAAGAAAGTTTGAGTCCTTGTGTAGTACCAACTATATTGGCACCTAATAAGAATGGAGAATGGTGAATGTGTACTGATTCCACAGCAATCAACAAGATAATAGTGAAATATAGGTTTCCTATACCAAGAATGGATGACATAATGGCTAGTTTGACTAGAGAAAAGTATTTTACCAAAACTGATTTGAAAAGTGGATATCATCATATCATAATTAGAGAAGGTGATGAATGGAAGACTGATTTTAAGACAAGAGAAGGTTTTTATGAGTGGTTGGTTATGCCTTTTGGTTTAACTAATGTGCCAAGTACTTTTATGAGATTGATGAATGAAGTTTTAAAGAAACTCTTGGGTAAATTTGTGATTGTATACCTAGATGATATTCTGATATTCAGTAAGACTGGAGAAGAGAATTTGTTGCATGTTGAACAAGTATTTTAGAGATTGAAAGAAGAAAATTTGTTGATTAACCTGAAAAAGTGTTCTTTCATGAAAGAGGAGATTATGTATTTGGGATTTATGATTTCAGCTGATGGTTTGAAAATGGATCCTAAAAAGGTTGAAGCTATTTTGAACTAGCCTACACCTAAGAATGCTAGTGAGGTAAGATAATTTCATGGTTTAGCAATTTTTTACTAAAAGTTCATTAGGAATTTTAGTTCAATTTGTAATGCTATGATTGAGACTATGAGAGGAGATAAAAGAGAATTCAAGTGGACACATGGAGCTGATAAAAGTTTTGAGACTATGAAGCAGAAGGTTGTTAAATTGCATTTATTAGCATTACTTGATTTCAATAAGGTATTTCAAGTTGAATGTGATGCAAGTGGCAGTACAATAGGAGCTGTGTTGAGTCAAGAAGGTAAACTTGTTGCTTTCTTTAGTGAAAAGTTGAATGATGCAAAAAGGAAATATTTTGTGTATGATCAAGAATTATATGCTATTGTTCAAGCCCTAAAGAAATGGAGAAATTATTTGATACCAAGTGAATTTTTTTTGTATACTGATCATTAGGCTTTACAGTATTTGGGTAGTCAAAATAAGTTGAATCAGAGACATTTTAAATGGGTTGAATATTTGCAAAGTTATATATTTGTGATAAAACATAAGAGTGGAGTCACTAACTGAGTTTCTAATGCATTGAGTAGAAGATCTTTGATAACCAAGATGAGAATTGAAGTTCTTAGTTTTGATGATATGAAAGTATTGTATGAAACTGATCCTAATTTTTTTGAGCCATGGAGAAAGTGCAGAGAACCTATTCAAGATCAACCGAGTACTAAATGGGAAGACTATTTCATTCAAGAAGGTATGTTGTTTTAGTGTAGGATCACCTTGATAGCTAAGGTTAGGGATCCTACAAAAATTTTAGATTTGCTTTAAGTTGGTTTGTAAAGTGTTTATTCATTCACTCCTATGATGACCGAGTACAAAATGGGTCAAGTCGGTGAATAAACACTCTAGTGCTTAGATCTTTGTTTTCAATTTTGTTTTGTGTTAGAAGTATTCAATAAGCCTAAAGAGAGCTAGCTAAGGCATCAAGAACCTGAGATTAAGTTTCTCGGCATGTAGAGAAGTTGCTCGGTAAATATTGTTGCTCCGTAATACTGATGCTCAGTAGATGTTGCTGCTCAATATTATTGGTGCTCAATAATTATGATGTTTGGTAATGCTGGTGCTTAGTACTACCAGTGGATTTTACGTAGTTGATGCCCAATAAAGCTAGAATTTTGTCTACAAAGTCAGTATGGACAGTAGAAACTATTTCGGACCAGTTGAATTGACAGAAGTAATAATCTAAACCATCCTGAATTGCGAAGGAGTCATTTATGGCATCTCAAATTTTTGATTCTAATTTAGAAGGTTTTTGTAATAAAAGTAAGCAGAAAAATAGAGGCAAGGGGTTCAAATACCAGAAGAAGAAGAGAGATTTGCTTTTGTAATAATTTAATTTTCCAATTAATAAAAAGTTTCAGGTTGTGTAGAATTGTATGCAAGTTGTAAGTTCTTCACCAATTTGGTTGTAATTGTTGAATGGCTCCTCAAGGTTCCTAAATCCATGATGAAAGTCATGTGCCTGGATGGAATTCAAGAGGAGCCCATGTACATAATTTTCTTTGTTTTGTTTTTTGTAGCAGAGGCAATAAGATTGAATCTGGAAACTTTACCCTAGGTGAGCTCGGTAATAGTCCGATTAGGGTAAACAAGTTAGGAAGATGTTGTAGGAGCATTAACAGAAGGAGAAGGGTGAATCTACTTGTGTAGATTCAGTGAAGGAGAAAGTAACTTTTCGGTGAGGACTGGGTTTGGAGAAGAAATCGAGTCCCTAGTGGCTCATTTCGGTATAGGGTGGTGAATGCCTTGAGAGATTTAGAAGAAGGATTTCCAAGTAGAGTCAGGCTGATTCTGTAGTAGCAAACCAAACTCGACTCCCCTCATCAGATTGGTATCAAAGCCCTAAAATATTTGGGCATATAATTGGTTGAGTGTTTCCTGTAGAAGGCGTCTACCGATTCATTCAAAATGGTGTCCAATGCGGAACTAGCAAGAGGTGTGGAAGAGAAAAAAGAGGAGAATAGACTCTTGAAAGAGTGGTTGGCCAAAATGGCAACCAGGTTAGAGGAAGTGCAGCTGAGAACTGCAGCAGTTAGTGAAAGAATGAGAGAAGTGGATGAAAAAGAGAAGATAATGGCTGAAGAAGACATAGTGCCAGAACCTGACCCTATGCTTTAAGAAGATCCATTCTTGAAGGCATTGAAGGCAATGAATAGCAAGTCTTTGGAAGGTGTGCCTCTATTCAATTGTGAAATGGAACCAAAAGTAGTCATGGAATGGATAAAAGGATTGGAAAATCACTTTGACTATGATAATGTGACCAGGGCTCAAAAGGTCAGAATAGCCAAGACAAAATTGAGAGGAATTGCTCTCACTTGGTGGAAGTTTGTCCAAGATGAAAGGACTAAAGAAGGAAAGAACCCCATAACCAGTTGGCAAGGCATGGTGGCTAAGATAAGAGAAACATATCTCCCTAAGGATTATGCAGTATAGTTGCATAAGAGAAGATAGAATCTAAGGCAAAAGGATCTCAAGGTTAGTATCTATACCAAAGAGTTTCACGAGTTATGTTTGAGATGACATGTAATGGAGGAGGAAAGCCTAAAAGTGGCTACATATCTAAATGGCCTCAAATGGAGTATCCAAGAGGAACTCAGTCTCATAAGTCCCAAGATAGTACATTAGTGCTATCAGCTCTCTCTAAACGTGGAGGAGAAGCTCAAGAAGAGGTAGGATACAAGTGGCAGAGGAAGGGGAAGAGACAACAGAAGTCACAGAGGAGGATTCGGTGGAAGAAACATTAAAACAAGAAATCAGAGTGAGTCCAAAACCACTGAGAGTCAAGGAGAATCCAGTAACACAAGAGGAGGCTACAATCAAGGAAGAAATTCAAGCAATGGTTCAAGAGGAAGGAACAATAAACAGGGAAGAGGATCTTATTTCTCTTCAATGAAGTGTTATAACTATCAACAATTTGGGCATCCAACCTATAGGTGTCTCGAGAAGAGTTCCACATCCCAAGGAGGTGAGAAGAGGACACACTATGTTCAAGGAGAATCTTCTAGCAACAAGATAGTAGAAGTATCCCTAGACTCTGAGATGGGAGAAAATTTGATGATCTGAAGAGCACTCCTCAAGGAACCTATCAAGGAGGAACCAAGCCAAAGAAGATCTCTGTTCTGAGTCAAATGCAAGGTGCTAGGTAAGGTTTGCAAATTTATCATAGATTATGGTTTTATTGATAACATAATTTCTATGGAAGCTATAGAAAAGTTAAAATTGAAAAGGATTCCTCACACTAACCCTTATCAAGTCACTTGGTTGAATAAGGATCAGCATGTGTTAGTTAATGAGCAAGCTTGGATAGAGTTTTCCATAGGGAAGTATAAGGATAGTGTTTTGTGTGATGTCCTACCCATGGATGCGTGTCATTTATAGTTAGGAAGACCCTGGCAGTTTGATCGAGCTATAGTACATAATGGAGTTGAAACTCATATTCCTTCAAGAAGGATGGAGTAACCTTCAAGATACAATCCATTTTGGAAGAAAGTGAAGTGAAGAAAGAGAGTCCTAATATACTACTAGTAGGTGACAAAGAGTTCATACACACATTAGAGGAAGAGGATGGAGTAGGCTTTGCTTTGGTCCTAAAGCCAAAGAATGACAAGGGAAACAAGAGGGAAGAATTACCCTTAGAAGTCAAGGAATTACTGAGTCAATATTAGGACATCATAAATGATGGTCAACTGGCTAGTCTACCACTAGAGAGATCTGTTAGCCATCAGATTGATTTCATCCCAGGAGCCTCACTTCCTAACAAGGCTTCCTATAAGATGACCCCATAGAAAAATATGGAGATAGCCAAGAAAATTTTGGAGCTACTGAATCAAGGACTAATTAGAAGGAGCATAAGCCCATGTGTTGTTCCCACAGTTCTTGCTCCAAAGAAGGATGGTACTTGGAGGTTGTGTACATATTCCAAGGTCATCAATAGGATCACTATATGGTATAGATTCCCTATCCCTGGGATAGAGGATTTGATGGATTTCTTAGGAGGAGCTAAGTACTATTCCAAGATAGATCTTAAGATTGGGTACCATCAAATAAGAATAAAGGGTGGAGATGAGTGGAAGTTTGCTTTCAGGACTATCGAGGGACTCTATGAGTGGCTTGTAATGCCTTTTGGATTATCCAATGCCCCAAGCACATTTATGAGATTGATGAATGAATTATTAAAGGACTTCATTGGAAAATGGGTTGTAGTATACTTGGATGATATTCTAGTATTCAACAGAACCAAGGAGGATCATCTCAAGCATCTGCAACTAGTAATACAAAGGTTACATGAAGAGAAGTTGGCAATCAATTTAGAAAAGAGTGAGTTCATGAAGCAAGAGCTTGTATACTTTGGTTTTGTTATCTCTAAAGGTAACTTGAAGATGGACATCAATAAGGTGGAAGCCATTTTCAAATGGCCTACACCTAAATCAGCCAAAGAAGTAAGGATTTTCCATGGATTGGCACAGTTCTATAGGAAGTTCATCGAGAAATTTAGTGAAATCAGTGCACCAATCTTGGATACCATAAAGGGGGGTATGAAAGAAAAGTTCCAATGGAATGAGCAAGTTGATGAAGGATTTAAGAATTTGAAGAAGAGAATAGAAACTCAACCTATCCTGACACTTCCTATTTTTGACAAGTTGTTTACTGTGGAATGTGATGCTAGCAATGTTGTCATCGGTGCAGTTTTGAGTCAAGAGGGAAAACCAGTCGCTTTTCATAGCAAAAAAATAAATGATGCAAAGAGGAAGTATTCCTCATATGATCTAGAATTGTATGCACTGGTACAAGCACTAAGGAAATGGAGGCACTATCTACTTCCCAAAGAATTTGTGGTCTTTACCGACAACCAAACTTTGAGTTTTTTGAATTCACAAGACAAACTAAGCCATAAGCACATGAATGGGTGGAGTATATCCAAGCCTACACTTTCACCATCAAACACAAAAAGGGAGTACAGAATAAGGTAGCAGATGCATTAAGTAGGAGATTGCTCATGGTGCAAGAAATTAAGCTAAGAAGCATTGGCATAGACAGTTTTAAAGACATGTACCCAGCAGATGAAGATTTTTCAGCAATATATAAGGTATGCCAAGATTTCCAAAATCACATTCATAGTGAATACTCTAATTTCACCTTATAAGAAGGTCTTCTATTTAGGGGAGGACAACTCTGTGTATCGAAAGGCTCAATGAGAGAGAATATGATACAAGAGAAACATAATGGGTCATTAAGTTGACATTTTGGGGTGCATAAGACTTTAGAATTAGTATTGAGGTACTATTACTGGCCAAGGATGAACAAGGATGTTCAAAAGTATGTAGAGACTTGTATAGTCTATCAGAAAGCCAAGGGGACCTCATCAAATGCAAGATTTTATCAACCACTTCCAATCCCAGACCGACCTTGGGAATGTGTCAACAAGGATTTTTTTGTTGGACTTCCTAAGACTAAGCAAGGCATGGACAGTATTTTTGTGATTGTGGATAGATTCAGCAAGATGGCTCACTTTGTACCATGCAAAACCACACATGATACATGCTATATAGCACATCTTTTCTTCAGAGAAGCAGTAAGGATACATGGATTAACCTTAAGCATTATATCAGATAGGGACTCTAAGTTTATGAGTCATTTTTGGAAGACCCCATGGTAGAAGCTTGGTACAAACCTTTCCTTTAGCTCGGCTTACCATCCATAGACCAATGGTTAGACTGAAGTAGTGAACCAAATTTTGGGAAACCTTTTGAGGTGCCACACAAAAGAATATGGACAATCATGGGAGCAGTTGCTTGCAAAAGAAGAATTTTCTTATAATGATACAGTCAATAGATCCACTGGAAAAAGCCCTTTTGCAAAATTGTATGGGATCCATCTCAGAGGTATATGTGAACTTAGGAATCTTGGAAACCACATGAAGAAGAGTGGTTATGCAGAAGATTTTTCTCAATCCATGAAAGAAGTTTATGATGCTATGAAGAAGACATTAATGGAGAATACAACTCACACCAAGTAGAAGGTAGATGAAATGAAAAGGGATGTTTAGTTTCAAGTAGGAGATTTATTCATGGTGCACCTGAACAAAGCAAGACTGCAAAAAGGTGTTCTGAGTAAGCTTGAGATGAGGAAGATAGGTCCTTGTGCAATTTTGGCAAAGTATGGGTCTAATGCCTACAAGATTGACCTTCCCACTAATATGGGGTTATCCCCAATCTTTAATGTGCCAGATCTTGTATCCTACAAGGGACCAATTCTAAAAGAAGGTCTTGATCTATCAGCAACTGTAGAAGATCTCAAGGCACTAAAACTTCCAGTTACTTCAAAGCCCAAGGCAAAAAAGATCCTAAATTCAAGAGTTGCCAAGCAGACTAGAATAATGACTTACATGGAATACCTGGTCAAATGGCAAGGGCAAGTTGATTCTGAGGCTACATGGGTGCAAGAGACCAAATTCAAGAAGTTGGGCATTGATCCCAACCTCATCCAATCACCTGGAAGTTGATTTTTCTCTTTTGGGGGAGTATGGTGCAGGAGCACCTCGATAGCTAAGATTAGGGATCCTGTAGAACTTTTAGATTTGCTTTAAGTTTGTTTGTAAAGTGTTTATTCATTCACTCATGTGATGACCGAGGACAAAATGGGTCAAGTTGATGAATAAACACTTTAGTCCTTAGATGTTTTCTTTCAGTTTTTTTGTGTGTTAGAAGTAGTCAATAAGCCTGAAGAGAGCTAGCTAAGGCATCAAGAACCTGAGATTAACTTGCTCGACATGCAAATAAGTTGCTCAGTAAATATTGTTGCTTGATAATACTGATGCTAGGTAGATGTTACTTCTTAGTATTACTGGTGCTCGGTAATTCTAACACTTGGTAATGTTGGTGCTTGGTACTACCAGAGGATTTTATGTAGTTGACACCCGGTAAAGGTAGAATTTTGTCTGCAAAGTCAATATGGAAAGTAGAAACTATTCTGGACCAGTTGAATCAACAGAAGCAACAATCTAAACCATCCTAAATTGTGAAGGAGTCATTTATGGCATCTCAGCTTTTTGATTGTGATTTAGAAGGTTTTGTTAATAAAAGTAAGCAGAAAAACAAAGGCAAGGGGTTTGGATACTAGAAGAAGAAGAGAGATTTGCTTTTTTAATAGTTTAATTTTCCAGTTAATAAAAAGTTTCAGGTTCTGTTGCTAATAGTTTAATTCATTTTTAGTTTACTCACAAGTTGTAAGTTCTTCATCGGTCTGGTTGTAATTGTTGAATGGCTCCTCAAGGTTCCTAAATCCATGATGAAAGTCATGTGCCTGGATGGAATTCAAGAGGAGCCCCTATACATAATTTTCTTTGTTTTATTTTTGGTAGGAGAGGCGATAAGATTGAATCTAGAAACTTTACCCTAGGCGAGCTCGGTAATAGTCCGATTAGAGTAAAAAAGTTAGGAAGATGTTGTAGGAGCATTAACAGAATGAGAAGGGTGAATCTACTTGTGTAGATTCAGTGAAGGAGAAAGTAACTTTTCGGTGAGGACCCGGTTTGGAGAAGAAATCGAGTCCCCAATGGCTCATTTCGGTATAGGGTGGTGAATACCCTGAGAGATTTAGAAGAAGGATCTCCAAGCAGAGTCAGGCTGATTATGTAGTAGCAAACCAAACTTAGCTCCCCTCATCATGTTTAAAGGTATTCAGTCATGTATATCAAGAGGATCAATGAGAACTAATTTGATAAAGGAGAAATATAGTAGTGGTTTGGCTGGACATTTTGGCATTGACAAAACATTTATTTTCTTAAGGAGAAATCATTTTGGCCGCAGTTGTATAAGGATGTTCAGAAATTTGTGAAAAGTTGTGGAATTTGTCAAGTTGCAAAGGGAGTAAGTCAAAATACTAGATTATATATACCGATTTTTGTTCCTGAGAAACCTTGGATTGATATCAATATGGATTTTGTTCTTAGCTTACTGAAGACAGTGAGAGGTAATGATTTTATATTTGTTGTTGTGGATAGATTTTCTAAGATGGCATATTTAATACCCTATAGAAAGACATCAGATGTAGTGCATATAGAAGATCTTTTCTTTAAGGAAATTGTCAGATTGCATAGATTACCGTGGAGTATCATCTCTGACCGAGACAATAAATTTGTTGGATACTTTTGGAAGTCTCTTTGGAAAAATTTAGGCACCGAGTTGAGTTATAGTTCTACATTTCACCCACAGACTGATGGACAAACAGAGATTGTGAATAGAAGTTTGGGTAATCTTTTGAGATGCTTAGTGGGATATAAACTGAGTAATTAGGATTCTATGTTGGCACAAGTAGAGTTTTCATATAATAATTCACTGAATAGGAGTACTGGAAAAACACCTTTTGAGATTGTTAATGGCATACAATCAAGAGGTATATTAGATTTGAAGGATATTGCTAGTGAAGAAAAGAGAAGTGTTGAAGGAGTAAAGTTTGTTGATTTCATGAAGAAATTACATGAAGAAGTGAAGCATAAATTGGAGAAAAGTAATTAGAAATACAAAGACAGAGCAAATAGATCAAGAAGACATAAGACTTTTACAATTGGGGATGAAGTAATGGTATACTTGAAGAAAGGAAGATTTCTTGTTGGAACATATGGGAAGCTGAAAATGAAAAAAATTGGTCCTTACAAGATATTGAGGAGATTTGACAGTGGAAATTCTTATGAGATTGAGTTACCTGATGACATGGATATATCACCTATATTCAACATTGCAGATTTGTATGAGTACCATGAATCAGATGAAGAACTGACAGTACCAAATGATTATCCTAAGAGACAGACAGAAGAAGTTGAGTAGATTTTAGAACATAGAGTTGCTAGATGCACAAGAGGAAAATAGTATATGGAATATTTGGTAAAGTGGAAGAATAGACTGATTGAAGATAGTTTGTGGATTTCACAATCTGAGTTAGATTCAGCTTGGGTTGTACCTACTGCATGATTCAGAGAATCATTTCAAACAACCCCATGTGTCTGATGCAGGAGCATCTCAGGTCCTTGACAATCCTGTATTACCAAAAATAAATTTGAGTTTTATGTGTTGCTTGGTTTCTTCTTTGATCGAGTTGGCTCGGTAGTTGCTCAATTTCTTCTTTAACCGAGTTGGCCAGTTAATTCCTAGCACTCAGTTAACCTTTCTTACCGAGTTGTTCATTTTGGCTTTTTGTTGAGGCTGACTTGTGCATTTAATTGTGGTCATGGAGTTAATGTGGTATCGATCATTGGGAAGCATGTGGACCTAGATTTGGTCATTCTTTTTGTTGATGATGGATCTGAAGGCTAACTTTCTTCAGTAGCCTCTTGTATATAATGTAGTTGTTGGTTGTAGTTTTAGGAGCAGTTTTAGATCAGTTTTTAGGAGTTAGAAGTTGGAAGGTAGTTTTTGAATCCTCGCATTTTGGAGGACTATTGTAATTGAATTTTATGTACCATCATGTATGAATCAATTAATGAAATATAAGGATTTGTTCTCCATTCTCTCTCTCACTTGTTGTGTAATTGCTTCTATGTGTGATCTCTGCAAGGAGGATTTGGAATAGGGTGTTCCTTTTGCCCCTCTTCCTAACCTATCTTGCATCATTAAGTGTGATTTTGTGATGGTATGTGGTGCTTGAAAGTGATTTTTTAAGGTAGTATAGAGGTATTAAAGTTTTTAGAGTAGCATAATTGAGTAGATAATTGGATCTATCTAGCAATTTAATGCTAATTTTAGATCATACATTTGAGTTATTATACTCAAGGAAAACTCTAATACGTATGAGATCTAAATCCCTTAGCATGGTCACTTCTAATAGGGTGAGAAAGATCTTAACATGTATGACAATCAAAATCCTCTAACCAGGTACCTCTTTAACTAGATTTTTGAAATCCCTTGATCGAGTAGTCGTTAACAAGACTTTTGTAACTTTTAGCAAGGCTAAATACTCTTAACTAGGTATAAATTCATAAGGGTTTTTGTAATTTCTCCTAATAGGGAAAATTTCAAAAGTGCACTAGTGAAATTTGTGGGCATCATTCCCACACATGATTTTCTCCCTCTAACAATGGTTTCCATGGGAAAAATCTTGAGTCTTGTGTTCATTGTGTGTAAATGTTTTATTTTCTATGTTTTTATGTTATGTTATCATTTGTATATTGGATCTTATGGAAGATTATTGTTAAAAGTTTCACATTTTTGGATGCACTGATTCACTTCCCCCTCTTAATTCCTTATAATAATAACAATTGGTATTAGAGCCTTGGTTCCCTTAAAAGTCCTAATAGATCGGGAAGGATCCTTAAGGCAAATATGGAGGGTTTTGGATACAAAAGGCAACTTTATGAAGCTGAAAGGGTTCTCAAAGAGTTGAAAGATGAGTTAAAGAAATCAATATCCAAATGACAAGAGATTGTTAAAAAATTGAGTGAGATTCATGACTACATTGAGAAATTGTCTGAATAAAGTGGATCTGAGGAATCTGAAGTAGCCCTTGATTCCATGGCTATGGAGAATGAATAATTACACAAAGGAAAGAAAAATCTTAAGAGAGAGAGATTGAAACCCAATCAATTAGAATGTGTGAAGAGTTGGAAGAAAGGAGATCTGAAGAGAATTCAAGGAGAGTTACAGAACATGCCCTAAAGACCAAGGATAAATCAATGAAATTTGTAGAGGATGAACTTTTCAAGTCCAGACAAGAAGTTGGCACATTACATGAGAATTTGTATGATACAAATGAAGAAAATAAAAAAATCCCTAATGGAGGATAAGAATCTAAGAAATGAGAATGAGAAATTAAAAGGAGAATTGAAGACATCTAATGATTTGCTAAAGAAATTCAATAAAAGTACTGCAAAACTTGAAGAGCAAGTTAGAAATCAAAGAAGAAGTAAAGAGACCATAGGCCTAGGATATACTAGTTTTACTACTTTAAATTTGGTGAATCATCTGGAATAAAGGAGATCAAGCAAGAAAGAAAGTCTCCACCAAAGGTAACACAAAGAAGTTATGGTAAGAAAGCTTACAAGCATGTATGTTTTAATTTTCATAAGGTAGGTCATACTACAAATGTATGTAGAAGTAGGTCAATGAATAGAGCTAGAACTTTTGATGGATATTTCTATAACTACAATAAGTATGGAAATATTGCTCATGAATGTATATCTATATCAATAGTAGATCTAGTATCTTTGATGGTTATTGTTACAACTATAACAAATACAGTCATAAATATGATGAGTGTAGTTCAAGAGTGAATAATCAAAGGTTACCTATGAATTGAAAAATACCTTACCAAAGGGAGAGGCAATTAGATGTCACATGCTCAATCTGTGGTAACTATGGACACATGGATGTGAATTGCAAAATGAAGACTGCAAGAGGTAATGTTGAACCATGGACATCAATTGGTATGGCATGTTTTCATTGTCACAAGATTGGACATCTAGAAAGTGATTGTAAGTTAAGGAACCAATCAATAAACTAGTCAAGCTATCAGAAAGGAAAGCAGATTGTGAATGTAGAAGAAACCAGGAAAGAGATGAACAAGAATTGTAAGAAGAAGGAAGAAAGTAAGACATCAAATGAATCTACATCTCCATTAGGTGTGGAGAATTCATCATCAAAATAAGCCTTCATGTGGCTTAGGGGGACCAAGTTTTGTTGAATCCATCTTTGAACCCCCTATAGGTGTACAGTAAGATCTATTGGCATTTTAAGATGCAATAAGGAATTTTGGTGTGTATTGTGAATTGTTTATAAATTGCATAGTTTTTTTATCATTGGTAATGAGTTTTGGGTCAATCGGTGAAAAGGTAATTTCTATCGGGAAGTGCATTTAATACACATGTAAAGGTAAATAAAAAGGCTACTTTTAATTTCATTTTCACCTTGCACCTCTTTGAAAGTTTTTGTGGAGTAAAAGAAGCATTATTTGATCCATTTGTAGAGATCCAAGTGATAAGGAGAGATTATTTATGTTGATCTAGGAGAGAAATTTATTTTTTATTGACGTGTTCTTTGGAAAGAACCCTAGTTGAAAATTGTTTAAGGTATTTATCTGATAGATGAATTTGTAGTTGATAGTTCAAGATGGCTACTCCTAAGTTGATAGATATAACTATGTGTGTGATTATTGTACCTACAAGGTGCAACACAACACTTTAATAGAACATTAGATTGTTAGTCCATAATCAAATTACAAGCAAACAAACTAAAAAAAGTTTCCTATTGATCACTAACTAGAAAGAGTCTAATTAAGATCAATTGTTTACTCTCATATTTAGATCATAATCTATGACATTACAATGCTAGAATGAGAGATTTTAATGCAATTAACTAAGCATGAGATTTACATTAAAACTAATGAATTCTATTATTCATTACTATATTGAAAGTGTTATTTTAATCTATGAATTGAAAGAGCTAGGAATTTAATTCTATGGCATGTAAGTATGAATGCAATTAACTATATCAAGTGAGATTTGAAAGTTTAGTTTGTATAGAAAGATTAGAAAATTTGATGATTAAGATTGAATTTGGGATGAATGGTTGATATTCACTCTCCCTTGATCCATGTGAGTGATCCATGTGCCTAGCCCCTAATTGGTTGCATTTGTCTTTGTTGTCCCTTGAGAGGTGACATGTATTTTAGGGTCTTTTATTAATTGATTTTATTTAATATCTTTAGCCATGTATTTAAGTGGGATTGATTTAATTAATTCATGCTAAAGATAATTAAAAGGATTTTTTATCAATTAATGATGATTTGATGCTTGATTAGAGATTTCATTAATTTTGATGGATTATGCTAGTAATCAGATAATCAGACTAACATAATTATGGACTTGGTGCTGAATTAGGGCAAATAGGGCCTTTCATTCTATTGGCCCATTTTAGGGTGATTACATTTGCGCCTGTTTGAATTGATGTGCAAGCAGCGCATTGATTCAAAGAATAAATGGTGTTGATTTAGAGAGTGGCTTGATATGAAGAGATGAAACCACTCTAGATTTGAGAATTTAGAGCTTGATTGAATGAAATTCAACATGTTTGAAAGTTTTAAGCCATCAATTTTGAACTTGATTGGATGAGAATTGACCATATCAACTTTGAGCTTGATTGGACGAAGATCGATAAGAGATAATCATAATATTCAGTTTGATTTGGATCCGATGAAACTAAATATCTGAGAGATCATGATGATGAAAAATAATCAACTTGATTTGAAGTGATGAAATTGATTAGTGTCAAAAAGATACAAAAAGTAATGATAATTGATATGAAAGAATAATCAACTTGATTTGGTGCAATGAAACTAATCAACTATAGGATTATTTAATTTAGGAATAGATAATCAATTTGATATGGTTCATGGTGAAGTTAATTATCTGATAGTCACAACTTGTTTAAAGAGAACTGATATGCCCCTTTTTAAAAAAAATTATTGATTTGATTGTATTTGATAAGAGGAATGATTGATTTTAGGTATGATTATGCCCCCTGGGGAGTGAAATCAAAATAGAAATTGATGAGATCCTAATTTAAAGCATCAATTAAGGTGTGCAACCGATAAAAATATGATATGTATCAAGAAGAATATGTTTAGAATCCATTAGGATTTGACTAAAATCAATTTAGTGTTGATAAAATATTGTTTGGTCATGTTTGACCATTAAAAATATGACATTTGACCATTTTTTTTATTGATGGTTGGCCAAGATTTTGATATGTTAATGTGATGTGGGAGTTTAGAAATAACTTTGTGCAGCTTTTGGTAAGATTTTGTCCCTTAATAAAGCAATTTTAGGTATATTTGATGATTGTTTGACTGAATTTTTCCCCTGATTTGACTCTTTGTTGACTTTCCATTTGATTAATAAATATATGTACATGTTTCTATCATTTCAAAGCCTTAATATTTTCTCATTACACCCCTGGTCAACTACATTTTGACCATAGTTGACTAACTTTCTAGAAGCTTGACCTATGTTAGTAACTCTATTTATATTGCTTTGACTATCAATGTAGCATATGTAATCACCCAAAAATGGTCATCTAGACTATTAGCCCCTTGCTAGCATTATTTGCTAAAATCATCAATTGCTTATTCTTGATCAAATCCTAGTTCTATCATTTATTCGATTATTTTCTATGGGCTAACCATCTTATCCTAAGTCTGTATTTATTTAAAAGAAATTTCCTCCTCTTTTATTAAATAAAAAGCCCCCCACTTTTCCTCTTATCCTAAGTTGCACAAACAAAGCATTATTCTTATTTTATAAAAAGAAGAAAAGCACTTTTTGTCTCATATGGACACAAAAGTCAACTCTTATTTTCTCATTGGAGGATACTTGTGCACATGGATTGCTCTTCTTTGATGCTCCACCATTGATTAAATCTTTTGCCTCTTAATCTCCATGGTCCATTCTTTCTCATTTCTTATAAAAGGAGAGCTATCTTCTTCATTCTAGATCTCCAACTTTTTATGCTAACTTTATGTTGCAAGATTTCTTGGAGACTTTAGAGCTTTTGAAGACTTTGGAGCCTTTTGGAGATCTTTCTACATTTAGCTTTCATTCTTGCATTCTTATCTTAGCTTCATGTTTATGCTTTCTTAGATTAGTTTCCTTTCAAGCTCTAGCTTAGATCTCACATAGTCTAAATAGTGAGGATTTGTAATACTTCTATCTTTCATTTTTATAGCTTAGCTTGCATTTCCATTTCTAGCATAGTTGCATTGCATTTGCATTTCCATTTGATTCTTGAGGATATTGGCATTCTTGCCCTTGTCTTCATTTGAATCTCCCATTGCATGGTTTACTAGCAAGGTTATTGGCTTAATAGCTCTAGCTGAGAGCATTCTTAACACCCTTGCACTCCATGCCTAGGGAGCTCTAAATCGATTTCTCAAGGTTTCCAATCCATGGATTCTCTTGGAAGCAATGATTTAGAGAAGTGCACTATTTAGTGTGTACATTTTTGGCGCCCACTGTGGGGCAGAGCATTATTGTTTTGTCCTTAATTTTCTGCATTTCCATCAAATTTTCATCAAATTTTAGCTTCATTTTCGGCTCTCAGGTTTTTCAGTCTCAGATTATCGCGCGATAGTTTTCTAGTATCGCATGATAGTTCGCATACGGTGGCATGATACTTTACCAGTTAAAGTATCACTCCATTTGGGACATTCTATCGCTCTGTTTGAGACATTTTGTCACCCGCCAGTATAGCGAAGTATCACCCAAAAATATATTATCGCCCCAGTAAACTACAAAGTATCACGTGATTCTTCTAGCACCCATTTTTTAGAAATTTTCACATATGGTATCAAAAATTTAAGTGTGATATATCATTGGAAAGCTCTTTCCGAGCCTAATCCAACCATGTTGGTTTCATTTTCAAATTTTTCCATTTGATCAACTATTTTCCTTGTAGATTATCTGATTTTTGATGTGCTAACCATTATGGGACTAACAAGTTGTGCTTGTAGGTACCTTCCTTGCTTGAAAAATTTGCTAAAAAGAACGCATGTCAAAGCTTCAAAGGCAAAAGGGCTACTAATTGTGTTTTGCAGGGCTACCCAATGCCTAAAAACAACCAATTGCTTGTTTATTTACTTTTCTTTAAGTGTGGTATATACTAGTTGTCTCATTTCTTAGGCACTTAAGATCTTGTTGTAGGAGTCTTTTGGTGGTAGGAAATTATGCTCTTCACCCTTGTGGTGAACCAGAAATCCTGACCCACTTTTAGACTTTGAAAACAAGAGGATAATTGAACTCTTTATTTGATGTGTTTGGGGGAGATTCTTGAGCTAGGAGATTATGCTCTTCACCCTTGAGGTGAACCAGAAATCTTGACACTCAAAAGTCAATCCACTCTTTGTTTAGCATTAGGATCCTTTAGCGGGCCTACTCTTGAGCAATCAAGAGGAATGACCCAAGTGGGGACAAGCTAATACTGAGCTATTCCAACCCACTATAATCTCAAGGCTATCAAGGACACAAAACCTTGGTAGACGTAGTGCTTGTCTTCACTTGATGTGAGTACTTGTGGGATTGTGACCATGAGGAAAGTGTTGAGCAAGAATGCTTAAGGTACTCTTGTGGCCGCGAGGTCCCAGTCCTTTTTGAGGAGCAAGAGGGGTACTACAAATAGAAGCCCTTACTAAGAACCATAGGTAGAGGCTGCCCTATTTTGCCTCTTAGCTTCTTGGTGCAAGGATTTATCCAAGTGGAATAACCCGGATCACCCCAAGATTACTCACCATCTGTGTTCTTTTGGTTGTTTCATTAACACCTCCATGACAAAGCCAACATCTATTTTGGGCAACCACTTTATGTGAGGCAATGGAACATCAAGTGTGGGCCAAGTTGCTAAGTATTGAGCCTTTGTCCTTCTAGGCTAGCAAGTGCTTGAACTATTCTCATTGTTATGTACCCGTGCAAATGTTCTTGAGCATACAAACATCGCAGTAGTGCTCATAGAATTTTTCATTTTGATATCCCAACTGCTTGTCTTGGAAAGGTTGCTTTTGCTCTTGCACAAGTGTTTGATGACATGTTTGATCACCTACTATTTGCAAACTTATCTACTTCCTAATATTATTGTGTTTGAAACCAAGAAATTGTACTTGCAATCTACAACATTGACTAAATTGCTTTCAAAACTAAGTTTTTCACATTTGCTGGTCAAGAGTCATACGATACTAAAACATCATCGCATACCTTCAACCAAGAATCCTGAGTTATTCTATTGTCCTGCTACTATTGCAATTCGAAGCTGTTACCCTTGCATTTTAACCTGCTGTAGAGTGTCTTTTTTTGTTCTTATCTGAAGCTGGTTTGTTACCTACATGCTTAGGATTGTTCTAGACTTAAACAAATGAGCTAAAACTTTTTGGATTTGAGCTTATCGAATGTCACTTTTGATCACTTGTCTAAACATGGTTACCTCTCTAGCTACTTGCTAATTGAGCTTCTTTCTAACATCTCAGCTTGTGTTAATTGACTATTGTAAGTTCTTGAGAACTTTGACCAGCCATCTCTATTGTTCTATCTCGACAAGTGATCATTATTGGCTTTTTCTTTTCTCAACATCTAAGAAAAATTTTCTCATTCTATTGGTTGAAAAACTTTCTTTTTCATGCTAGTTACAACTCGGTCTCAATTTGAACAAGGGAGTCACCCTTCGTTCAATTATATGCAACTACCTTCTCCCACTAGATGCTCATGAGCACCTATTAGCAATGCTAGTTCTAGTTCTAAGGATTCTAAGGCCACCCCATGGTACAAAGGAGGTTTCCTCTTTTTAGCATTTAAGTCCTCCAAAAACATAGACAGTGTCTCACTCACCTTGCCCAAACAAGAAAAGTTTCACCATTTGCAAGATCACTTTGAGCATAGAGACAACCAAAAGCCCTTAGACAAGGAACATAGTGAGAACATAATGGATGCTTCTAGGCACATGGCTATGAGAGGCATGTCTCACGAGCAACCCGAGACTAGTGGTTATGAGCATAGACCACTTTTTGATGTTCATGGCAATTATGGCAACAACACGCCACCTAGGTCTCCTCCGAGATGAACTTTTTCTATACCTTCTTCACCTCCTAGACCACCTCCCTCTCACCATGAGGAAGAGGTTGCTGATGAAATTTCTAGTGAGGATCTTATTGCATTTGAAAAAGATGAAGTCTCCCAATGAAAGATGCTTAAGCTTTTAGAGCGTAATGGAGACCAATATTTCCAATATATGACTTCTAGAGGATACAAGCTTCCTCCTGGCTATGATGTCAGACAAATTGTCCAACAAAGAGTACCAACTAAATTGGAAGTCCTTGGAGAGGAACTACATTGGAAAAATCAACATCTTACTCAAATGGCAATAGAAATAGAACCTCCAAAGGTTTCCTTTGTGGAATCTATTTGTGCTCTTCCTTTTGATAGAAGTCTATACATGGTCCCATTTCCTAGGGATATTAAGGTTCCTAAGTATGACAAATATGATGGAAACGGTGATCCCCATGACCATGTGTGTCACTTTTATGCTCTTAGCATGGACTTCCTTCATGAAGACACATTTTTGCTACGACTGTTCCCTCGAAGCTTAAGAGGACAAGCTTTAGAATGGTTTGCCAAGTTGACACCTCCTTTGAAGACTTTTGATGAATTGGCTATGTGCTTTACACAACACTATTGATACAATATCCAATAGCCTATCACCATGATAGACCTTGGAGCTTTAAGGCAAAATCAAGGAGATCCATTTGCTACTTATCTACAATATTGGAGATCATTGTATTCTAGATATTCTCATATGTTGCCTAAGAGTGAAAAGATTGACATTTTTGTCAACACTCTAGTGCCTGAGCTATATTATGATCTAAGGAAACAACTTTTCTCCTCTTTCAATGACATGGTTGAAATTCATATAGGATTGAAGATGTGGCCATAAGAAAGGGGGATATTGTTATTAATAAAGATACTAGAGGCAATGGAAAAGACAAGAACAAGCCTTGGAATAGAAACAAGTATGTTGTTAATGATGGGGTTGTAGATGTCCCTAAAGCTAAAGAGCCTACTTTCAACCTTTCTAATGCTATTTACGTAGCAAAACAACAAGAGGCTGCCAATGCTCAAAATGCTCCTAAACCTCAGTATGCAGACAAGCCAAAGAAGCAATTTTGATGATAGGTCTATACCCATTGGCTGAACCATATGATGTGATTCTTAAGACTTTGGTTGCCAATAATTATCATACACTTCCTGAGAAAAATCATCCCTATGATCCACTAGTTAAGCCTGATTGGTGGAGAGAGGATTATTACTACCACTATCACAGAAACAAGGGACACAAGACTGACAATTGTTTCACGCTTAAAGATGCTATACAAGATCTCATTGATGGAGGCACAATTCTCACAGATGGCTTAGTTAAAAACTCTGATCACCAGGCTTTCAAAGATCCTCTACCTAAGTATGACAAAGGTGAAACCTCCCAAGTGCATAAGAAGAATCATGATGCTAAGATCAACTATACATATACTTCTGATTTACCTGTGATCAACATGGTAGAGCCCATTGAGAGTGTTCTTATGATGAGACCTTAAGATGATAATAAAGCCAATCATGGTATGCCAAAGTTGGTCTTGCAAACATGAGGTAGTTCATCTTCCCGAAGTGAGGCACTGAATGTTGTTACTAGGGGGCAAGCTAAACCAGTCCTTAAAACTACACCTGATCCTAAACAAGCCTCATCTTCCAAACCAGTAGTTCCTTCAGCTTTGTCTAGCTATGATCTTGTCCATCAATTGCAATGGCCACCCGCACAAATATCTATTTTTGAGTTGCTTGAGCTATCCCCTTTGCACAAGGAGATCCTTGAAAATGCTTTGCGTACAGCTAATGTCCCTAATGACATTGACCCAGATAGGTTCCAAGCTATGGTCAACCACATCTCATCACCTCATTATCTATCCTTTTTTGCAGAAGATGACGTATCTCTTAGCCACCCTCACAATATTGTGTTACACATTGAAGTTATGGTCTACCATACTCGAGTCCGTCAAGTCCTAATAGACAATGGTGCAGGGTTAAATATTATTTCTTTCAATGTCATACAACAGTTGGGTTTGTCAGAATTTGTTGTAGATCCTAAATGGAAAACTACTATAAAAGCATATGATGAAGTTGAAAGATCTTCCAAAGGTCTTGTCACGCTACCTGTCTGAGTGGGCCCTATCATAAAAGATATTATGTTCCAAGTATTAGACATTGCACTTGCTTATAACATCCTTTTGGGTCATTCTTGGATCGATGACATGCAAGTTGTGCCTTCTACATACCATCAGTGTGTCAAATTCCCACATAACGAAGCTGAAATTGTGATTCCCGGGGATCATTCTATTGCTATCAATACTCTTGCTACTGCTGAAATGTTTATTCCTCACAAAAAACCCTCTAATGATCCTACTGCATCCCTGGTTGCCACTGAGAAAAATTTTAAGATGATGAGCCTTGGTATGGGTGAGTACACGATGGATTCCCTTGCTGCTATGCCTACTTCTCCTAGATCATATGGGAGACATTCTGATAAGATGAAGCCTTTTGCTTCTGCCATGACAATTTTTGGTAATTTTGTTCAAGCGTCCATACCCCTAGAGGTAGAAAGAGAAGAACAAGCTATTAGAGAATGGATCTATAGAGATGAAGAAGACAGTACCACTATTGCTACTCCTATTTCTCCTAAGCGCTATCGTAAAGGCTATAAATTTTTGCAGAAAATGGGCTATCAAGGTCAAGGACCTATAAATGATAATGGACACACCCTAGTTGAGCCTTTGAGTCATACTAATGGCCGACCCTCTAAGATTACAATAGGTCTAGGATATGGTATTGATGATGACCTCCCTACATGTTCTAGAAATGCTCCCATGTTTAGTGATTCAGACACAGATACAGATGAGTCACCACTGTACACTATAGCTCAAATGGGAGACAATCTTCCTTCTACTTCACTCCTTTGGGGAGAAGAACACATACCTATTGAGGACATAGCTAAAGCCACTACACCTAGAAGCTAGCAATGTAGGAATATTTTGGGGTTAATGAAAAGAGGAGATCTCACAAATAATGATGCTGAAGCCTCTACTTCTAAAGGTCCTAAACCTTCTTGGTGCAAGCATCCCAGTAGAAGCGTAAAAATAGATTCAAATGAATATGAATGGTATACTCTCTCCGATGGATCTTCCACAGTGGATATGGAAGTGGATGTGGTTCATACTTATGGTGACCAACCTAACATAGTTGATGAGTCTTGCGTAGGGTCTGATGAGTTTAATCCATGTATTGCTTTAGTGGACCACGCTAGTCCTTCTATGACAAGTCTGGATCTTAACACTTTCAAAGCTTACCCTATAGGCTCGACCTCTATTGTCACCAGAGATGACATCCCTCACATAAATGCTATTGAACCAGTCACTTCATTTCATCTTGCAAAATCAGATCTCATAGCTTGGTCCACCCAGGATCAACATGCCATTGAACCTGTTACTTCTTCCACCAGTGAACCAGCAACAAAAAGGACTGAATCAAAAATCAAGTATCTCAATCATCAAATCAAAAGAAAAGAGCAATGGTCAGATGGTGAAAACCACATTGTGGCGGTATTTGAACCTAAAAAGAGTAAAAATAAAGACCTGCTCAAAAATGATGATTATCAAATAAAAGATGACAAGCTGATTGTTTACAAAAAAATGTTGAACTTTTTCAAGAATTATTTCACATCTGTCATATTTCAGCACATTCCTAGAGCTTAGATCAAAGCTGCTAATGCCTTGGTTACTTCAGCATCCATTTTACAATTGAAAAAGCATAAATCCTGCTTCCAGTTCCTGGTGGAAGAATTACGTTATCCTGCCCACAATTCCTACAATGCCACCATCTTTTCCTATTTCCAAGATCATGTTACCCTTGAAAATCTCATCCATAATGCCTCGCACTTTACCCTCGTCTCTGGTGACATATATAGGAAGGGTCTAGATGGAACTCTCATGTGGTGTCTAGAAATAGCAGAGACAGACAAAGTGCTAGCTGAAGTCCATGACGGTATATGTAGATCACACTTTAACGATCCCGCGCTAGCTTGGAAATTGCTTAGGGTTGGTTCCAATTGGTTAGGGCCTTGTATTATCATAGTAGCATTTGGGTCTGAGGCCTATCAACTATCTATGCCAAAGGGAGAAGAGTTTACTGGGCCTACCAATGATCTACATCTGAAGAAGTACTATGTCTGAAGTTCTGGAGCTCTTTGCACATATTTCTATTGATCCTGAAAAAATTCCAAAAACATTCATATATGATGCTGAAAAAATCCTAAAAAGCATATAATGTCCTAAAAAAAATGAGCATCCTAGTGAAAACCTAGCAATAGGCACTTTGATATCTCACCAAAAAAATCAAAAAATTCAAAAATTCAAAAAAATAGAAAAAGTGCCTTGGTGAAAACCTGGAAATATGCGCCTTGGTAGCAAAAATACAAAAAAAATTATAAAAGTCTTGAAAAAAATCTTCCAAGTGGTGAAAACCTAGAAACAAGCGTTGCTTGAGACCCTTGCACCTATGTCTATTAGTCTTGCATGGTGCTCCTTCGCTCCACTTCTCACTTTGCATCTCCTAGCCTAGAATCAACTCTTGTCTTAGTCTAGGGGGCATCCGTTATTTTGAGCTTATCTTGGGTCTCTTTGTGCATCTGGGTTTCTTGGGCCACTTGGTTCCAACTATGTTTTTCAACACCACCCCAATTTTTTTTTTCAACACTACCCTAGCGTCAAGTGTTTTTCAACACTTATCATATGTTTACCCGCAGTCTAGAATGATGCAATATTTACTCAAAGTTTGACTCTATGACCTACACACACACACCTAAACACTTGACTTGTTGAAATTTGCTTGACTTTATTTCTTTGTGTGCTATCTATGATGATTTCTTTGCTGAGTGTTCTCTCCCTAATAGTTTTCGATGATGCTGAGCTAGAAGACTGGGGCATGAGGACATGTTTTATCTACTTTCTACCTGTGGGTATATTTTGTTGATCTTGGTTGTCATGAGCATTTATGCTTGTTCCACTTGACTCTAGGATTTACAAGGTATTATCCTTGACTATTTTCACAAGTGCATACTTATAGTCATCTTGACTTCCTTGTGTCTTGATGCGAGTATAATCTTGCTATACTAAACTTAGGTAATCTCACTGCACTAGTCATCTTGACCTATATGTCTTTGATGCCTAGGTGGGATTCCCACATATCTATCTGATATAGATCATATTCAAATTCACGTAGTCATACTAGTGTGTATTGTATGATCTTACGATGCTACCAATAACACTCGATGATGAATATTAGAGTCTAAAAGCTTTGTGACCTTGCAAGTAAACCACTTTTCATAATAGCTTGCATTTTTAAATTCATGTTAGTTTAGTTGTGCATATTGCATATGGAGAGAGCTCTCCTTCATCTTTTTTGGACTTATTAGTCAAACTACACTCACCTTTCACTTCTTCCAGATCATGTCTTTCGCTTCTTATCTTTCATATCACATCATTTTCTCTTTATTTCAGGATCAAAACCGAAATATGAGTTCACCTTGATCGTCAAAATTGCATTTCACCCTCTTCTACGTAGTTGGTTGACCATTTGAGGCCCAATCCTTCAATCTTCGCTGGGGCATCATCATTTCTTCATCTCTATCTCTCTCACCCTTCTAGTCTTTCATTCATTTAATCCATCTCTCTCTAAGGTCTTGACTGGGGCATATCTTCACTTCTTAATGGTTATCTTATCATCTTTCATCTTTGATTATGATTTCTAGTGATTTGATCACGTTGCTCTTGCTTCTACCTTCCCTCTACCTGATTTCACTTTCAATCCCGAGGGGGAAAACACATCATATCCTGTTGGCTATTCTCCAGAGCATATTCGTGACCATTCCATTTGCTTTGATCGATCTATCTTTTCACTTGACATGTTAGTTCTCATCTCGAGTCCTGATACTGTCAATCTCTTTCCTAAGTGTTCAGTACTGTCGCTACCAGGCTGACCATGCAGGATTTTCTATCTCTCTACTCTTCATTCTTTGGAGTCAGATCTCTATCTATTACCTTCTTGGCTGATCTATTCTTTAACATAATGTGTTTCCAGATCAATCACACATTAGTCAAAGAGGGGCAAATGTAATCACCCAAAAATGGTCATCTAGACTATTAGCCCCTTGCTAGCATTATTTTCTAAAATCATCAATTGCTTATTCTTGATCAAATCCTAGTTCTATCATTTATTCAATTTTTTTCTATGGGCTAACCATCTTATCCTAAGTCTTTATTTATTTAAAAGGAATTTCCTCCTCTTTTATTAAATAAAAAGCCCCCCACTTTTCCTCTTATCCTAAGTTGCACAAACAAAGCATTATTCTTATTTTATAAAAAGAAGAAAAGAACTTTTTGTCTCATATGGACACAAAAGTCAACTCTTATTTTCTCATTGGAGGATACTTGTGCACATGGATTGCTCTTCTTTGATGCTCCACCATTGATTAAATATTTTTCCTCTTAATCTCCATGGTCCATTCTTTCTCATTTCTTATAAAAGGAGAGCTATCTTCTTCATTCTAGATCCCCAAATTTTTATGCTAACTTTATGTTGTAGGATTTCTTGGAGACTTTAGAGCTTTTGAAGACTTTGGAGCCTTTTGGAGATCTTTCTACATTTAGCTTTCAATCTTGCATTCTTAGCTTAGCTTCATGTTTATGTTTTCTTAGATTAGTTTCCTTTCAAGCTCTAGCTTAGATCTCACATAGTCTAAATAGTAAGGATTTGTAATACTTCTATCTTTCATTTTTATAGCTTAGCTTGCATTTCCATTTCTAGCATAGTTGCATTTCATTTGCATTTCCATTTGATTCTTGAGGATATTGGCATTCTTTCCCTTGTCTTCATTTGAATCTCCCATTGCATGGTTTACTAGCAAGGTTATTGGCTTAATAGCTCTAGCTGAGAGCATTCTTAACACCCTTGCACTCCATGCCTAGGGAGCTCTAAATCGATTTCTCAAGGTTTCCAATCTATGGATTCTCTTGGAAGAAATGATTTAGAGAAGTGCACTATTTAGTGTGTATAGCATATATTTCAATTTTGGTCCCGATCTGGAGCTCCTATTGTATCTAGTTGTAATTTTGTTGTGAAACTGCCTTAGGTCATTAAGGTCCCCGAGGGGTTAAAATAGGCCCAAAAAGGTAAATTGACTATTCATTTTCACTTTTATCCATAGTAAATTCTGAGCTCTAAGAGAGAAGATGGTGGTCCCCATGGAGAGGCATCATTTTGAGCTTGGTCATCTATATCACCACCCTGCACATTATCTTGCTCCAATAAGTACTCAATAACCTACCTTTCCATATTTTCCTTTTGAATTTTTTCTTTATTTCATGAAAATTAGGATTATTTTAATTTTGGATTGCACCCAACATCCTGGATTACATCCTATCAATCCTGTGTCACATCTGGGTTTTCCAAAAATCCTAGATTGCATTCTATTTATTTAGGATCACACCGTGCAAGGTCATATATAGTCAAAAATTGATAGATTTTTAGGGACTATAGAAGTGTTTTGCATCCTATTGAAACATGATCACGTCCAGTCATTTTTGAGTCATATCTGATATGATCTAGATTGTATATCATTTAGGGGTCACATCTAGGAAATCTAAAATCACATTTGGATTCTAGGATTGTTTCTAGTTTTTAATTAGCATTTTTCCTTTTGAGATTATATGTTTGACCCATCAACTATCTCTGTAGGTTCATAGGTCCAATTTACCTTTTTTTCTACTTGCCCAACCCTGACTTGATGGTAATTTGTTTTTTGCAGACTCATTTCAATGTTGTATCCTTTTTTAGTCCAAGGTCTACCCAGGTGTTAGAGCTTGTTGATTAGTTGATGGATGTTGAGCAATGTATTATAAGTCATTGTGGATTATGGAGTCTTTTTTATTTACCCAATATTAGGGTATATTAGGGGTTATTGAATGCTCTTGTTGAGTGATGGAATTCTAGGTAGAAAACCTTCCATCTGTTGATTGGTGATATGAAGGTCGTGCCTGATGATGTGTGGTACATTCTGTAGATTCCTATGATGGGTGCTCAGGTTGAGTATGATTCTAGATTAATCGTAGCCATTGCAGATGCATGCTAATTATTTTAGGATCCTTTGATTGCTTGGTGATACTTGTCTTGGAACCACATAGTGGCTCATTATGATCATGTCATTGTATTTCTTACATGCTTGATAGGTGGTATTTGATGCCAAATAGGGGTTAGCATGGATTCATGTGCATTTTTTCTAGGGTGATCGAGAACATGGTGTGATCACCTCACTACTTTGTCTGGGGTAGTTTCATTCTAGCTCACATATATCATGAGCTACGTGAGATAGTATACCATCATTATCAGAGCATGACAATTGGTATTTTTATCCTTCATATTTGGTCTTGGGATCATATCCCAATTACCTGGTCGATAGCAGACAGGAAAAGAGATCTAGAGCTATTGTATATTTACATGTATTCAAGTTTTATTCCACAGACCCACTCGGGGAAGGAAGAGTACTAGAGGATGGTTTTGGACGATGTTGTAGCCATAGTTTTGGGTTGGGATTACATGTCAGACATTGTTGATGGGGGTGTTACATATGCCTATCATACACATATTATGTAGCATCCATTTCCTATATTTACTACCCCTGATGAGATTTCTTCTTGGATCAAGGATGCTCTCAACTATGACCCAATCGATGATGGTCCTAGTAGAGCTCAGGCTAATAGGGCTTGCTGAGGCATAGACAGTTGCAAAGCTAGAGGTAGAGGAGGAGATGGGAAAGATGGATATGGAGGAGGTGATGAAGGAGGAGATGAAGAAAGTGGAGGAGGTGGTGATGGTAGATGTAGAGGATCCAAGGGAGATGATGAGGGAGGTGATCAGCAGGGTCGACAGAGTAGATTGCATGTTGGTCCTCCATGTAGGGATCCTAGATCACTCCTACCTAGAAAGTAGTAGTAGCAGAGGTTTACTAGAGAGAGAAGTGGTGTTAGCAGTGGAGGTGGTTAGCCCCCTTAAGATCCTCCTAGGGATAGGGATAGAGATAGAGCTCCCCTATCTAAGTGTGAGAGGGAGAGAGCATATTTGAGAGGATAGGTGGCTACCCTATAGGCTCTTCTTTTTGATTGAGATAGATAGTTAAATATTATGAGAGCTAAGAGAGATACATAGAAATATACTACCACACATCAGGGACATAGAGAAACATATTATTTTTCTTTATATTGTGTAGTTGTTCCAATAGATCAAAGAGAACCATTATATTTAGCTATTGCACAAGAGTTAGAGGGTGCCATGCCACCACCATTCCCTACTAGAGTTGATGCTCCACCTCCTACCCTTCCTCATACGAATGAGGGAGGGAGTTAGACTTGATCCCATTTTTTTATATCTAATGTATTTAGGATATGTGTACCATTGATGTACAATTGATATACTTATTTTAATTTGATATATTGATACTCTTTGTATTCTGATGCATACTCTCTTTTACAATATTTAATGAGATATACTTGGTTATTTTATTTGATATTGATACTGATTATACTCTAATTTTCTATATCTTGATGTTAGACTGATACTCTCTAGATATGGATATACTGACATCCATTCATTTTTTATTTTGGTCTCATCCTATTATAATTGATCATGTGATTAGATAGATGATGATTATAGATTTCTTGACATCATTGTATTGTGGCATTGATATATATGAGATATGCATTTTTATGTGGATGTTTTTGTACTTTCCTTTTTTTATTTATGGATGCAGTTATTGAATGGATACATTTTTGTTTGATGTTCTTTTGAATTATGCATGTATATGAGATAATTTTATGAGATGTAATATGATGTGATGTATGACTATCTCACTTTATTCATGTATGATGATGGATGTATTGATGTAGATATTTTATGGAACTGACATGATTATGTAGGTGCATGGATATTAGTGTGAGATATTCAGTCATTGATTTATTTTAATCCTGGTGATTTGATTCACATGTTCAAACTTGTAAATGTTGATATCATATCTTTTTAGATTTAGATTTTACTGATCACATTCATGCTTTCATATTGATGCAGCCTTAAAATGAATGCAACTATATTAACAAATGAATACAACTAAATAAACTAATGAATGTAACTAGACTAATAAATTAATGCAACTAAATTAAGACCTCTAGGACTATCACTGATTATTCGAGATGGATATTTTTGTCATCATAGAGCCTTTTACTTTGGACTTGATAGGTTAGTACAATTTTCACTGATAGGTTTAGAAATCATGAAAATATGAATACCTCCCATATTGGATGTCATGTCTAAAGTGAATCTAGACACCCAAGCATAGAAGCTGGGATATTTCATCAGTCACTTCCCTTTTTTTGTTGATAAACAAGCCCATGTGTTTAATCTAGAACTATAAAGAAATGAGAGACGGTCACACCAAAGGAGTGGAAAGAGTTGAATAAATGATGGAAATAGTGTAATTAGATATATCAGATCATATCCAACTAGTTGTGGTGACTTGATGAACCCATTCCTTAGGACCTCCTTTGGAAACTAGTGCTAATTAGGCCTATTAGGTATGTGTCCTTTGTTGAGTGTTTGGGGGTGTAGGAATAGAGTCATAATCTGACCTTTTGGAGTTTGATCAAGAACCATAAAGGGTATTAAAAAATATAATTTATTTGAGAATACCTTTGGAAAAGTCCAATTTTGTTGGAATAAATAGAGTCCTTAGGGCTACTAGCCAAATAGGATAGTCGGTGTAGTGTGAAGTGATTTGTGAATCTAGGTATCTTAAGGAGTGTCCAGTATTGTCACTCCCTTAGAACACAAGTCTTATGACTGTATTGGTGATATTTGAATTAAGGACATGGAAAGGTCATTTGGTGGAAGGCAATACTAAGTAGAGATAGCACATCACCGAGCAATAATCAAGCTTGTCGGTGAACAATAGGAACACTTCACTGAGAACTCCAAAGTAGTTACCAAGCACAACTAATAAGCTACCGAGCCAAGTCAAAGGTTGGATAAGTAGTGGAGTTGGTATTTCCATTCTTCTAGTTGCCTACTCTACATTAGGTGGTATCAAAGCATAAGGAGAATCCTTGGGGGGAAATGGTAGATGTGGAGATGGTGAGGAGATTCCTGCAATGGCCACCAATGTGGAGCTCACAAAGATAATGAGAGATAACATGGTAGAGAGTAGAAGGATGCAATAAGAGATAGAAAGACTTAAGAGAAAGGTGGATAGAAGGTGTGGAGAATAATTTGAAGAAGAAGGACATGGGAAAGACCTTTGCAAGATAGGGAGAGGGTACCTTCAGATTAGAGACCCTTCATTGAAGCTCTTGAAAGGGTAAGAAAAAAGGAGAGTAAAGAAAACCTACCAATGTTCCCTAGGAAGTTGAATCTAGAGGAGATTATGGATTGGTTGGAAGCATTGGAAAATAACTTTGAATATGATGAAGTGTTAGAGAACTAGAGGGTGAAAACTATCAAGCCCAAGATGAAAGTTTATGTCCTTAGTTGGTGGAACTTCTTGCAGAATGAGAGAATGGAGGAAGGAAGAATCCCATATCTTCATGCAAGAGAATGGTTGCAAAGATAAAGAAGAAATTTGTACCAAAGGATTATGAGGTAATGATGCATAGGAATTTACAAAATCTAAGACAAAAGGACTTAGATATAAGTACCTACATGAAGGAATTTCACAAGATGTCCCCCAAGGAAAGAGTATCAGAAAGTGAGAAGAAAAAGTTGGAAAGGTATCTAAATGGCCTCATATACAATATTTAGGATGAACTTAGTCTCTTTAATCCTGAGATAGTTCATAAGTGTTTCCAAATGGCATTAAGGATAGAAGAAAAACAAAAGAGGAAGGGAGATAACCAAAATAGAGGAAGAAGAGGAAATTTCAAAGGAAGAGGTAGATTTGGTGGAAGAGGAACAACTCCTAGACCATAAGGAGAGTCAAATAACCAAGACCAAGAGGGAGAGTTAAGTCATAGAGGTAATTTAAGAGGAAGAAGGTCCAATAGTAGAGGAAAGTTTGGATGTAGGGGATCAAATGTGTTCGCTGGAAGATGTTTCACTTGTAATTAGGTTGGGAACCAGTCTTTTAGATGTCTTGAGAAACAAGGGTCAACTAGTCAAGGAGGAGAAAGTAGGATCCATTTGGCCCAGGAAGAAGATGATTAGATAATTCAATCAAACTCAAGACCTATAGGACTAGAGAAAGGGGAGTTCCTAATGTTCAATAGGACCCTCTTGAAGGTTTCAATCACAAAATCTCCCCAACAGATAAAATCTCTCTTCAAAACCACATGCAAGGTAAGTGGAAAATTTTGTAAGGTTATAGTAGATTTGGGATCAATAGATAATCTTGCATCAATAGAAATGGTTAATAAGATTGGTTTAAATAATATTTTGCACCCTTATCGCTACAAAGTCTCTTGGTTGAATAAGGAACAACAAGCCTTGATAAATGAACAAGTTTGGGTAGAATTCCAACTAGGTGAATATAGGGATAGAATACTATGTGATTTAACTAAGATGGATGCTTGTCACTTACTTCTAGGGAAACCCTCACAATATGATGTCAGTGCACAACATGATGGTAAAAAGAATGTCTATACTATGACTAATGATGGTGTGAGTTACTCTATGACCCCACTCCTTGATGATGGTAAGGATAAACACATAGTAACCAGAGTCATGCTAGTGGATGAAAAAGAGTTCATGAAGACCCTCAAAGAGAAGGATACCCCATGTTTTTTCCTAGTAGTGAAGCCCAAGGAAGTGGTAAAGAAGAATATTGAGAACAAGATACAAGAAAGAGATGTAGGTCCCAAGGAGGTCAAGAAATTATTAGAAAAATACAAAGGGATAGTTGCAGGAAGTATATCAGAAACATTGCCACCCCACAGAGATGTTAGACATTTCATAGACCTTATATCTGGGTCTACATTTCCCAACAAAGAAGACTAGAAGATGACACCAGATCAAAATGAGGAGATTGCAAGACAAGTACAAGAGTTGTTAGAAAAAAGCTTCATAAGAAAGAGTATAATCCCTTGTGTTGTCCATGCATTTTTGGCCCCAAAGAAGGAAGGGACATGAAGATTGTGTATAGACTCTAGAGCCATAAACAAGATTACCATCAAATATAGGTTTCCCATGCCAAGGAAAGAGGATTTGTTGGATTGTCTAGGAGGGTCAAAGTACTATTCCAAGGTAGATTTGAAAAGTGGATACCACCAAATAAGAATAAGCGGGGGATATGAGTGGAAGACATATTTTAAAACAAATGAATGCCTTTAGGAAAGGTTGGTTATGTCATTTGGTCTTTCCAATGCCCCTAGTACATTCATGAGGCTCATGAATGAAGTCTCTAAGGTGCTTTATAAATTGAGAGTCTCATTAGGCCAAGGGTTATTTTAAGGGTTGTAATAAGGTCTTTAGGTAATTTAGAGATAGGTATACACATAAAGAGAGTCTTTGTAAAGTGATTAAAAAGATGTAAAGAAACATTTAAAAAGTTGTTATGGAACTTTTAAAAGTTGCTCAAAAAGTTGCAATTTGATTACCAACGGCCACAACCATTTGAAAAATAGTTGTAGCCTTTGGGAAGGATCTATTTAAGTCCCTTTTTATCATACATGATCAGGATAATTCAATATAATTTTATTGATGTACAAAATCTGGTGGAATTTTGAATGAAGAAACCCTGATTTTGTGTAAAATTATCTAATTTTTGTACTCTACGATCTTATTGGTGATTGGAATTAATGTAAATTTGAGGGATTTGTGTAGTTTTGTGTGTTTTGGTCCAAATGAAATTGGTTTGAACCAATTTGGTAGAGATTGGTGAGATTTTTTTTTAGATTTATGGACACAGTCTAGGAAAATATTATTTATAGAGACCAGTCAAAGATGGAGCCCTAACTTGCACTCTGACCGTGGAAAATCTATGAATCCTAGTGGAATGTAAGTTAGGGGGATGTACTATAAGAATCCTAAATGGAAGGTTCAGGGTGTATAGTTTGGTGATTTTCCCACCAAGCCCTAGGCTAAACAAGCCCATGTGTTTAGTCTAGAACTGTGAAGAAGTGAGAGACAGTCATACCAAAGGAGTGGTAAGAGTTGAATAAATGAAGGAAATACAGTAATTGGAGATAGTAGATCATATCAAAGTGGTTGTGGTGACTCTATGAACCCATTCCTTAGGACCTCCTTTGGAAACCAATACTAATTAGGCTTATTTGGTCTATGTCCTTTGTTAAGTGTTTGGGGGTGCAAGAATAGAGTCAGAATCTGGCCTTTTGGATTTTGATCAAGAACCATAAAGGGTATTTGAAAATATAATTTATTTGAGAAGACATTTGGAAAATTCCAATTTTGTTGGAAGAAACTGAGTCCTTAGGGCTACTAGCCAAATAGGATAGTCATTGTAGTGTGAATTCAATTGTGAATCTAGGGTATCTTAAGGAGGATCCAGTCTTGTCACTCCCTTGGAACAAAAATCTTATGACTTTATGGGTGATAGTTGAATTGAGGACACAATAAAGTCACTCATTGAAAGGCAACATGGAGAAAAGACAACACATCACCAAGTGATAATTGAGCTCATCAGTGAACAAAAGGAACAATTCACCAAGAACTCCAAAGTAGTTACCAAGCACAACTAACAAGGTACCAAGCCAAGTCAAAGGTTGGATAAGTAGTCAAGTTGGGATTGCCATTCTTATAGTTTCCTACTCTGCATCAATCTTTGAGAGAGTATGGAAATACATTATCAGCACAAATTATGAAGCATATGTTTGTTATTATATAGTTGTGTGTGAATGTTTAACACCTTCATGAAATTAGGATAATCAACTACAATTCTATGAAAATACAATACAAATTTAAGCTAAGAATTGAAATTAACATCCATGACATCCCATGGTTCTCTATCCAAGTTTGGTAAGTGAAGCTCTCAGCCTATTCTCCACTAGTGACAATCCTAGAATGAGAAAATGATAGTACAATGCTTAATCTAGCTCTCAAACTCTCCAAATTGATACAAAGATTGATTCAAATGCTTATGATATGCTCTCAATTGCTCTCAATTTCTCTCAATTGCTATGAAAATGCCTATAATGATGATGCTTTGCAAATGAATTTCTAAGATATCTTATGCTCTCAAAATGACTCTTATTTATAGTAAAATCCCAAGGGTAGGGGGTAGAGTTATTTAATCATGATTTAGCCTTGGTTGAGTCAAAAACTTTGCAATGTTTTTAAATGGGGGAACAATTTAAATGTTTGTCTTAAAGGTTTAGACAAATAGACAAAATTGAGTGGTTGAGATTTAAAGTTGAAATGTGTGATTGAGATTTAACTATTTTAGAGTGATCCATGTGCTTTTGTTCTCAATTCTCATTGGTTGCTCAAATTTTTGTTGAAAGATATTAGGATTAATTAAATTCCATCAATTAATTAAATTAGCAATGTAAGGGAATAGGTTCAATTTGATTTTTGATTTAAAAACTATACAATTAATTGATTAAAATCAATCATATAGTGCTTTTCACCCCTTTCATCTTGTATTTAATTATTTAATGTCATTATTTGATTTTTCCTTTGATTTTAATGATTTTGTCCAATTTTGATTAATAAATGTCCATTTTCAAATTGATTTGATCCATTTTGATGAGAATTAGAGCATTTTGTTGAGATTTTGCAATTTTAATGATTTTAAGAGCACTTGCCCAGTTTTTGATGTCTACAATAGTGTTAAGGAACACTTTTGATTAATTCATAGTCACTTAGAAAACATTATCAATCACTAATTCATTTTAATTGGAGTTCTTGTCTTGCATTATCTAAGCATGTTGTGTTTAAGAAACACTGTTGATTAGGTCCAGTTTCCATGACTAGTGTTTAGGAACACTATTAGGTCTAATTATTTAAGGAATATTATTTATGTTTTAGGTTGGTGGTATTAACAAATACCTTTGGTTTTGTATTTTTATGTTGAATCACAGACTTGGGATAAAAGAAAAACCTAGTAGATATCCCTAATGATAACCATGTGACCTTACTATTAGCATGACCATGACCAATGCCCCCAGTTGGAATTATGGAAAGGTGTGTACTAAGAGGGGAGGGTTGAATCAGTACCCTTAAAAACTTTTCAAATTGAATCCTTGTAAACATGTGTGTGTGTGTGTGTGTGTGTGTGTGTGTATATATATATATATATATATATATATATATATATATATATATATATATATATATATATATATATATATATATATATCAATAACCAACTGTATCATTTGCATTCACCATACATCCAATAACATAACTGAAATGTAAATGCATGTTATCTTATCAAATATGCAAACATGAAACTTCATACACATAACACATGTATTTTGGTATCACAGAAAACCCTTGTTAGAAGGTAAAAATAGTGATGGGAATGACACCCACAAAGCTTCACTACTGCAATAACAAAGTTGTCGATTAAGGTTACAAAGATTTGATCACTTATGGTGATATTACCCTATTAGGATTAACAATAAGATCAGCTAGATCTACCTAGTTAGAGAATTTTAGCAACACAATTAAGTGTGCACTCAGTTAAGAGATTTTACAAAAGAACTATTAAGTCCACTCTATTTAGAGATTTAAGGTCTTCTAAAATGGTTAAAAAGTAATAGTAAGATTAATCTGTAAATAGAAACTAATCTTGCCTGATTTCATATCTTTTATGTACTTATCTGTTATCACCTTAATGGGATTGATCTCTTCTCTGAATTCTACTTGGTAGCCTTTTGTTTATGATAAACTGTATGCTTTTTCAATGATTGTCAATCATAACCCAATCTAATCTTTAGATGTCTTCCAATGGTGGATACTTCATGTGAGGTACATGTCAAAATGATATCTATACAATATTTATATCAAACTGATTTGACCTAATTAGGGTCTAGACACTATCTTAGAAAACCTAAGATCAACGGTAGAAATGAATAACCTAGATCATCTTTACATAGGAATCATCAGTAATTAAATGATTACATCCATATTAAATTTCATCTTGATCTTGGTAAACCATTTTCTAATCGGTGTAAACCGTTTGCCTTGTAGTTTGTGTCATTCCAAAATGCTATGTCATTTCCTTGTTTCACTTGGTGTACATTGTATCCATCACTCGGTAATTAACTAGTGCTTGGTTCATATGAATGCTCGATGAATACTATGCTCGGTACTCAGTAATCATTTGTCTTGTTAAGAGTACTCGATCAAAACTATATTTGGTTATCATAGTGATCTACCTTGTGTTCTGCACGGTGTCTAGGTTTCGTGTATTAACTGACTATCTTGTCTTGTCTCCTTTACCGACTATATGATTGAATAATACTAATGAAAACCATTAATTCTCAGTAGGAGTAAGATTCTCCCCCTTTGGAATTAGTATCAAAAACTTTATGTAAGAGTGTACCAACTACAAAATTTGAACTTAACCAAAAAATGTGAATCTATGTGAACTCCCCCTTTGTACATGCTCTCGGTGTGAAGTACATACAAGAATATATATATATATATATATATATACATATATTTTCCCCTCTTTTTTGAAATTAATGCCAAAAAATGTACTTACAACTTGTCAAATATGTTATGATGGGTTTTCTACAAAGTAGCCAAGAGGTTTTCCCATTCCTCTTTGAGATTCTCAAGAGCAATCTGCTCTAATCCGACTTGTGCATGCATGTCAAAAAATTTCTCTATAATAGATATCTTAGGGGTGGAAACTAACTCTTTTTCCTTATTCACATGCTTTTTCATCCCCTTGAGGTGTGGAAGTAACTATGCTTGCAACTCAGTTACTTATTCTCTGATTGTATCTTCTTCCTTCCCGAGTTCTAGTCTTAACCGCTATATTTATTAAACTTTAGCATAATGCTCATAAAATGCATTGGGCTCAGTTAAAAGACTATTTGCACTATTATTTATATATTCATATAATTTATGTATCTTTTCACTAAGATCGGTAGTGAAATGGTCTATAGTACATAACTTGTGCAAAATTTTAATAACTTGTTGAATAATAATAATGAGCTTGGTTACTACCTCAGATAACTTAACTTTATTGACTACCACTTCCTAACTGATTCACTCAGTTAGCTTTAGCTGTATCTTGGCCTCTTCTCATTCTTCTATTCTTTTCTCTACATCTATGTTTGGAGAATTTATGTGGCTTGTTAGAGTATCAAGCTGATCAATAATGGGATTTACCTCATGTCAACATTAATATCAGGGACTACTTGCAGCAAAATGTCTCTAACATTCTCTAAGACCAGCTTATGCTTATTTTCTTGTCTCATTTTCTCTTGTGTAGCCTTCCTTGTGCACATTTCTCCATATCTTCTCAGTGCTTCCAAGTCTAGGGTTCTCAGATCACATGTGGGAATTTCAATGATATCATCTAAAGTGACTGAACCCTTACCATGTTTCTTCTTTTTCTTCTTTTCTTGAGTGTTGGATGTAGGAGATTTCCCATATGGTACTAGAGCTTTAGTCTCTGGATTAGACTTTTCTTTCTTAGTTGACACACTTTCTTCCTTATCTTTCCATTTGACTATTCCCTCAGTTTGATGTCCTTGGGATTCTTGCCTTGTGTCACTTGTAGAAGTATCTATATTTTTTTCAGTTGCAGGTTCTTTATTTTCTACCTCTTTGCTTTCAGACTCATTTATTTCCTTCATTTTTTCTTCACCCTTTCCTTTGATGGTGTCCTTCTATTGCTCGTGTGTCGGTTCCTCAGGTTTCCCTTGAGTGGAAATATCAATTTCTTGTACCAATATCAAAAAATTACCCAATATGTTTATTGTTGCTGCCTTAATAGGTTTATATTCTTAAATATTTTCTACAACCATTGTGATATCTTCATTAGCCTTAGCTTCATCATCAAGATCTTCATTAGTAATATCTTCTATTGTGACTTCATCAGTCTCAGTTGTTACTAGTTGCTCAGGAGTATCTTGTTTTTCTTCTTCAATATATCCTACTAGATAGAAATCTTCAACACGTGTATCATCTTGTACTTCAGTATCAAATATATGAGTTAGCTCTTTAGTAGCTATATCGGCATCATCTAAATGTGCCCATTTTCCCTTACCTTTTACTTTCTGCTCGAGGATTATTGCTAATGTAGTTTTGTCTGCTTCTGCCTTTGAATCCAAAATTTTATTCCATAAAAATTTGTTATTTTCATCAACTTCTTCCATTTTTCCTTCCAAAATATCTAATGCTCAGCCTTTCATTAAAAATCTGTTGGCATACTGTTTCATGAAATCTTCAATTTCTATCTCAGAAAGATTAGGCATGGCCAACATTAAAGAATTTTTCCTCATTTCCTTCTCGGTATGCAAGGCATAGGTCCACCTTGTTGATATCTTGTCGTAAAGCTCCTTCGGAATGTATTTTACAAATTCAACAGCTAATCTTCTGAATTTAATCATCATGGTGATTATTGCCTCTTCTATTTTCTCTTGATCCTTGGTTGACATATGTGCATACTGATTCATCTTAGGGTGACCTAGTCTACTCATTTCCTTTATGTTCTTTATCCTGGAAACTTCTTGTCTTGCTTTATTTTCATGAACAATACTTGTAAAATTGATCAAAACCCATGATTATGGAATACTTCAAGCTCTATTCTCATACTATCTTTGTTCAATACCTTCATTCATTTTCACTGCTTCTATGCTCACTACTATTGGATATATGACTAAGATACTATTCTAATTTTTTGCTCTATTAGCATTGAATATCTTTGATTATTTGTTGTGATATCCTTATGTATCTATATTGAGGACATCTATCAAGACCCATGTGACTAGATGTAGCTTCCTTATTACTTGTTGATGATCATGCTTTGTCTCATGTGAAGTGATTATATCCATGTGATCTATCATTGTCTATTATTGTTTCACTCTCACTTTGGGCATAATCTAATAATGAACATGTTTTCTCTATATATATTAGATGTTGTCCTTGTGTATCAAAAAGTTGTTGAAATGTATTTCTTGGAAAGAAACTTTGTACCTCTGAAAAAGAACCTTCACTTATAGCAATAATTTATTTGTAAGTATATATATAAAAAAATAGTCTTTTATTCACATTCTGAAAATAACCTCCCTGGTATTTGGATAGTATTTTAGTGTTCATTAAAATTATACTAGCATTTTCTCATGTATCATTATTCTTGAAACTATAACAATTGGCTTTAAATGTACCATGTAGGCATGTCTTTGACAATAAACAATTTGTATAGTTATTTCTATTGTACTTTGTACCTGTACAATGAAACAAACTTGTTAAGAAAAACATCATGCTCTAATTATCTCCTTTCCTTTGCTTTCTTTTATGCATTGATCTGATGATGTGATTGAAAGTAGGAATTTTATGGCTTAGTTATTTGTATAAATAGGGCCTTGATCTTTCATTTCTCTAACATAATTTTCACCACCCTGCAGGTACAACTAAAGACATGAGGCAAGTTGTACAATTGAAGACACGAGGAAAAAACTTTGCATATGAATGTAATGATATTCTTTCATAATTAACATGAAATGATTCTTTTCTTTCTGTAATCTCTTATTTTCAATTCAAACACTAAACTTGAAAATTATTTTTTCTAAATGAACCAAATGTACATTTTACTTGTAGATATGATCAACTATCCTACTCTACCTATTTGAGATGGATGTGAAAATAAGTAATAATAACAAAATGTGACATTTGAAAAAAATCCATTTGATCCTATGGGATCATGTGGGGCCTCTGTACAATAACCTATTTTAGATTTTCAAGACTCATAGCAGTTTTTATAGAGCAACATTTTTTTTTGACAAAAATTGTTAGATGCATTCAATAAAAAGTCGCAATGGAGCTAATTTCTCATTCTCTTTGTTGTGGGTGTAAACTATCAATGCTAATACATCTGGTTGGGTGGATTTACCCTAGGCATAGTCTCACAATGTTTAGTTCTTAACATCTCACTTTATTTTAGTCTAACATGTGTATATTATTTGTAGCTAAAACTATTATATTTCTACCATGTTCTCTTTTATGTTAACAAGTAAATCTCATGAAATAGGGCATGAGTTACATAATATTAATATCATTTTCACAAAAAAAAACATCATTACACATAAAGGTACATTTTTTCACAAAAAAATCATCACAAAATTTTATTTATTCATTATAACTAAAAGATACAAAAATAGGCCTCTAAATAGGAACAAATAAATTCATGTCCTTATGATTTCCCATGTCCTTGTGTAAAAATGTACATTGTATATCATCATTATAACTACATAAATATCATCATGTACAAATAAATCAATGCTATCAACCTATCCTAAAAACATAACTAATACATTTGGTTCCGATATTCGTGCTCTATAACATAAAGCTCCAACCATTGGTACGCTTGAAGATGCCTACATTAAAATAGTATATAGAAAATAAGTATTTAAGAAATAATACTAACCAAAAGTAAGTGAACAATGAAAGTATAATAAACTCTAATGCATGGTAGTTAAATCTTATATGTCCATCAATATATTTATAATCCTTGCATTCTCGAGGCATGAGAAGACTAATTTTATTTACCAAATAAATTAATGAACCAAAGTATAATGAACATGATGTTGGAAAGTTGGCTATACTAGTGTATATGACTTAGTATCATGTTGTCATTATGGAAACAAAGTCATATAGTAGTTTGGAGTCAGCACACTTGATGAGAAGATCAAAAATCAGCTAAGTGTTGAAGACTGGACAGTATACAAAGTACCTGAAGCTCAGGGCATCAGCGCACATGTGTATGACCAAGTTATGGTATGCGCCCTAGAAGATAAGTTGGTTAGACTATACTCATGGTTATTCTATGAGCGCATGATCAGATATTCAAGTATGCCAAAGTTACAGACAGTTGAAGTTACACAGCTAGTGTGTGCCAGAGAAGAACAGAGTAAGCAGCCGATAGTTAGCATTTTGATTTACGGTTATATTCTAATGTTGTAAAGGCTATGCACCTATTGTAATTAGGTTTTTGACATGTAAATATGTTTGTTTGTAAACATGCTTGAACCAATTCAATTGGAAGCATTGTATGTAATCGGTTAAAGGGCCGACCTAGTTATTTGTTTTGTATGCGCATATAAATATGAGATGCGCCCATTGTAATATGTATGGATGTTGATATAGAGTTGTGATAAATAGATCAGAAGTATGCAAAGAGACTATAAGATGTATTAGAGCTTTGCAAGAGGTCAAAGCATTAGCACATCAAAGGAACTGATCTGACAAGCCGTGCCATGGTTACAGTTCATCCAACAGATATAGTGTGTATCTGAGATCAGAAGGTTGTAGCCTTCACCACTTGAGCAGTGAGCTCTAGGATAGTGCGTCCACACCCCTAATAGGGTTTATTGTAAAAGACTCCTAACCAGGTTTGACCCTTGACAAGGTCTACTGTACTTAATGCATTGTAAAGCAACTCCTAACAGGGTTAAGGATCTTCTAACAAGGATCATAAAACACTAGTACAAAATATTAGTGGGTGTCAATTCCCACCGGGGTTTTTACCTATTTGGGTTTCCTCATAACCATATTGGTGTTATGTGTTGATTTCATGTTTCATGTTTATGTGGATGTTCATTTTAGTACTTAAGTATTTAAGTTCAGTTTAAAGATTAAGATAAAAGATAAAATACAGTGAACACTAATTCACCCCCCCCCCCCCCTCTCAATGTTCCCATTCCTAACAATTGGTATCAGAGCTCTGGTCCTCAGCAAAGAAGTTTAACCACTTGAGGAGATCATGGACAAAGCAAAAATGAAACATCTGAAAAGAAATCTTGAGGCTAATCTTGAAGACCTGGACAAATCTGAAAGAGAAATTGAAGAACTAAAAGAAAAACTCAGTGATGCTTAATTAGTCATCAAAAGGCTAAGGAAAGATTTGAAAGAATGCTCTACTAGTGATCTATGGATAATGGTCAAAAAGATGAATGAAGAAAATGCATCCTTGAAAGAACAACTTGAAGAATTTGATGATAAGTTGACTAACAATTAGGAAGTCTATGATGAACAGATCAAAGAGAACCTTCAACTGGATGAAGAATTGAGGCAAGCAAACATGGAAATCTTGGAGCTAAGGAACAACAAAGAAAGCTTGGAATCTAAATTGAAAGAAGCAAAGAATCAAATTGATAAATTACACACCAGTTTTGATTTGATAGAATCTCAGTTGTATGCAAGAAGAGCTAAAGGAGATACTAGCTGCATTGGATACAATGAAGTACAAAATCAAATTGACAACATGTGAGCAAGAATGAAAGCACCAAAAGGCACCTTAGATGCTAAGGAGACTGGAAGTCAGACTAAGGATCATATTGAACCACCTAAGAATGAGCGCAAGCCAATAGACTACACTTGTTATTCATGTAACAAGCATGGACACATAGTAAGGAACTATACAGAGGTAAGACCTTTCAATGGTTACTGTTATTCATGTAATAAATTTGGTCATAGAGCTATGAATTGCAAGACAAGTCAAAAGAATAGGACTCGGTATAATCAAAGAAATCAAAATTAGTCAAATGTAAGAAGTTCTTAGAATGTTGCATGTCAGATATGTAACTATAATGGTCACTCAGCTAGATAATGTAAATTGGTGACTCATGGCAATGTGTCAAGGAATATAAGGCCTCTATTCATTTGTCACTCTTGTAACAAGGTTGGACACATCTCAAAGTTTTGCAGATCAAGGGCGCAAGGTCAGGAAAGCCCTAAAAATCCTGAAGAACCAGTTTGGATCCTGAAGGAGAAGTCAATTTTATGAAAGCTTCAGAGGATGTGAGCTTGATTTGGTCAAAGGTAAAGAAGGACAAGGTTGATGAGTATGTATCAGATGCATCCATATTGGATGCACCCTCTACATCTAGATGAATGGCCCTTAGGGTCATAAGGGGAGCTAATTTATCTCTAGCCCCCTACATGGTTGGTATACTCACTCTCAGAGTATGTGCCTTTGGACTTAAGCTTTTGGAGACTAGTAGAATCTATGTGAGAGAGTGCACTAGTTGATTGGATGCAAAATTAAATATAGAAAAATTCAAGTGATGGCTTGGTTTACGCGACAAGCATTAATGGCAGATTTTCTACTTTAAAGTACATAGAAGTTTGAAGATCTCTCATTGCATTTGAATTGAGAGTGATTGGAGAGTAGAAGAGCCCTAGAATTTGATTGAGAAGGATTGTAGTTGATTCATCAAGTGATTTTTTGTGCATTTGATCAGTTGTGGAAACCCTAGTTCATCATGTCGATTCAAGAAGTCTTCAAGATCATTTGGAAAGTGATATCCAAGTAAATGATGGCTACTCCTATAGTATTTGATGTTGCGGAGAAGAAAATATATGTGTTTAAGAGGCATCCATTTAAATCAACACTTGATGACCTAGAAGGGGCATTCTCCTGCACGCCTATGGGCGTTATTAAGAGTGCACATGGAAACTATGTTGAAACTAGACAAAACCTTCATGGATGAGTATGCACGATGGAATAATCACCCTATAGTGGAGTATGCTATGGCATATGAGTTCTATGAATCAGAATGGATCAAGATTATATTGAGCAAAATTCATGATGACCTATTTTGGATAAGTGAAGTATCGATCAGAATTACTAGTGACCTAATTCATGAGATGATAGGCCTCTCTAAGATAGGCATCGTTCTTCCAACATGCATGGATGTAAGGAATCTTGTTGCGAAAACTTGGAATTTAAGAAGTGATAGGCGCAGAATGACCATTGAGCCTATTAAGCAAGATGACATCAAATTGATGTCCATGATACTAGGTTATAGGTTCCAACACACCAGCAGGGTGAACAGTGTGTCTACGGCCACAATTCTTGCAACCATAAGACTTGTGAAAGAAAATGGAGAGTTCAAATTATGTGAGATCCTGTGCACACAACTAATTGACAACATTAAGGCAATCAAGCATGATAAGACCAAGATACTCAAATTTGGGTCTTTGATCATATACATGTACTTCCATATTGTTGGAAAAGTATCTGATTTGTATCTAGACAAATCCATTCCCACAATGCCATAGATATCTCTCAAGGCATGTATTGAAAGCACTTTGAAGGACTACATGACACTAGAGTTGAAGACATTTAGGGTTAAAATGCAAATGAGGTACAGGATACCAGAGAACATTGTTGAAAAATACAAGGATACTATTTGCTTCATGGTTGAGACTGACATGACATGCATGGAGGAAATTGAACCAAGAACAAAGTGGATTCATCCACTAGGATATGAAGTGGAAGATCCTATTCTAGAAGCATATGCACAAGTATTTCTTTTAGCCCCTAAAGACCCCAATGAGCCAAGATGGGGAACCTATGTAGAGAAAACAAGAGAAGTTGATGCAGTCTTGAACAGTGCAGCAACTAAAAGAAAGGTTGCCAAAGTCACCTAAGAGATCTTGAGAATTCATGGAGTGTCTCAAGCAGACCTAGACAAAGCAAGGGAACAAAAGATTTCTTTGGAATTAGAAAGTGCAGATGCAGCAAAGGCAGAATTAGATGATCTTAAGTTGAAGAAGGTGAAGATAGAAAAATCTGATGATCAGAAGGGTAAAATTGATATTACTCCTTTTGTGCCCAAGGAAACCATTAACCTTACTACTCCTCTTGAGTATAAGGCAATGCCTAAGAGGAAGAAAGAGATCAGCATTGGTCATCCATCCTCGAGAGTAACAAGGAACAGGAAAAACTCACAATCACCTCCTGAAGTAAGTTTCAAACCTAGTCTCAGTGTGCTAAGTGCAAGAATAATTGATGAAGGCAGAATTGATCAAGTAGAAAATTTCTATGAGAAATATAGTGAGATTGACAAATCAGAGATACACGGAATTATTTTCAAACACATGTTGAAGTTCAAGAAGACAGTCTTGGAACTAAAGACCATGATTCCTAATAATTTATGGAACATCTTATAATTCCAAAAGAGACAAGATATTGAAGAAGATCTAAGGATAAGAGAAAAGATTCTAGATGATACCCTTCTAGTATGTTCCTTATAAGAGAAATCCTTGTTGTTACACTTGGTGAAGCCACATCTTAGAACTAAGTCAAGGACTTTGCACATTATGGACAAGAACTATGAATTAGTTGCAAAGGAAACAAAGAAAGCCTTTGAGAATGTCTTTATAAATAGGCACATGTATCCATCTACAGCGCCTATAGCACAAGTACCCACAATGGTTTCCAAAGAGTCAAAGACCATTAATGTACAATCTACAGGTCCACAAGATTCAATGCATATAGTTAATATATCCACAAAAGCAGAGAAGACTATGTCCATGATAGAGACACCTAAGGATGATTCTATCTTTATTAACCATGTGAAAGTTACTATGGTGGCCACAGACATGGATCTAGACAATTTTGAAGAGGCATTTGTAATCACTCAAGAAGCTGAGAACTTGTGTAGTAACACTCCTCCCACTCATCAAGAAGAAATATTGATTGAGGATATAACAGATGAAAAGAAAGAAGAAGAAAAGATGGAAGAAAAGAAAGAAAAAGAAATGGAAAAAGAAGTAGAGAGAAATGAACCATCAGTTGAAGTGATCAAGGTAAAAGAGGAAGTTATGGATAGTACTCCTATCACTCCACTTCCCTCAGCAGCATTGTTTTCAAGTTTGACACCTGAAAAAACCAGTTTCGATTCATGGGGAGAAGAAGACCTGATTAAGTTCAGTGTCTTAGCTATGGAGAAGGCCAAGGAGAAAAAAGTGATGAGGACTCCCCTCCTTGTAGAGTCAGTGAATATACTAAAAAACTTGTTACCAATAGACAAGAAAGTGTCCAAGGTACACTCTGTTGATGATGTGAGTGCAGTCATTTCTCGGTTCAAGAGTATTTTCTCTAGCCTGGAAGAATTTTCATCCCTAGTTGCAGAAGAGAAGTATTTGAATAAAAGGCTTAGTGAATTAGTTAGCAATTTTGCACTTGACCTAAGCTCACTAAAGACTGGTCAAGAATCCTTGAAGGAGTTTGCAACAAAGGGCAGAAAGATCATTGCTGACTATATGAACCAGGACAAGTTGACTGGTGATCTATACAAGAAGATTCAAGAGGTAGAAGCCATGATAGACAGCATAAGGAAATTAGTGGAAGATCCATCTGTTTATGTCAACATGTGTAATAATGTCTACTGAGGACAGATAGATAAGATTGAGAAGGCAGAAAAAGAGATGACCAAGATAAGGGCTAGGCAGACTCAGCTAAGGAATGCTCTTGTGCCCTCATTAGACATACTTAATTATAATATCAAGGAGATCGATGCCACCTTGGTGACATATGATCAAGGTCCTAGAACAAATTTGGAGAATATGGAGAAGATATAGTATGCATTATGCACCCATCTCTAGATTGTGAATTCACTGATCACATTTTGGAAGAAGGAGATCCAAAACCTGCAGATAGCATATCCAGATGTTTTAACATAGTAAGTAGTTATATGTATAGTTTTGAAGCACCTTTTTCAATAATGTCAAAGGGGGAGTATGTATAGAATGTGGTCATAGATATGTATAAGGAGATATAAGATAGGAAGTTATGTATAGGGAGATATAAGACAAAAGTTTTTTGTATTAAGGAACAATTAGCAACTTGGCCATATTCCTTTGTTTCCATCAATGAAAAAGGGGGAGATTGTTGGAAAGTTGGCTATACTAATGTAGATGACTTAGTATAGTGTTTTCATTATGGAAACAAGGTCATATAGTAGTTTGGAGTCAGCACACTTGATGAGAAGATCATAAATAGGCTAAGTGTTGAAGACTAGATAGTATATAGAGTACCTGAAGCTCAGGGCATCAGTGCACATGTGTATGACTGAGTTATGGTATGTACCCTAGAAGATAAGTTGGTTAGACTATACTCATGCTTATTTTATGAGTGCATGATCAGATATTCAAGTATGCAAAAGTTACAGACAGTTGAAGTTACACAGTCAGTGTGTGCCAGAGAAGAACAAAGTAAGCAGTCGATAGTTAGCATTTTGATTTGTGGTTATATTCTAATGTTGTAAAGGCTATGTGCCTATTGTAATTAGGTTTCCAATATGTAAATATGTTTGTTTGTAAACATGCTTGAACCAATTCAATTGGAAGCATTGTATGTAATCAGTTAAAGGGCTGACCTAGTTGTTTATTTTGTATACGCATATAAATATGAGATGCGTCCATTGTAATATGTATGGATGTTGATACAGAGTTGTGATAAATAGAGAAAAAGTATGTGAAGAGACTAGAAGATGTATTAGATCTTTGTAAGAGGTCAAAGCATCAGTGCATCAAAGGAACTGATCTAACAAGCAGTGTCATAGTGACAGTTCATCCAGTAAATATAGTATGTATCTAAGATCAGAAGGTTGAAGCCTTCCCCACTTGAGCAGTGAGCTCTAGGATAGTGTGTCCACACCCCTAACAGGGTTTATTGTAAAAGACTCCTAATAGGGTCCAACCCTTGACAAGGTCTACTGTACTTAATGCATTGTAAAGAAACTCCTAACAGGGTTAAGGATCTTATAACAAGGATCATAAAACACTAGTACAAAATATTAGTAGGTGTCAATTCCCACTGGGGTTTTTACCTATTTGGGTTTCCTCGTAACCATATTGGTGTTATGTGTTGATTTCATGTTTCATGTTTAATTTGGATGTTCATTTCAGTACTTAAGTATTTAAGTTCAGTTTAAAGATTAAGATAAAAGATAAAATACAATGAACACTGATTCACCCCCCCCCTCTCAGTGTTCCCATTCCTAACACATGATAAACCTAAGCATAATGAACATAATGAACCTTACAATAATTTTTTATGAGGTAGTCATGTGTTCTTGAAGGGTCATCTCTTTACTTAAGAGTACCCAATATTTCTTCATGATCAATATTACTAACCATCCAAAGTTATTTGTCTTTGGTTTGGCATGATGCTTCAACAAGTTAACATTTGTTTCTATAACAAGGTGCAAATAACTAAGAATAGTTTTGTCTTCAAATGCAAGTATGACATTCTTTCCAATCGTGTATGTTTGCAACCAAATTCTAACAACAAAAATTGAACAGGTAGGATACATGAACCCATCATCATCCATCATTGGTTATGATAGCTTTGACTTTCCTTGTACACATTGTGCCAACCAATAGTCTGATGTTTTATCATTCCCCTCTGGTGCAACAACTACAAAAACATGTCTTGGCTATAGAAGATTTGAAAGATATTTGTACTCAATAGAAATTTTCATGTCATCATTTGATATGGATATTTTTTGTGATAATGTAGTTAGATACTATGGAACCTGTGTATCCACCCACTCACTTAACTTGCACTGATCTCAGTCACACTAAATAGAAAATTGAAAAAAACAAGCCAACTCTCATGTCCAAATACTCCATGTACTTTTATTTGAACTTCAACTGAATACATCTTTTAAAAATCTCTAAGTGTTTGACAATCCAATTTGTCTCCTATTGTGCTCTTCTCAACCAACTAAAAGAATATGTGCACTACTGAATCAAGTGTCCCTCCCTATGACAATATTGAACTACACCAATCAACTATAGAATGTGAATCACAAAATGTAGCACCTAGAATCCTCAATTTCTCCTTAACTAGAGCTTTCTTCACACATGCACCTTCTCCATCATGCTACCCTTTACCATGTCTAACTTAAAAAAACTTCAAATGTGAGTCACACCCCTCTTTGCATCCATTCTACTCAACCAATAAAATATACAAGAATTATTGACTTGACTCATGTAATTATTTGACCAAATGAGATGTCTAAACACTGCAATATATCTTTTTCCTGCAAGAACGCAATTTTTTTTGAAACAATGTTGCACATAATCAAAGGAGTGAGATCTATCATCACTCATATAAAAATGATACTCTTTGATTATCGGCATGTCATGTTTTGTATTATTAGGTGAATGTCTATTGTTGGCATTAAGTATGATTGTCATCAGTGACAACACTTATTCAGACTCTGCAGTGCTTACCGAGCAGAATATCGCTTATCGAGCAGAATAGTGCTTACCAAGTAGAATAGTGCTTACCAAGCAGAACAATGCTTACCAACTAGAACAGTGCTTACCGAGAAGAACAGTGCTTACCAAGCAGGATAGTGCTTACCGAGCAGAATAGTGTTTACCAAGTGACACTATATCTACCAAGTCTTCAGTATATACCATGTTTGAAACTACAACCGAGTGGTTAGTATGAACCATGCCTCCACTTCTACCAAGTGCATGATGATGCCGAGTATCAAAAAGTCACCGAGTTAGTTTGCAATAACCGAGTCACTATATTTGAGTCGACTCAGTAATATTTGTGTTAGCTTGTTTAAGAGCTGACTTTGTAATTATTTTGTAATTGTTTTGGATTGATATATAAACAATGTTTTATATCATATCCAAGAAAAAGAAAAAGATAGAAAAGTATGAAAAAGAGAGAAAGGCAGAGATAAGAAAATTACAAAGGGCTACAGTAGTATAAGAAGCAACAAAGATCTATCCATCATAGAAGGTGATCAGTACATCAGAGAATCTCAATCAGCAAGTACAGTTGCAAGTAAGAGATCTAATGTTTCATCCTAACAGGTGAATCAGCTTGAAATCCTTTAACCGGGTAGACTTAACAGTCTTTGTAAAATCTCTTAACCGAGTGCATACTTCATTGTATGTTTGTAAATCCTCTAACAAGGTGGACCTAGCAGTCCTTATTGCTCCTAACAGGGTAGATCATCAGAAGTGATCATTGTAAGCCTTAACCGGCAAACTTTATACTGTAGTATTGAAGTTTTGTGGGTATCATCCCCACCCCAGTTTTACTTTCTATTTGGAAGGTTTCTGGATCACCAAATCTCTATGTTCAAAGTGTTATGAATGTTTTATTCTTTCTGTTACTCATGCATGCAGTCAGATTATCAATCTAATATTATTAAGATTTGAATTTGTTAAAAGTTTTGAAGTTACTGATTCACCCCTCCCCTCTCAGTAACCTAGATAGTCTTGAATATTTCCAACAGTCTATATGTCATGTGGACAAAAATAACAATCTGAATGGAATTGTAACATCGAGCTTGTAACTCATTTTATGGTTGCAATGTGTAGTTTTCTATAAAATAAGCCAACTCTCATGTCCAAATACTCCATGTATGCCAAAACCACACTACAATGACACCGACACCACAAAGGTAGTTGAGCCAATAACTACATGGATACCCCTAATAGGCTATGAACTATTTTCATTGGTCTATGGTTCTGAGGTAGTCTTACAAATTGAAGTCAAAATACCTTCTCTTGGGGTATCATTACATGGACTTATCACAGATGAAGATTATAGAATCTCTCAACTTCAATAGTTGGAATTACTTGATGAGCGTAGAAAAGAAGCATTTTACCATCTGAGGGTCTATCAAAAGTGAATGTCTAAAGACTACAAAAAGTTTTCAACAACATACAGAAAAAAAAAAAGGGAAAAATTGAAATTTACTGGCTGGGTCCTTTTGTCATTACTAGAGCATTCAATTCTAGAGCTTATCAGTTGGCTACTCTAGAAGGTGATGATCTAAAAGAGCCTATCAATTCTCTCCACCTAAAATAGTTCTACAACTAGACATTTTGTGCCTTGTACAACAACTTATGATCCTGAAAATTTTTTTAAAATCTTATAAAGTCTTGAAAAAAACCTAAAAAGCATATAAAGCCCTAAAAAATGATCATCCCAATGAAAACCTTGAAACAAACACCTTGTTAACACCAAAAAAAAGAATAAAAAATTAGAAAAAGTGCCTTGGTGAAAACATAGAAACAGATGTGTTGGTAGAGAAAATAAAATTCTTCCAAGTGAAAACCTGGCAAATAGGGGCCACTTGTAATCAACACTCCATCTATCAATGTGTTGATGAGCTCTTGTGCTTTTTTTAGCCTGATCTACTTCCATCTCTCACTTCCTGTCTCCTTTGTGTCATCCTAGATTGGAGTTAGTCTTAGTTTTTTCCTTGTCTTTCATATGTCACCTGGGGGAAATCATACGATATCTACCTGAGTTGTCAGCGCCTTACCACCTGGTCGATCTCTTGAGCTTAACCTGAGTCAATATGTTAGTCATTCCCAAAAGGACAATTTTCCATTGATACTATTTGGTGTTTCTCAACACCCCAATCCTATAGTGTTTCTTAACACTACCAATATGGACATCACTTTGTTTCTCAACTCATATTGGATCTTGCACTCTTTACTACACATATGCACTTTGACACAAGCACAAAGGTGTTCCTCAAACACCCAGCACAAACATGAAACTTAGAAAAAATTTAAAAATGACTAAGATATACTGAGCTATTTTCTTGTGTGTTGTTTTTTATCATTTACTTTCGCTTGTTATATCCTCTAAGTTTTCTCGATGATGTCTACTTGACTAGAGATTCATGACTGGGGGCATAACACATTTTCTTTGATTTATACTTGTGGTGTGGTTTCAATGATCCTAAGTTGTCTAATGAGCTAGGTGTTTGTGGTAAGAGCCTCCATCATGATTGGAATGCCACACCTATAATGAACCTCTTTATTTGGACACTTAGGTGAGGTTGGAATTATATTCTTATTTTTTGCTTGTGTGTAGCACGTAAGCTGATACTCATGGTTATCTTGGAAGTTTGTGCCTTGGTACAAGTGAAATATTACAACAAAAAATTGGAAACCATGTTCACTTCATCTCAGCACGTATGCCTCAATGCTTACATGTTTCCTATATCTCATATGATGCGGTCGTATTCATATCTTAATGGTCTCTCCCGCACCGGTGAAGGTTTTACTAATCTCTGATGTCCCTTAATTCTCAAGTGATAATAAATGAATGGCTACAAGATCATTGACTTGACTCATGTCTTAAGCTAAATTTCATTCCAGGGTTGTATTCTAGTTGTGCATTTTTGGTTCCCTTGAGCTATCCTTCCTTTATCTCTCTATCAAAGTGATCAACTGTGACATATTTCATTGACATTTGACTAATACCTGCAAGGTCAGTATCATCATAAAAGGGGCCTAGAGTGCTAAGTTTTTATATAATTGAGCATGGAAAAGAACAACATAATACAAGCAGTACATATCAAAGCATGTCCATGATATCAAGGCAGAAAGTAAAGGCACTACACTATACAACATCATTGATCAAAAGCATTGCGTAAAGAGCATATGGATCAGCATCATAAACATGATATGAGATATATTACAAATACATCATACATGAGCATAAATAGAAATAAACATGATGTTCAAGGATGGCACATATAAGCATTAGAGACAATAATTATAACTCATAAATTTTTTCATATATATATATATATATATATAAAATGGTATCTCGAATACAAAAATGGTGCATCCTCAATGGGGATATAACAATCAGTATATAAAAATTTTGAGAAGGGGATAAGATAGGAAGGAGAACTTGAGACTGACTCCCTCACTCTACCTAATCTTGGGTTGGAGGAGGAGCATATGCTCTTGTCAGTGTTAGTGTTGGCATAGCCCCCTCTAACTGGGAAACAAATTGAGTGTAGGATGGTGTCCTAGTAGTGGATGGTACTATGACAATGTACAATGGATAACAGTAGGCAACTCTGGAAGCCTGGTAAGTGGTCATCTTCTGGCTTGAATATCATACACTTTGCAGCTCATGTACCTTCCTAACCCTCTCTTCCAACTATGACTCTAGTACAACCTCTTATATCTTAATTGATGCCAACTTTGCAAGTAACTACACAATGTGTTGATCTCTATCATCTGACCCATGTGCTGCCCTAGGTGCCTCATCTAGTAGTGCCTCATCTATTGGCTCCTCCCTCATGGTCTTCACCTCTTCTCCTAGTAGCTTCCCATGTTGATCTCTCTTGAGGTGTCTCATGTCCACCTTCCTCCTCACCAACATCTCTCCCTCCTCCTCCTCCATCTCCTCCTCTACTGCCACTCCTACTCCCACTGCACCTAGTGAGCCCCTCTCTCCTTGTGGCATCTATTTCCTTGATGTATACACTCAACTGGTGCTATCTCCTGAGTTCCCCCATGCTCAACCTCTCTATCCCCTCATGACTCCTCTATGTGGCTCATCTTTCAGGTCCTCCTCATTTAACCTGGGTACCTACTTGGCTAGATCTATAAATTGTGGAAAGGGTTGATCTATCCTATGTTGCTTGTAAGCCAAAGTCATCCCAACATTAGTAATGGAAAATAAATAGTCCTAATCTACCCCAACCAAGTCCATTGGATCTTGGACAACAACAACGTACACTGGGCACAACCCCTAGTTGTAATCACCTAACATTTGTCTAGTAGAACCTAAGCTCCTAATTGATCAAATTACCTTAAAACAAATTCTAAATATCAAAGGCATAATTACTCCACATAATTATGTAATCAACCTGAATAATCCCCCTTGCATAATTAAATTATTTCTAAAAATCAAGCATAAATCATCTTTAAACTTGAAAAATCATTTAATTGTCAAAAATTACTTTTAATATAAAGTTCTAGAACTTTTATTAAAAAGAGCACTTTATGCAAATTAATATTGATTAATTGATAATTAAAATGGTATTTTCTATTTAGTCTTATTCTCCCATCAAGCTTGGCCAATCAAAAATCTTGAATCCTCTCACCTACATTTATCTTTCTCATCACTCATCTCTACCTAACATATTTTGCCTCTTAATCTCCACCCTTCATTCTTGAGGTAGTTCCTTTAAAAGGAAGTTCTTCCTTGGCTCAAGGTTCCATCTTGATCATTGGGTGAAATTCATTACTTTCATTCTAGAGTACTTTTTGCATACTTACATTCTTGAGAAATCTTAGCAATCTAGTTTACTTTCTTGCATGGTTTATCATAGCATAGTTTGTTGCATTTTCATTCTAGAATACTAGTTACTTTGCATCCATGCTAGCTTAGTTCTTTCATTCTAGAATTTTTCTTGCATTCTAATTTCATTTCTAGTTTTGTATTGCATTTGAATCTTTCATTTTGGAGTAGTCAAGTCACTAATCCTTCATGCCAACCTGATGAGCATCATAAAAAAATTAAACTCACTTCAACTAGGAAGCAATAAGCTGCTTTTGAGGGTTTAGTTGGTTCATTTGATATGGACTCCTATAGATAAAATTCTTTAGTTAATGGTTTATTGAGTATTGGTTGCATTCCAATTGAGTACCAATATTTAACCACACACCAGTTGGCCTCCTCATCAACATAATGGGCATAGGCAACAAAATCTATGGGTGTATCCTAACATTGCCCAAACTAGCACCAGACCCAGCTAATATAAAATCACTCTATAATGAGAGCGCTTCTGCAACATAAAATAATACATGTTAGAACTCAGAGTACAAGGATATAAATGCAGTATTGATAATATCTTAGAATTCACAAGATCTTACCTACCAATCTGTGGCTTACTATTGAACATGAACAAGTACTCTTGTGAAGAACCCATCCATCTCTCGCAACCAAGGTATTGTCATCACACCACTGTTGTCATGTCATCCAACTACTAGTGCCAAAATGTAGTCTTGCCCAAATCGGGCTGATGGATATAACCAATATATTTGAAAATATAGGGCATGTCCACTCCTTGGGCTACCCTTGTAATCGGTTGAGCAATAGGAATGTGCTCCCATGCCCAGATCTGCAAAACAATCATGTCATCTACCATACTCCTACCTGTGTGTGTGAATTTTGTACCTAGCTGTAGACACAACACTTCAGTAAAATATTAGAGGTTAGCAAAAATCAAAATCGTGTAATGAAATGGAAACTAAACTAACCAGGCGATTTACTACCTTCTAGTAGGTGCGAGTATGATACTCTCAGATTAGACTGAGACCAGTGACAATGCAACACCTAAACGAAGGATTTGAATGCAAAGAATGAAAGATTATGAATGCAAATTAAGCTATATTTTTGGATTTTCTGTGCAATAATATGGAAAACTATATGAAATTAATCTAGAATGAATGAAATTGGAATGCAGATTTGATCTAAAAATGCTATGAATGAGTATGAAACTATGAATAAGAAACTATGTAAAAGCTAAATGATCAACTATGAAAGATCTCACAAATCGCTTGTTGTAAATGCTCAATCCTTCAATCACCAATTTGCCAGAGTAATTATGCAAATTTGAGTGTTGTAATTATGAAGAGTTGAGCCTTGTTTTTATAGAAATCTAGGGCTTTGAGGATGCATTGAGAAAAGACATAAATCACTCTTGATAAACTCAGGTTGATTTTTGAGTTAACAAGAAATCAGAGATAATTAACTCACAAAATCATGCAAAAGCATGCAAGAACAACTTTTTAACTCAAATCAGAAGTTTAGATCAGCTTTGAACTCAAAATAGAATGTTGAGTTTCCAAAAGTTAACAACTTGCATTGATTTCCTGATTTTGAGTTTAACTGCTCTTTGAATGTGCACAATTAATTATGAATTAATTAAATAAATAAAGTGATTTATTCTCAACTTAACTGATTTTTTAATTTAAAACAATTGATTTATGGGTTAATCAATTATTAAATCAAACTTTATTCAAAAACTATATTATTAAAAATTGACAATTGACATTAATTAATTAAATAAGAATTTAATCAATTAGTCATAAGATTTTTGATTTATTGTCAAAATTAAATAATACAATTTAGGAATAATTATAATTAAATTTAATTAAATAATTAAGTGGCAGTATTAAATCTAATTAATTAAATATTCTAAATATTCAATTAATCAAACTTTGGGATAAATAGAATTTATCGCCAAATAATAATTAAATTAAAGATAATTAAGATAAATAGGAATATTACTAAGAATATTACTAGGAATATTCCCCGATGCAGAATTTAGGATAAAATCAATTATGATTCGATAATGTGTAGATGTGCCTTAGATTAGGACTTTGATGTCGATTTTGTTTGAATTTGAAGATGTAGGAGGTTAATGAACCTATAGCCCATTTTTGGGGTATTATATTTTGCCCCTCTTTGAATCATTGTGCAAAGCGTAGTGGTTCAAAGAATAGTCTGTGTTTGATAAACGTATGAAACTGATTTGAAAGATGAAAGATTAACCGATTCTGAGATAGAAATTGATTGAAAGATTTGGAAAAGAGATACCGACCCAGGCCCAGAATGACTAGGAATCAAGATGATGTTAGCTATATCAACAATGAACCAATGATTATGAAAAATGCCAAAACACCTGATTCTGAACCTTATGATTGCAAAGAAGTGAGTGACCGATTCCAAACCTCAATGTCCTTGTATGAATCATATTGGTATCACATCCTGAACCCATCAGTTATGAAGAACCAAGGAAATAACACTAATGAACTGATGGTTACGAAAAGCTAATACAGTTTACAAGATAGGTTTAGGATACCAGATTGATATGGATCTCTGTGAATTTGATATGCCCCAAGGATGAATAGATTTGCCCCAAGCGACGAGGACTTTAGATGAATTAGCAACTAGACGTGGTTTTTGTCTTGATTACTGAGAGAAAGACTTGATTACATATTTAGATTACAGACTTTGAATGATGTGCAATACTATGCCCCCTTTGGGATTAAAATGAAATCTGACAAGAAAAGTCAGCATTGAATGGATTAGAAGCATGTTAATTGATTTGAGAAGTGGTTATACACATTCGAGAACATGTTCTGCATCATTTAGAGGTCCTGGAGACCAAGTTTGAGTAGGTTTGACCATGAGTTGACCATGTTTGACCAAGTTGAAATTTTGATAGTTTGACATAAGATAATCAGTTAAGTTGAATTCTAGATTTCTATGATGATTGAAGGTCAATTGTGCAAGCAGTCAGACATCCTAGGTTCAAAAATTTTAAATCATGATTTTGACATAGTGAATAATCTCAGATTTCAAATTTGATCCTGAAAATGGGTTCAGAACATCGAAATTAGCCAGGGGTGCAATTTTCATGAAAAATGGAGCACTTTTGAAAATTAAGTCAAAAGCTATATAAAGGCCAGAAGGGTCATTTTCACCATTGACTTTTGAAAACCTTGTGGAGCCCTCTGAGCGAGAAAATGGTAGAAATGAAGGTACCTGTGTCTTCTCGCCATTTTGAGCGCAACTGAAGGCATCAAAGACCTTGACAGTATGGACATCCGGTAGGTGGACCTCAGTGCTTCTCTATAAAGTCAAATTTTCTTTGTTTATAGCATTTTTAGCATATTTTTCATACGTTTTCAATTTTGAATTTTTGCATGCACAGAAACTCATACAACTGTCCTTCTGGGCTCGTACGACTTTTCAATTCTAGTTAGGTTGTCATATCATTAACCCCCAAGACTCGTATGAGAGGGACCCAAGAGTCGTACAATGTTTCGTTAGGTCCCTCCTAACTCATACGAGGAGATATACAATGTCATATCATCATGGTTTGTCGTATGGTAACCAGTTAAAACTCATACGAGTTTTTCTACTAGTCTACTTTGTCATTTGGAAAATAATGAGCCCAAAACTCATTTCTAGGGAAAAATTTTGAATTTTTTGATCTTTTAGCTTAATTACTGAGTCTTTGATCTACCTTCTGAAATAGAAAACTATTCAATTACTGTATGTGTAGCCTATTTTTCAACCAAAGTACTGATAGGGTTCCTTGTTTCTGTGTTGTGTCGGTCACATATCCTAATGTTCATGTACACATCTCACATCCAGCCACTCAGAGACTCTGTGTTTCCTTACCAGATCCGATGAGAGTTTATCTTGCTTAATGCGATTTTGAGTATCTGATCCATTTACCCAAGATTAGGGTAAACCATGGTCTTTTGACTGCATTGATAGAGAGATTCCATTCAGAGACGTAGACATTTCATTTACCCACTAGAGAGCTCACTATGACACCAAAGGATGTTTATAGGATTCTACGTATTTCATTCCATAGTAGTCAACGTCTAGCTTATGTGAGTTCGAGGAACTCTAGATTATTAGCATTCAGACATCTCTTCGAAGATGACACTCAGTTGACTAGTTCTATTTCAATGAAGACCTTGGTACAATGCTATGGTCAGACCCATAGATTAGAGTGCATCCTTTCTGGGATGATAGGTGGTATTATCATGTCCATTTTGATATAGCAATTTGTATAAGCATCAAAACATAGACGTCATGATGACTAGAATATGCCTGGCTAAAATAAACACATCAAACAGTCAAGAGATCATTCTAAATCTAGTGTGAATTACCCGTAGTGACCCTTTATCATTCACATCCTTAGGCAAGATCGTGTTTCATAGTAGGAGAAAGAACTGACTCAAAAAGACAATAGTTAGATCAAACTTCTTTGAATTTTTTGGGTATCAATGGTCGAGGTATGCATGGCCATCCAATTCGAGATAGAGGCTCTTACAGTCAGACACCATTTCAATCCAGAATTTCCAAATTTGTTAGATTTTCACATACAATCAAAAAATAAAGAAAATATTATGCCCCCAGTCATCACTCTCTAAATCCTGAAAAGGACATCATCGAAGAGCTCGAAGGGACATAATATGCAAAAATCTCAATGTGAATTAGTAAGCATACAAGGAGATAAAAGCATGTAAAAGCATAGATTATTTTCAGTTTGATGTTTGATTGCGTTGTTGTAGATGCAAAATCCTTTCTGGAGATGAGACAGACTTACTAACTCATTTTTTCAATTTTTTCATACTTTTGATATTTCTTACTTTTTTTTGTGAATCACCAAGATGCCTATTGCTAGTTTTTCACCAAGATGTTCATTTTTTTCAAGACCTTTTCAAATTTTTAAGATTTTTTTCAAGACATTTTACCATAGACTGAATGCCTTAGGCGTAGAATTTCTTCAGATGGAGAACATTGATTGGTTCTCAGAGCTGTTCTCCTTCATTCGTTGAGAGTTGATAGGCACCAGAGCCAAAAGTAGCGGTGATTACAAAGGGACCTAGCCAATTGGGTTCAAACTTCCCTTTACTCTCTCTATGTGATTGATTTTTAGGATTCTCTCTCAAGACTAGATCGCCAACCTGAAATTCTCTATGTCTGACTTTCTTGTTGTAGCCTCTAGACATTCTTTTCTGATACACTCTAAGATGATCATACATTGCTTGTCTACATTCATCTAGTAGTTCAAGTTCTTACAACCTAGACACTCTGTAGTCATCATCAGTTACTAGATCATGCATTCTAATTCTTAGTGATGGGATTTCAACCTCAATAGGCAATACCGCTTCAGACCCATAAAATAAAGTGAAAGGTGTAGCCCCAGTAGGTGTTTTGATACTTGTTCTGTAGGCCCAGAGAGCTAGATTGATCATGAGATGACAGTCTCTTCCTGTTTTATTAACTGTATGGTGCAAGATTTTCAATAGATTCTTGTTTGAAGCCTCTATTTGTCCATTCCCTTGAGGATAGTAGATAGATGACCAATGTTATGTAATCTTGAATTTAGCACATAAATCATCTAAGTCTTTATTTTTGAATTGTCCACCATTATCTATGACTATAGAGTGTGGAATACCATACCGACATATGATGTAGTTCAATATGAACATAGATATTTATTTTCCAGTTGCTTGTGTCAAAGGGACTGCTTCTACCCATTTTCTAAAATAATCTGTAGCTGTGATTATATCGGTATGTCCATTAGAAGAATGAGGATGTATGGATCCTATAAGATCAAATGCACATTGGTGAAAAGGCCATTGAGTAGTGAAGGGAATTAGATCTCTCCTTGGAGCATGAATTAAGTTTCCATGCACTTGGCACTTTTGACAGTTCTTAGCAAACTTGATAGACTCTTTCTCCATTTCTAGCCAATAGTACCCAGCCCTAATAATTTTTCAAGCTAGTGTTAAACCGTTTGAGTACGACCCACAAATACCATCATGGACTTCCTTTAACTCATGTTGAGACTCTTCCCATTCTAAACATCTAATTAGCATACCATCTAGACCTCATTTGTACAGATCATGACCAATGATGACATATCAGGAGGCATTACAAATAAATTATCTCTTTTCATGACGGTTAAAGGTATCAAGAATGATTTGGTCTTTGAGATAGGAGAATAGGTTTTTATAGCGGGAGGAATCATGACCTACAATAGTGCAAATCATGTGGGTATCAGGGGATTCATATGCAGGATAAGATAGTGCTTCCACCAGGAACTCATAGCATAGCTCATGTTTAGGCTGCTATAATAAAGTAAATAATGTTGCCATTGCATCGGTAGCCTTATTCTCTGTTCTAGGTATTTTCTCAAATGTGATAGATATGAAGTAATTCTTTAGATCATCTACCATTCTCTTGTATGGAATGAGCTTTTCATCCTTCATTTGGTACACATCATTGACTTGATGGATTACAAGTTGTGAGTCTCCATGAATGTGTAATTATGTTACTCTCCATTCAATTGCTATTTTCATACCATTTAAAAGGGCTTCATATTCAGCAATATTGTTTGTACAAGGAAATTTAATTCTAAATGCCTTAGGAATGGAGTATCCTTGAGGAGTGATAAACAAGATGCCTGCTCCAGATCCATTCTATGTATAGGAGCCATCAAAGAACAATTGCCATTCTCTAGAAGAAAGATTCGTGATAGAGGAATCTAGAAATTCCATTTGCATTGGTGTGTCATCAAACAAAGGTGCATCTGCTAATTGATCAGCAATAACCTGGCCTTTAATAGCTTTTATTTCAACATATTCATTGTCAAATTCACTTAAGAGCATGACCCATTTGGCTAATCTACCCATGAGGGAAGCTTTGCTTAGTAGGTACTTTAGTGGATCAATCTTAGCTACCAAATGCGTGGTATGAGCCAACATATAATATCTCAATTTCTATGATGCAAAGATCACAGCTAGACAAGCCTTTTCAATCATAAAATAGTTATTTTTGTATGCCACCAATGTTCTACTGATATAGTATATAGCTCTTTCCTTCTTGTTCTCATCATGTTGTGCAAGCAATGCCCCCAGTGATGTATATGTAGTAAATACATATAAGATCAAAGGCTTCCCTTGAATGGGAGGCATCAAGATAAGAGGATTTGATAGATATTTCTTAATATGATTAAAATTCTTTTCACATTCTTCACTCCATGAAAAGGTCACACCTTTATGTAATGTCTTTGTAAAAGGTTGTGATATGTCAGCTTATTGAGATATGAAGCGTCTGATAGATTGAAATCTCCCTTGCAATCTTCTCATTTGACTGATGTTCTTGGGAGGTTGCATCTCCATGATAACTTTAACTTTAGCTGGATCTACTTCAATTCCTTTCTTTGAAACAATGTAGCCTAAAAGCTTTCCAGAAGTGACACCAAAAGCACACTTCTTAGGATTCAGTCTGAGACTAAATTTTTACCTTATGTCTAATATCTTGCTCAAGTCATTTAGATGTTCAGCTCAAATCATAGATTTTGCTAAGGTATCATCAACATAATCCTCCATAGTCCTATGCATCATGTCATGAAAAATAGAAGTCATAGCTCTTTGATATGTAGCACCAGCATTCTTAAGCCCAAATGGCATGACATTCCAATAGAAGGTCCCCCATGCACATGTAAAAATAGTTTTCTCTTGATCCTCTGGAGCAGTTTTGATTTGATTATATCCAGAAAAACCATCCATCAAAGAATACATCTCAAAGCCCATCGTCATGTCCACTATCATATCAATGTTAGGTTATGGAAAATCATCCTTAGGGCATGCTTTGTTCACATCTCTAAAATCTTGCACACTCTTATAGATTTATCTGATTTAGAAAGAGGTACAATATTAGAGATCCATTCAGCGTAATCAATAACTCAGATAAATCCGGATTTTAGGAGCTTCTCTAATTCAGCTTTTACCAAGAGTGCAACATGTGGATATTTGAATGGATCTCTAATTCTCATATGGTATTGCACATCATTCAAAGTATGTAATCTAAATCTATAATCAAGTCTTTCTCTCAGTAATCAAGACAACAACCACGTCTAGTTGCTAATTCATCTAAAGTCCTCGTCACTTGGGGCAAATCTATTCATCCTTGGGGCATATCAGATTCACAGAGATCTATATCAATCTGGTATCCTAAACCTATCTTGTAAACTGTATTAGCTTTTCGTAACCATCAATTCATTAGTGTTATTTCCTTGGTTCTTTGTAATTGATGGGTTCAAGATGTGATACCAATATGATTCATACAAGGACATTGAGGTCTAGAATCGGTCACTCACTTCTTCGCAATCATAAGGTTCAGAATTAGGTGTTTTGGCACTTTTTCGTAATCACTGGTTCATTGTTGATATAGCTAACATCATCTCGATTCCTAGTCATTCTGGGCCTGGGTCAGTATCTCTTTTCCAAATCTTTCAATCAATTTCTATCTCAGAATTGGTTAATCTTTCATCTTTCAAATCAGTTTCATACGTATATCAAACACAGACTATTCTTTGAACCACTACGCTTTGCACAATGATTCAAAGAGGGGCAAAATATAATACCCCAAAAATGGGCTATAGGTTCATTAACCTCCTACATCTTCAATTCGAACGAAATCGACATCAAAGTCCTAACCTAAGGCACATCTGCACATTATCGAATCATAATTGATTTTATCCTAAATTCTGCATCGGGAAATATTCCTAGTAATATTCCTATTTATCTTAATTATCTTTAATTTAATTATTATTTGGTGATAAATTCTATTTATCCCAAAGTTTGATTAATTGAATATTCAGAATATTTAATTAATTAGATTTAATACTACCACTTAATTATTTAATTAAATTTAATTATAATTATTCCTAAATTGTATTATTTAATTTTGACAATAAATCAAAAATCTTATGACTAATTGATTAAATTTTTATTTAATTAATTAATGTCAATTGTCAATTTTTAATAATATAGTTTTTGAATAAAGTTTGATTTAATAATTGATTAACCCATAAATCAATTGTTTTAAATTAAAAAATCAATTAAGTTGATAATAAATCACTTTATTTATTTAATTAATTCATAATTAATTGTGCACATTCAAAGAGAAGTTAAACTCAAAATCAGGAAATCAATGCAAGTTGTTAACTTTTGGAAACTCGACATTCTATTTTGAGTTCAAAGCTGATCTAAACTTCTGATTTGAGTTACAAAGTTGTTCTTGCATGCTTTTGCATGATTTTGTGATTTAATTATCTCTGATTTCTTGTTAACTCAAAAATCAACCTGAGTTTATCAAGAGTGATTTATGTCTTTTCTCAATGCATCCTCAGAGCCCTGGATTTCTATAAAAACAAGGCTCAGCTCTTCATAATTACAACACTCAAATTTGCACAATTACTCTGGCAAATTGGTGATTGAAGGATTGAGCATTTGTGATAGGCGATTTGTGAGATCTTTCATAGTTGATCATTTAGCTTTTACATAGTTTCTTATTCATAGTTTCATACTCATTCATAGCATTTTTAGATCAAATCTGCATTCCAATTTCATTCATTCTAGATTAATTTCATATATTTTTCCATATTATTGCACAGAAAATCCAAAAATATAGCTTAATCTGCATTCATAATCTTTCATTCTTTGCATTCAAATCCTTCGTTTAGGTGTTGCATTATCACTGGTCTCGGTCTAATCTAAGAGTATCATACTCGCACCTACTAGAAGGCAGTAAATCACCTAGTTAGTTTAGTTTCCATTTCATTGCACGATTTTGGTTTTTGCTAACCTCTAATATTTTACTGAAGTGTTGTGTCTACAGCTAGGTACAAAATTCACACACACATTTCTGGTGCCCACCGTGGGGTATTGCATAGTCTGGAAACTCGTACGACTGTGGGTATCTTCTCATATGACAATCGAGCTTCCAAATGATAGTGTGTACTCTCTAATACGAGTCTCAAAATCTGAACCTATTGTACGACAATGGGTATCTCTTGAAACAACTTTCTCACAAAATTCGTATGAAAATTATACAGACAAAAAATAAAAATCATAGTTTTAACTAGAAAATGACAAGAAATTGATAGAAATTGATAAAAAGGTGACATCAGAATCATCTATTTGATCTCTTGGGGCATGTCAGGTTCATCAGAATCCATATCAATTTGACATCGTTCCCATGGCATATTAGGTTCATCAAGAACCATATTAATTTGGTATTGTCTCGCAATCAAGTGATTATCTTCCTTAGTATCCTTGTTGAGGTAGTTATCTCAAAGCTCTTATGACAAGATATTCAGTCTCATCGCTTCACATCAAGTTAGATATCTTGATCTCTCATCAGTCTTCACTCAATCAAGTCCAGAGATAATATATTTGATCTTCAATCAATCAAGTTCAATCAAGTTCGGAGTTGGTTTCTTTTTATTAGAAATAGTCTCATCGCTTCATATCAGGTTGTTCTATGATCTAGCTTCAATCTATTCTTTGAATCAATGCATTTCTCGCACATCAATTCAAAGAGGGGAAAATGTAATCACCTAAAATTTGTCTAGTACAACTTGAGCCCCTAGTTTTGATTAAATTGCATTGCAATAGATTCTAAATCTCAAAGGCATAATTTACTAGACATAATTATGTAAGCAACCTGAATAATCCCCCTTGCATAATTAAATTATTTATAAAAATCAAACATTAATAATTTCTAATATTAAATCTTGAAAAAATAATTCAATTGTCAAAATTTATTTTAATATTGTTAAAGTTTTAGGTGACTCTACAACACCCCCAGAATCGAATGCAAGACCAAGATAACTTCCACAAGAGATTGGCAAGATAATTGCATTAGGATGCAAGAATGATATTATTGATAATGGACTTGATTGAATTGATTAAATAAATTAATGAATGAATAAAATGTACATAATAGGCCTCCTTATATAGGAAAGATGATAAGAGACAATGATAAGAAGTTGATAAGCTATCACATATGCAAGGTGTAATCACATGTCCACCAAATGTGGATCATCCTCCATTATGCAATGAATTACATGTCATGATGAGGATTATAATGTGATATGTGCACTAAAGGTGGATCTCACACATAAAGTGAAATGAGAGAACAATTATCACCATCTGAAGTGGAATTTCTCCTACACCATGTGCTTAATTGAGGTGCAAATTCCTATGTGTCTCAATGACAAACTACGATGTCATGCATTATCTTAATTAAGATTAAGTAAAGTGTAATTAGGAATATTTAATTACACCAACACCCCCCTTAAGTGCAACTTACGGGAATGCACTTAAACTCACAATGCAAGATGGGTCCCAACTACTAGGCCATGTTAGGTACCCATGTACAATATGAAATGCAATACATGAAATTCAAACTCTCATAAAGTGGAGAAAGAGGGAAAACCTCATGGGAAAAACTCTCCCCCAAAAGAGAGATGAAACCACAAGATGCATGGATGGATAGAGTACTCAAGACCCCCCAAGGACTACATACACCATGTATATACAAATAATTATGCCCCCATAAGAAGGATAGTTGGAGACGTGATATCCCCCCCCCCCTCATAATGAAGAAACTCTCATGTTGATGAAAAGTACTTTCAAACAAAAGATAAACCAATGCCTACAAGAAAAATGTCTCCCCTTAGGAAGAAATAGATACATAAAATGATGAAGAAGCCAATCCATATGCAAATGGAAGGAGGAAGAAGATGAAGGTCTCCATGTATGCATCTCTGAAGACTAAATAGGTCTCTCCAAGCTCAAAGAATCTATCACATCATGTGACAAATCAAGTGAAGGAGAAGATTCATGAATACCAATCTCCAAAGAAGGTGAAGAAGTGTCTCCAAATGTGATGCTATCATCAAAGAAAAGAGAAACCCCCTCAATTATGTCTCCCAATTCTGCATTATGAGAATCAACAACAAATGCTAAAAAAGCATCCAAGTAGTCATCATATTCTGCAAGATCTAAAGCACTATGATCATCCTATTGAATAGTAGGGCCCATGTTTGAAGAAGCGGGAGGTGGAGGAGTAGAAAAATCAACACTCATCTCAACAATAAAATGATTCAAGTGTCCAAATTTCTCCTCACATACATAATTCTCCCTTGGTAAAGGGATGTGTACATCATGAATATCATCATCAACAACAACAAAAAAATGTGAAATATAATACAAGTGTGATGAATGATCAAAAACTCCCATAGTTATGACATCTCGTCTCCATGTCCCTAATGTAGACATAATCAGGAGTGAACTCAACAATTTTACCTTGTTCCCCATGATTAATTTGATAAATAGAAAGGAGATTAGTAGTCAAGGACGGTACACAAAGAATATCATTAAATGTCCCCTCTCTCATAGGAATAAAACCTTTCCCAAAAACTCTTATGTATGTGTTGTTACCCATCAATATATTAAGATAATTACAAGGCTCAATAGAAGAAAACATATCCATAGAATATTTCATATGATGTGATACACCTGAATCAAGAAGCCATTTACCTTGCTCAGGATGTGAGGAAGCCAAAAGTGCTTGTTCTTTACCTTTATCTTTGGATGATGATGAAGATGTAGAAGCTACCAAATGTGTAGAAGAAGGAGAAGACACTGATGAGGGAAACATAATATTATTTTTTTGAAGAATGTGAGTGATCTCATCAATCTTCTTGTGAAAACATTTATGCTCATCATGTCCTAGCTTTTTACAATATGCACATTTATCCCTCTTTCTTCCAGATGATTCATCTCTTGAAGAGGACTTGGATTTAGAAGTAGATTGTGAAGGAGATTCATTACCTTTGTTATGAGACTTAGGATCCTTATGTTGCTTCTTTCCTTTTCCATTAAAATCCTTTGAAGTGGATTCATTTGCAATCAATGCATGATGTGTTGAAGGCTTCAATTGACCCATGTACGCTAACTTTGCTTGTTCCCTTGTGAGTTGAGCTGCAAATTCATCAAGATAAGGCAATTTGTATGCACTAACAAGAGCATCCATAGTAGCATAGATTGTAGAAACAAATATTAAATATTTAGGACCTAGCTTGGAAATAAGAAAATATCAATTGTGCATCCCCTTTAGTAATGCCACAAGTAGAAAGCTCCAATCTAATAGAATTTAACTTAGAGAAAAAGTAATGAATATTGTCAAAATCACTAGGGTTGAGACCTATGAGCTCATTCTCTAATTTATTTTTTCTCATTTTATCAGGTTTACCAAAGAGTCCCTCCAAGATGGCCCAAGCATCATGAGGATGTGTGAAGATGCAATATGAAATAGAAAATCACGAGAGATGGATGATCTAAGAGAGCCAAATGCTTTATCCCTTCAATCAAACCATTTTATCCTTTCTACAATACCTGTAACTGGTTCTTGATCCTGCCCAAGAGCCATCCTAAGCAATCCAATACTTAACAAATGATCACATAAAGATTCTTTCCATTCATGGTAGTTATATAGAGTGAGGATTTTGATCTTTGAAATATCCATAATGTAGCCAAATAATAATAGATAACAATTGATAAATCTTTCAAATTACTGATGCAAATCATAATACTGAAATCCAAGGATTAACCAAGTGCAAATACAACCCCAAAATGACCTATTTTTTAAAGTGATATTTTCACCCCCAAATCATTGAAATCTGATTGTAGATCTAGAAAGTAGATGAAAAATCATGCACTTTAAAAAAAAATCACCTCAAAATGTTACCCTATGTGCCCAAATGAAGCCCTAGAAGTTGTAGAAATTAGGAACAAACAGGAATAGTCATGAAAATATGCAATTTATGATTAATATGGCCACCAAAATGCAAAAATAATGCTACCATTGGAAACTTCAGGAAATTCTACCTAAATTAAAAAAAAAATGCTCAAAAAAAGGATCAAAATTAAGCAAAATATGGGGGTTTGAAGTTAGGTTGTAAAACCAAAAATTCCAATGGTGAAGGTAAGAAAATTCAAACCATTGCTAATGTTAGCAAACCACTATGTTAAATTTGGTTGTTGTATGGTTGCCATAGTAAAATAGCCTTAGACTATGGGATGACATGCAGACAGACATCCAATTTGAGCTCATGAAAATGATGATGTGGCAAAACAATAAGCTCGGTGCTGATGTGGCAGGCTAATTGTATTTTTCGTACAGCTTATTTGGCTAATGACGTGGAGGTCTGTATGATTTTTCACATGGCAAGCTACATGGATTTTGTATGGGTGATGTGGCACTGATGCAAAGGAGATAACTGGGCTGAGATCTGACATGGCAATGGGGCCACGTGGTTGGTTGTGTTTGGACCACATTGGTGGCACATGGAAAATGTAGAATAACCACATGTCTCTCTGATGTCTTCTACCTATTCACTGGAGGTGGTAGTGGACTGCCACTGGAGGTGGCAAATCAGACCATTGCTAGTGGTGATTCTTGGGGACTTTAGTCCCACATTTGTCACACGAGGGGTAATGCAAGGTTTTTTATATGTCGAGCCTCGCTACTCAAGAAAAAGTCACTATGAAGTCGGTTGTATTGCTAGGAAGCTTTGGATAGGTATGTGATGTGGTCATCAGTTTGCCAGGGGCTAGGAACTGACAGCCCGGTCTTTTGTGTACAACCAATGATGAAGTTCTAACAATTCATACAAATAATTATAGGGGTCGTACCAACCCCAAATTTTGTAGAAGATTTTTAGAAGGAAAAAAATAAATTTTTTTTTACCCAAATCATATCGTAGAGGAGCAGAATTGCAAAACAAATTTGCCTCAATTTTGACTTTTGTTGAATATGGGCAAATTTATAGGTGATTTTCATCGAAACAACCTCCCAAATGCAGTGGCGATGTCCAAATTGTAAAATTATGCACCCACAATCAGATCAAGTCAAGATTCCACTTCTTAAGAAGAGATCTTCACACCTTGAGAGCTCTGATACCATGTTAGAGTTTTAGGTGACTCTGCAACACCTCCAAGATCAAATGCAAGACCAAGATAACTTCCACAAGAGTGGCAAGATAATTGCATTAAGATGCAAGAATGATATTATTGATAATGGACTTGATTGAATTGATTCAATGAATTAATGAATGAATAAAATGTACATAATAGGCCTCCTTATATATGAAAGGAAATAAGATACAATGATAAGAAGATGATAAGCTATCACCTATGCAAGGTGTAATCACATGTCCACCAAATGTGGATCATCCTCCATTATGCAATGAAGTATATTTCATGATGAGGATGATAATGTGATTTGTGCACTAAAGGTGGATCTCACGCATAAAGTGGAAAGAGATAACAATTATCACCACTTGAAGTGGAATTTCTCTTACAACATGTGCTTAATTGAGGTGCAAACTCCTAGGTATCTCAATGAAAAAATACAATGCAATGCATTATCCTAAGTAAGATTAAGTAACGTGTAATTGTCAAAACTTATTTTTAATATAAAGTCCTAGCACTTTTATTAAAAAGAGCACTTTGTGCAAACTTAATCTTGATTAATTGACAATTAAAAGGGTATATTCTATTTTGTCTTATTCTCCCATCAAGCTTAGCCAATCAAAATTCTTGAATCCTTTCACATGGATTGATCTCTCTCACCAATCATCTCTACCTAACATATTTTGCCTCTTAATATCCACCCTTCATTCTTGAGGCAATTCCTTTAAAAGGAATCTCTTCCTTGGCTCAAGGGTTCCATCTTGATCATTGTTGAAGTCCACTTCTTTTGCATCTTGTGTTCACCACTTTTTCATTCTAGCCTTAATCTTGATCATCTTGGAAATTTTCATTCTTTCATTCTAGAGTGATCTTGCTATTTTGAATTCTTAGCTCTTAGTTTCTTTCATCATATGCTCATAGATCTCTTGCATTGTTTTAGCTTAGTTCATTTTCTAGTATAACCTTGCATGTTAATCTAGTTTTCTTTCATAGTAGCATTGTTAATCTTACATTCTAGTTTCATTCTAGTATATGCATTGCATTTGAATCTTCCATTTTGGAGTATTCAAGTCACTAATCATTCATGCCAATCTGATGAGCATTACAAAATGATTAAACTCACTTCAACTAGAAAGCAATAAGCCACTTTTGAGGATTTAGTGGTTCATTCAATAGAATCTTAATAGCTAAATTCTTAAGTTAATGGTTTATTGAGTATTGGTTGCATTCCAACTGAGTACCAATATTTAACCACATAATAGGAAAATTGTTGTGTACAAAGGGGTTTGCCTAAGTAAAACCCCTGATAAGGAATCAACCTTGAAATATAAATGAAATTATATGAAAGGAAAGCTTGTAAATGCAAAGTAAATATTAGATCTACTTTGTAAATGCATATACCTCCATACACAAATATTGAGATTCTGATTTTTATGAAGATGCTTGTATATTTCTTGAATATAGTTGTATGTAGTCTTTTAATCTTAGAATGTAGAAAAGAATCAAGGATGTCTTTCATAAATGTATAGATATATGAATAATCCTCATAGATCTTCAATGTTTTTATGCTTGATTGACTCTTGCCTTGAAGGATGAATGGATGAATGAGTGTAGATGGATAGGGGATCTTCTTGCTTGATTGAGGTTTCCTCTACTTGGCCATCATGGGAGATATTATTGTTAGAGTAATAAAGTGTTTTCTTATTAATTAAATCATGTTTGATTTAATTACTAAGTCACTTATTATTTCTTTATGCTTAAGCTAAAATTTAGGCATAAAATAATTAATTACTTTATTAATTATTATTGTGCAACCTAGGTTTTACCCTTTTAGGGTTTTGATCTCCGTTTATAAGGATTGCTCTCCTTTGTTTTCATAATAGATTGTGTAATAGATTATTTATTATTGAATTGCAAATTTTTTTTTTGCACATCAAGAATGATTTCTCCTCTCTTGTAGATCAATACATTTAGGCCTCCATAGCTTATTGCTTCTTCTCTCTCTTTTTGTGACAGGTGTTTGCATGCAAGTGTTCTTGGGAGCTATGGGTTGTTTACTCATCAAATCCAATATGGTATCAGAGCTTCAAATCTATTTTTCTCTGTCCTCTTTCTAAGAGATTCGGCCGTGTTTGTTAGATCTACATTTTCAAAGGGTTTTTTGTCAATTTTTATTTTTATTTTATTTATTTATTTATTTATTTTTATTTTTTTGGGGGGGGGATCCTTTTCTGGTCATCTTAGCTTCAAATAGACCTCACGGTTGCGTTCACAACATCCAAGAACCCCTAGATCCATATAAAATTTGTCCAATTTGGGCAAAGTTGGAATCTGTGGAAAAAAAAAACTGCAACCGACCTCGGCATGGATCCTGAGGCTATCACTATTTTCACAGCATTTTTGGCCCAAACAGATCTCACGGTTGCATCTACAGTGCCCAAAAACCCCTATTTCCATATAAGGCACATCCAATTTGGACAACTTTGCATGTTGGGGCATTTTTTCGGGGTACCAGATGACTTGGCACGCTTCTTGAGAGAGAATTTATACGAACTAGCACACACATCAAGGCTGAATTTGTGCGAACTAACATGCAAATTGAGACAATTTTATTGTCCAATACGCAAATTGGAGCAAAAATTATAAGTGCTCTAGCACGCCATTTGGCCATCAATTTTAGGTGCTCTAGCAAAAAAAATTATTATTTTTTTGGGTCGGCGACAGCCATTTGGCCGTCAAATTTAAGCCAGGTGAATTCAATTTCAACCCCTGGTCATATGGTGACTAGAGGCTCATATTTTTAGCCCCAAGGGCCTTGTATGCTGTGACGGCCATTTGGCCGTCAATTTTAAGCCTGTGAAGTGCTGACGTCAACACATTTGGACACCATTTTGGGCCCTCTGGAGCACTCAGTGGTTTTTTGCTCATAACTTGAGCATACAGTGTCGAAATCGGGCAAAAAAAATATCGTCAAAAAGCTAGTTCTAAGCTCTATTTAGTTCTTAACATTTGAATTTATGATTTTACTTTTTTGATGGTGTTTTTACTGTCAAAGCCAGATGTTCATTTTTGCACTTCAAGAGCTCTATCTTGTGCATTCGGACTCCATTTTGAGAAAATGATATATCGTTGGAAAGCTTGTTCTAAGAGCTTTCCAATGATACAAGTATTTTTTCTAGATTCTTCTCCAGGTACATTTTATTCAACTTTTTGCATTTTTGTAATTTGGTGGATATCTTGGATGTTTCAAGTCCTGAGATCTCTTCCCTTTGAGGGATGGCTCATCTTAGGCTGCTCTTTTGTTTCAAAAGCCTTCACTCTTCTTTGAGTAGTGTATACTTCACTTTTGTAGCATTCTTTTATCCACACACACTGAGATAAAGTGCCATTATATTGCATGTATGGGATCTTACACATGTCTGTGCTCTTTGTACTCACACTCCATTATAAAGTACTAGGGGGGTTTGATGTTTGCCTTTGTTTTCCATCTACTTTTGTCATGTGAGTGTTCATCCATTAACATTAGCCTCATGTATCTTTATTTGTGTTTGTACTCTCTCTGCACCTTCGATGTTCCTGGTATCATACAATTCATATTGGACTATCTTTTTAGTGTACATGTCATCACTCCCTTGTCAGCATTATGGGGGGTTTCTACTATTGGTTCTACTACTTCCTTGGTTTGATAGTGTGGGCTATGTATTCAATATTTGATTCTATGTACTAGGCAGATGCAATGGCTGGGTACTTATACATTCTGGTGAGATGGATCATTTACCATATAGACACTCTTTTTTTCCTATTTTTTGGATGCACTCTTCCAACTTTGATTGATCAGCTCTTCAGAATTTTGGTGTTTTTACACCATTTGTATGTTTTAGTTTAGGTGTTTTCCTTTGTTTGTCTCCTGATTTGAGTAGTGTCATTTGAGGGCACTCATGCAGATTACAGTGTTTTGTATCTTTGACTTTAGTTGTTTGCCTTTGTTTGTCTCCTGATTTGAGCAATGTCATTTGAGGGCACTCATGTAAATTATAATCTTCTCTACCTGGTCATATTTCAGTGGAGGATCTTCAGATCATCAGTTACTTCTTGACAGAGTTTGCAGCTTCTTGTTTTAGTGATGTTGTACATGTTCATCCTTGTTCCTATTTTCTGGAACATTCCTAGTTTTGGAAGCTTCTTCAGTCATTCAGACTAGTCTTGGTCTCTTTTTGGAGTAGAGTTTTTCCCATGTGATTTTCTCTATTTCTCTGCTTTATAGAGACTCTCTTTTGTACTTGGGTACCTGATCAGGCCTTTTGTTGCCAGGACCCATTTGCTTTCAGTAGTTCTTTCTAGGTTTTTAGCTTCTCCCAAAGTTCATCTTAAGGGGGAGGGGGGGTGTTAGAGTAATAAAGTGTTTTCTTAGTAATTAAATCATGTTTGATTTAATTAATAAGTCACTTATTATCTCTTTATGTTTAAGATAAACTTTAGGCATATAATAATTAATTGCTTTATTAATTATTATTGTGCAACCTAGCTTTTACCCTTTTAGGGTTTTGATCTCCTTTTATAAGGATTGATCTCCTTTGTTTTCATAATAGATTATTCATTATTGAATTGAAACTTTTGTTTTTGCACATCAAGAATGATTTCTCCTCTCTTGTGGATCAATGCATTCAGGCCTCCATAGCTTCTTACTTCTTCTCTCTCTTTTTGTGATAGGTGTTTGCATGCATGTGTTCTTGGGAGTTGTGGGTTGTTTACTCATCAACTCCAATAAATATTTCTACAATAAAGATGATTTCCTTCAAAGATGTTTTGGATTCTTAAAAAATGTTTGTAGCCTTAATCTTGAATGCTTGGATGCAAAGAGCACTTGAATTTTTTATTGTTTGATATTCTTCCATGTCCAAATGAGAAGTAGGTTGCTTTCACACCTCTCACAATATTTCATAGCTCAAAACTTAAAGGAGGCCAATTAGAATCTTGAAGTCCCATTAAATCAATGAGATAGGTCCATGATTCAAATTTCAAGGAAAAAACTAAGGAAGTGGTCGGCCTAGGTGACCTCTTCTCTCCAAAAGTTCATGAATTTTGAATTAGAATTTGGAGAGGTGGAAAGAAAGCTATAAATATAGGTGGTACAACTATGGATCAAGCATAACATATGAAATTTTGAGACCACCAAAATGGGGCCTAATTAAGAATCTAATTATAGGTGATTACAATTTAAGATAGTACAAGATTAATCACTACTAAACCTCCTTTATTTTTGGTTTGAATAAAATAGATCCATGAAGCAATTAGTTATCCTTTCTCTTTGTTCCATTTTCCCCTTACAAACCTTCTAATTATTTGGGTAAGTTGATTATAACAACTTTTAGAAGGAAGCCAACATGATGAAATGTACACATAACTTGCAATGAAGATTTTTTTAGAAATTTGGATAAATACAACCATAGAAAGAAGTTTTTTTTACCACTATTGTAGCTTATTTTTCAATTTACTAATAAACCACTTCCACATTTCAAAAAGGGACACTCTAATCCTAAAAGGGATACCAAGATATCTTGAAATAATACCATGAGAATTAAATTTCTATTGTAGAGGAACCCAAGGAGGTGGGTGATCTACTGAAGTAATCCAAAACTCTATTTTAGTATGTGAGATTTGGGATGTAGAAGTTGAACATAAGAAGTCTAAGGGTATTAGTTAGTTCTTCTTTAGAGTATTGAATGAATAATAAGCTACCATTAGAAAAGTGTGTGTTAAGGGAAACTTCATTTCTAGGTAGAGATGTACCATGAATAAGATTTTATCTTTTAGCATGGCTTAAAAGGTATCCAAGTGCATCAGCTATGAGAACACAAAGGAATGGGGCTAAAGGAAAATCATGTCTTATTGATCATTGCAAAAGAAATGTTTGAGTGATTGAGCCATTGATTGATAGGAAAATATTAGCATCTACAAAGAGAAGTTTAACATGTGAAATGGGATTGGAAACAAAGCCTAGCCATTTGAGCATTTTAAAAATGAATTACCACATAATCCTATCATAAGCTTAATCAAAAACTAATTTTATGAGGAGGTGGTTTTTACCTATTTGTTGGGCCGATTCAACTACTACGTTGTCTAAAATGAATCTCCCTCCTATAAGTCTACTTTTCTCAATTCTTGCAATTTCTTGTACTATGAATTTTTTCCTTTTAGCTATAACTTTTTCATTAATCTTGTAAGAGGTATTTGTAAGATATAAAAATATATTTTTATATATCTATGTTTGAATGTGTGTGTTGTGTGATGGAAAATATTATGGACATATAAAACTAATAAAACATAAACACTTATCTTGGAAGGTAGCAGATCTGGAAATCACTGTTTTCTAGTGTCTATACTCAGTTTTTGGAAATTTTGCAACCAGATCTAGCCTGGAAACACAGGACAGAAAACCCAAAAATATTTTGTTTTTCTGAGAAAGGTTGACCTTGACCCAAATAAAGGTCAACTTTGACCTGCGCTGCTCCGATGGAAATTATGTTCACGGATCCTAAAAGTTTGCTGAAAAGGGTGTCCAAATTTGTATTGTAATTCATTATTTCACACTTGTTCCTACAAGTAAAATGATTTTGTTGTTTGGATGAGGGGTTTGCCTTGGTCAAACCCCAGTTTGGAATCAACCTTAAAATAGAATTGAAATGGAGAATGCTAGCAAGTAGTAGAAATAGATCTAACAACAAAGCTATGATATTCAATAGATATGCAATTGTATTTGAAATGTAAACAAATATGTTAATATGAAAGCTTAGACTCAACACTAATAAATGTAAATCAAAACCTCCATGGTTGCATGCTTTGAATCCACCTTGAAGGAAGAATGAATAGATCTTAAAGATGAACAAAGGATCTTGAAGGAAGATCACACCACCATGATGGATAGATCTAGGGTTTGAATGATGAATCTTGAATTCTTGAACCAAATCCCTTCAAAGGCTTGAATGCTTGAATCCTTGATCTTTAATGGATAACTCAAATGCTTGAATGTAGATGATTTCTTGAATGCTTCCTTGATAATGCTTGAGAAATAGCTTGCACACTTGATTGATATATGGAGGATGGATTGAGAGATGTAGGATGATTGAAATGAGAGGAGAAAGCTTCCTTTTATACTAGTCTAGGGCACAAACTTCTTAAGAGGCTAACATAGGAGAAATAAATTCCCATTAAGCCTATACCCTTGGAAGTGGACCTAAATTAAATATAATTTAAGAGTTTACCATTTCAAAGCCCGAAACAACTGACCCGGAAGCGAAAAATAAATCTTTCTGAAACTCAACATCCAAAAACCTTCAGAATTTGAAATTTAAACCCTAGGTCAGGGTCGAGGTCAACCCTAACCTAGAAGGTTGACCTTGACCCTAAGGTCAAGAACCTCAAATTCTCAGAGACAGGTGCCAAAAATAGGCTGGAAATAAGTGGAAAATAGGGCAGAATAGGGGAAATAGCTAGAAACAAGTCAGAGACTCATTCAAGACATTTGACATGACCCCAAACCACCTACTCAGAGGGTTAAACTAATCCTAAATGGAATTTCTTCCATTTTTTGACAATACATTTAGCCCCCACTTTAGCAAGAGTATTGACTCAATGCAAACTCTTGGTAAAGGAGAAGAAAGATGCCAGTGGATTCACAATGAGATAGAATATCACTTAGTTGAGGACATGAGCCCCCAAGCCAAGGATTCTAACTCAACATACATGCACGAGGGTGTGAAAACAAAGAGAAAATAAAGACAAAGCTAGAAGACACAAAAAGAGGGGTTAGTACAAAAACAAACCCAAATCAACTAGCAAAGGAAACCTTGCTAAGAAATGCTTCCTATACTAATATCATATTTGGAAAGCTATCATAAAAGCATAAATGATTACATAAGAAAGACAAGAGAAACACTATAAATAACATAGCTTCGTCATAAAAAGCCTACTAGCATGAAAGCGAAAAGAGAGAAAAAAAAAGAGTGATTACCTCATCGAGTAAGATGCCCACCTTACTGTGAATCACCAAGGAGGGAGAGCCCAACAGGTAGCCAAACCTGATATTTCACCTAAAAACTGTGCTTTGTAGTTGTAATGCATCTTCTGATGGCTTTTGGAATACCCATAGATCCAAATTCTTGTATCACTATAGAATATAAAATGCATGTCTCTTCAGGATTTAGCAACTTATGTGTGTTACCTTACAAGGATTTAGCATATTTTGAAATTTAAAATGTGTGTCTCTTCAGGATTTAGCAACTTATGTGCATTACCTTCTAAGGATTTAGCATATTTGAAATTGAAAAATATAGCATAAGGGAGACCCTGTATATGCCCCCCTCCTTATCATGGCTACCTACTAGACAAGATAAGGAAGAGAAGGAGGATACCTACTTCACAAAGTAAGGAGATATCCTAATAACAACAGTGTACACTATATTATTAGCGAAGGGTATTGACCCTTTCATTAAAGAGCATAGATAATAGTGAAAAAGGATATGTCACTTATGGAAAAAGGATCCTCAAAGAGAAAGATATATTTTTACCAAGACCTCCACCGTAGAGGAGTGCTTCAGATAAAATATCATCTTTCAAAGAGGGACTAAAGATTCAATCATCAAGCCCCCTACAATCAAGAGTAAGAGGAATCTTGGAATAAAGGAATCAAACTCTAACCCTACAGTAAGGGCAAGAATTTATAAAGAACATAATTTTCAAAATAAAGAGAGGTGATGACTTAGGAAAACAATCTCTCACATAAAAGGATATCCATAGCCAAAACATCAGTCAGTATAAAGAAATAATGTTGTAAAATAAACAAATTCCACTAAGCTAGGGAAAGCATATCCCTAGACAAAGAGAAAGAAGGAAGAACCTTGCCCCCAGAGATGAAAGCAAGGGATACCTTTGAAAAACAAATGTCTTTAGAAAAGATATCTTGAATAATAAAAGAGATCTATGGATGATTATGAACATAATACAAAACCATAGGGATAAAATATAGAAAGGATAACCAATTAAGCTCAAAACAAAATACATGCTAAGAGCATAGTGGATCCTAGAGAACTGGAAGAAATGCCTCTTTCCCCCCACTCAAAAGACAAGAGGAGAAAAGATCTACATTATAGAAGAGTGAGGGGTATTCCTCGTGTCAAAATTATGAAGGAATTATAAAACCACACGAGAATGGGATATAATTTGTAAAGTAGCTCTTTCTCTAACATACAACATTAAATGCACACAATCAGCAAGTAAATGTGTATTACTATAGTGAAAAGGACATTTGTATTTGGAGAGAGCATCTTTTGGCATAGGTTTAAAGATTTCTTTTTTAGAATTCATTAACTGAACATACACCTTCTTAGCCACGTCTTGAGGAGTATCAGGGTAATCTAAGGAAGGTATTGGAAGGATAACATGAAGAGGAGGACAATGATCAAAATCAACCACCTTAAATTGAGATAGCAGAAAGCCAACCATGCATATATTGTTTAGGGGATAGATGAACTAGATATTTGATACTGTGCTCATTAACACCAAGCTTTAAACCCTTATAACCTTGTTTAGCCATCATATTATATCCTGTAGTGTATATATCTTGTAAAGCTTCTGCGGGAGGTGATTGTTTATTGTGATCATGAGAAAAGGTTGTATAAGGTGGAATGATAGGTTCAGAAGTAGTTTCTTTGGTCTTCCCTTTAATATCATCATGGATCAGATAAGAAGGGGAAGGTAAATTCAATAATTCTTGCACATCTACATCATGAACCATAGTTTGAGCCCTCACCATAAGTGTGGGAAGAACCAAGAATAACAGATGGAGAATTAGGCATGTTAGGAATGTTAGAAATTGAATTAGGAAGGATAGGATTAGGATTAGGAATATTAGGAGATGGTGTATCATCTACCAAATTCTTCACATAATCCAAAAGAGTAATAAGTCTGCTACATAAATCTTTAATGAAAGTTTTGAAAGTAGGCAGACTAGTATTAGTCAATCTCACAATAGCATAAGCAAGTGAAACATAAAGAGAGACAAACATAATGAAATGGATGATACTCTCATAAACATCATAAGTACAATAAAGAGATGATAAAAGGAGAATAATAAGGAAAATAGCCACACCCCAAAGCATCTTAAAAATCTTCATAGTAAATGAAATGCAAGAAATATTTTTGTATTTTATAAAGTATGTAGATTTATTTTTTTGTTTTTTGAATTTTAAAATGTAAGAGCATAAAATAAAACTAATGTAAGCTAATTTTAAGGAAAGAAGGCAAAGTATCCAACACCAAAAAGAAAGAATTGTCTATCGCGGGTTTACCAAAATGTAAGATATAAAAATATATTTTTATATATCTATGTTTGAATGTGTGTGTTGTGTGATGGAAAATGTTGTGGAAATATAAAACTAATAAACCATAAACACTTATCTTGGAAGGTAGCAGATCTGGAAATCACTATTTTCTGGTGTCTGTACTCAGTTTATGGAAATTCTGCAACCGAATCTAGCCTGGAAACACAAAGACAGAGAAAACCTAGAAATCTTTTTCTTTTCTGAGAAAGGTTGACCTTGACCCAAATAAAGGTCAACCTTGACCCCTTTATGTCGACCTTGACCTGTGTTCCTTTGATGGAAATTCTGTTCATGGATCCTGAAAGTTTTCTGAAAAAGGTACTCAGATCTATACTATAAGTTGTTGTTCCACACATGTTCCTACAAGAAAAATGGTTTTGTTGTTTGGATGAGGGGTTTTCCTTGGTCAAACCTCAGTTTGGAATCAACCTTAAAATAGAATTGAAATGGAGAATGCTAGCAAGTAGTAGAAATAGATCTAACAACGAAGCTATGATATTCAATAGATATGCAATTGTATTTGAAATGTAAACAAATATGTTAATATGAAAGCTTAGACTCAACACTAATAAATGTAAATCAAAACCTCCATGATTGTATGCTTGGAATCCACCTTGAAGGAAGAATGAATAGATCTTAAAGATGAACAAAGGATCTTGAAGGAAGATCACACCACCATGATGGATAGATCTAGGGTTTGAATGATGAATCTTGAATGCTTGAACCAAATCCCTTCAAAGGCTTGAATGCTTAAATCCTTGATCTTCAATGGAGAACTTGAATGCTTGAATGTAGATGATTTCTTGAATGCTTCCTTGATAATGCTTGAGAAATGGCTTGCACACTTGATTGATAGATGGAGGATGGATTGAGGGACGTAGGATGATTGAAATTAGAGGAGAAAGCTTCCTTTTATACTAGTCTAGGGCACAAACTTCTAGAGAGGCTAACATAGGAGAAATAAATTCCCATTAATCCTATACCCTTGGAAGTGGACCTAAATTAAATATAATTTAAGAGTTCACCATTTTGAAGCCTGAAACAGCCGACCTGAAAGTGGGAAATAAATCTTTCCAAAACCTGACATCTGGAAACCTTCAAAATTTGAAATTTAAACCCTGGGTCAGAGTCGAGGTCGACCTTGACCCAGAAGGTCAACCTTGAACTTGAGGTCAAGGACATAAAATTCTCAAAGCCAGGTGCCAGAAACAGGCTGGAAATAAGTGGAAAATAGGGAAAAATAGGGGAAAAAGCCATAAATAAGTTAGAGACTCATTCAAGGCATTTGACATGACCCCAAACCACCTACTCAGAGGGCTAAACCAGTCCTAAATGGAAGTGATTCCATTTTTTGACAATACAATATTAAGGAGGGTGATTGGTCTCCATTGAAAAATATTACTCTCATTTTTTCCTTTAGGGATTAGTTTTATTAGCCCTTGATTCTTTGAGGGGTGTAAGGATCCCTTATCCAAGGCTTCTTTATACACTTCATAGAAGTCCTCTCTAATGAATGGCTATAATATTGTGAAAATTATTGTTGGTAAACCATCAATACCAATACTTTTTTACTCAACCATATCTTTCATATTAGCATCAAAATATTAAAGAGTGAGCAATCAATCTGATTAAAGTTGTTGTTCTAGATCAATCTTAGTAGGGATGCAAGTACTAAATGTTTATGCAATCATCTCTTGAAGTTGGTCTCCTTTAGTGGTTCTAAAAATAATTGTTGATAATGTTGAAAGAAGATAGATTTGATGTCATCGGGATTATTGAATCTATTCCCTTCTTGATCATGAATAGATAATATTATTTCTTTAGAATGTTTGATCTTGACATAATTGAAAAAAATTGGTTCCTATGTCTCCTTCCTTCATCTAATGCAACATAGCTCTTATGAGCTCCTCGACCTTGATAGAGTTCAAATATTTTGATTTTTTCTTTAGTAGCAACAACATGTTATAGAGAGATATTTGTTGGTGTTGAAATTAAAAGGATTCTACTTTTTTCCAATTGATGTCTTGAATTTTATCCATTCTAGATCTCTTTTTGGCCTTTTTTTCCCCATAAGATCTTAAAATAATATGTGCAATGAGTAATAGCATTATTCCACCATTGAATCCAGGTCTGGAAGTGTCAGTCCAAATGGAAATTAAAGAAGCAAGGAAATCAAGTTGTTTAAGGTGAGAATTTTTGAGCTTATAGGGTAGACTAGAGGAGCAAGATGAATAAGGAGCTAGTTGGAAAGTTATCAAATAGAGGTGATCTAAAAGCTAGGTGCAATGAAATCCAATTTAATAATAGTATTGTGAGAAGAGGGGACAATGTAGATGGAATCAACTATATAATTTAACAATCTAGATGACTTAATTTTATTGATTCATCATCTCTAGAATTAGACCATGTAAACCAATGGTGATAGTGAGTATCTTTTGTAAAAATATGGCATAAAAAACTCCCATGGTATTCCTCGTTAAGATCCAAGTGTCATTTTTTTTAGAGTTTAAGAGGGTCGAACTAGCTTCTATCTTGGTGGTTTTATACCAAATTAGAATTACCTCCCCACACCTATTCCACCATAGGGAGGTTTTTGACCATCCAATCACAAAGTCTGAACTGAGATGAGGAGTCCTTAGGGCATAAATGGAGCAAAGACAAATATATATTCCTTGGAAAAGTACTAGGCACCAAATATAATTTTTATTAGGATATGACCCTAAAGCAATAATAAATTTAGCTAACCAAGGTGTGATTCCAAGTACAACACCCCACTTCCTTCACTATGAAGAGTAGAATTGTGCCAACAATCTTTCCATAAAGTTTGAAGGGAAAGTTGGATGCAATTTTGACTTCCTAAAGGAAAATAACATCTGGCTTATGGATCTAAAAAGCTTTCTTAATAGGGAATTTTATTAAGGGGATAGATAAACCCCTAACATTCCATGAAAAAATAGAAAAAATATTACAATTTGGGTAGGGAATCCATGACTTCTGAAGTCATAACTTTAAATTTATTCTCCTATAAGTAGTTTTTTTTCTTAAGTGGAATAAATTCTCTAGAGAGGTCCTCAAAAAGGGACATAAATAATTTCCTATTAGGTCTTGGAGAGAGACACCTACCTCTTGTAGTGTTTGGTTGATTCCCATGAATTTGAATATTATATCTTTACTTTTACCTTTTGATCAATCTCCAACCTTCCTCATGAGTGAGGGGGGGGGGGGGACATGAGTAAAATTGCCACATGAGAAATAAAACTAACTAGTGGAATGAAAGAGTTCTTTGAATGAGAAGAGGAAGGTGAAGGTTGAGTGGGCAATGAAAAAGAGGAAAAAAATATTTAGGGAATTGTCATGAGAAGATGACATAGTATAAGTGGATGGGGAGAAGAGAGAAGATGGTGAAGGGGTGGCTTTATGCTTAAAAATAGGTCACTGTCTGATTAAGTGTCCTTTTTTATGTCAATAAAAGAAAGCATTAGTTTTGTTGAGATAGGAAATGGGTTGAGAAAAGCTAAATCTTGGTCCAACAAGTTAGAGGAAGTCAAGAAGGGTTTGATTCAAGTCAACTTCAATATAGGCCCTAAGATGAACATGGAGACTTGAGTATTTATTTGCATTATTTTGCACCATAGGACTTTGCTTAATTGGGTTGTTATATCTTTGAGAAAAGGTCTAAAAGCTGAATTTAGAAAAGGGAATTATACCCAAATCAGGTAACGAGACTTATAAGCCTCCCTTAGGATGGATGGTAAGATTCCATGGTCATAAGTAGAAAATTTGGTCGCATATTATCTAGGAACCATAATGAAGGGTTGTATGTGAATGTTCATCTAAATAGAATGTGAAAGAAATGTAACTTTTTTTTTCTAAGGTCTCTATCAGACTCTATTAACCATCCCTTCTTTTCCCAATGTGTTTTAGCCCATTTTTAGAAATCATGTTCTAAAGGAGCACCATGAAGGAAAAATAAGATAACTAATCTTTGTCTGCAATCATCAATAACATCTGAAACCTTGTTGGGAAGAAAGAACTATAGATCCTTAATTCCTTTATTTTCTTATCAATTTTGAATATTGGTAGGTGTTTCTTTCTCATTCTGTGATTCCATTTTCTTACTCTCCATTTCAACATATGAATTCTAGAAACTTGTAGTAAGAAAGCCCTCTTTCATGGTATTTTTATTTGTCTCAGGGAGTGATAGTAAAGGGGGCAAGATAGATTTTATTGTGTTTTCCAATATTTTGGAAATAAAAGGGGGCTAGATATCATCTAAATACATGTAGGGTTTCTCTTACTCTTTTATCTTCATTGAGATCATTAAATATCAAGTGGGTTGCAAATGAAGCCTTGTAGTTAGATGTTTGCAAGATGGGCTCCTTGGAAGGTTTACATTAAAAAAATCAATGCAGAACAAGAAGAATAGGCATGAATAATAATGGAGGCAATGAAGCATAGTGGCAAAAAGACACTCTTTCTATCTCCAATACCTATCTTATGAATCTCCTCTCTAAACACATTTCACCACTTTCTATGTTCTACATTTGGTAATAGGGAAAAAATCACTTCAACACTTCTTTTTTTTTTGCTCTACTTGGAAAAATGGAGGCATCTAGAAGGTAGATTACAGGCAATAAGGCCAACAGTAGGGTTTTAGTATGAAATAGAGGCTCCCAATCCAATCTCATATCATCTTATAGTTTTAATTTATATGATAGTCAAATCTTAAATACCTAATTAAAGTAATATTTAAAGAATATTGATCCCCTAGTTTGCAGCCCGCGTAAATTATCGAGGGGCAGTTTTGGAAGTGTTGTAGTGGTGGGATAGGGTGTGCATTAAAACACAACCTCCAAGATTTTAGAAGTTGGCTATTCATGGTTAGTGTTGGGAGAAAAGGAAGGAATGTCACCTTCAATCAAACAACCTAAGCTAAGGGGAGGTGAAATGTTGAATCAAAGCTTTGTTGGACAAGCTTAGCATTTGTCAAGAGGTATTTGCAGGGAATTTGCCTCTCTAGTCAAATCTCATCACCATCATTCACTCTTGACATGGTGTACCACATTCCATTCATTGTTGACAAGAGAACAAGAAGCCAAAGTCCTGGACATAGGGCTCACACATTCATATCCCACTATGGGAGGCACTACAAGGGTCCAAATTAAAGCATTTCACTCCTAAAGTAAGTGAAGGTCTTTTCAACAAAGGACATAGTATTCAACACTATCTCAAACTGAATAGAAATAGTTTGAATAAGGGTCAAAAGAAAATACCTCACTTCCTAAGACTTGCATCCTAGGAGAGAAGGATGTAGGTGATAAAATCCATCCTCTATTTTAAACTAAGAAAACATCAAACAATTGCATCTACATAAATAGACTAACACACACCTATAAGAGTTCAACACATGACACATTGACTAAAAAAAGGAACATGCACCGAGTACATAGTCCACATGACTTATTAAGAACAAACATGCCAAGGTGAGAGAGAATACCCCAAAAATAATATGCTACTATATACGCCCCTAGACTACAAGCCATAGGGTCTTATTCTTAGAAGAGTAGAATCCTATAAATTGTTGATCTCTAAGTTTTGTTGTCCATTAGTGTCTAGCACTTAGTCATTTTCTAGGAAATGTTGGTCGGTCATCACTATGACCGAGTCATCATGTTAAGGCCGAGTTATGTCTAGACTTGTATCTTGTACAATTACCGAGTAGTAGTTACTACTGAGCAAGCCAGTGGTCATCGAGTACTTTAGTAATAGAGGAGTAGTTTATGCCAAGTTGTATGGAAGTGTCAGTGTTGAGCACCAGTATATGAAGAACAACTAATGTCGAGTGTCAGAGACTTCATATGCCGAGCAAGCCAAATTTGACATATGTGTTTCTAATGGAACAAACACTTAGGTAAACCATTTTGGCCGACATCTATACAATATTTAATATTTTTTGAGGGAATCACAGAGGTGATTATGCCTTATATTTGTAATCATTAATCCCTGTGTAAGCTATGTAGCCTATCAGATTAAGGGAATGCTTAAGCGACATACATAGAGAATCTAGATCATTGATCTTGATCTAGGAGGTTGTTTTGTTGTCTATATAAGATGAGATCTTAAACCCTAAAATGTATGTATGTGTGTGTATGAATGGAATGAAGGTGATCTCATATAAAAAACAAATAAGTATTTTGATATAGGAAGAAATCAATCAGAGTGACCAAGCAAAGCAATGAAGGCTAGAACAAAGCTATATTTGATTGAGGAGATCAAACTAGTATTGGAAGGAGAAGATATGTTAGCAGCTTCAAGTGACAAAAAAAAGAGGGAAATGACATGTCTAGACTTGTATCTTGTACAATTACCAAGCAGTAGTTACTACTGAGCAAGACAGTGGTCACCGAGTACTTTAGTAATAGAGGAGCAGTTTATGCCAAGTTGTATGGAAGTGTCAGTGCTGAGCACTAGTATATGAAGAACAACTAATGAAGAGCGTTAGAGACTTCATACGCTGAGTAAGCTAGATTTGACATATGTGTTTGTAATGGTACAAACACTTAGGTAAACTATTTTGGCCAACATTTATACAATATTTAATGTTTGTTGAGGGAATCACGAAGGTGATTATGCCTTATATTTGTAATCATTAATCCCTATGTAAGCTATGTAGCCTATCAAATTAAGGGAATGCTTAAGTGACATAAATAGCGAATCTAGATCATTGATCTTGATCTAGGAGGTAGTTTTGTTATCTATATAAGATGAGATCTTAAACCCTAAAATGTATGTGTGTGTGTGTGTGTATGAATGGAATGAAGGTGATCTCATGTACAAAACAAAGAAGTATTTTGATATAGGTAGAAATTAGTTAGAGTGATCGAGAAAAAGCAATGAAGGGCAGAACAAAGCTATATTTGATTGAGGAGATCAAACTATTATTGGAAGGAGAAGATCTATTAGCGGCTTCAAGTGACAAAAATAAGGGGGAAATGACATGCCATGACAGGAATACCAGAAACAAGGGAAATGACATGAAATGAATAAGGGAAATGAAATGTCACATACAAAGAAAATACAATGAGAATAACATAAATGTTTGACATACTATTTTGTAATGTATATATTCAGTTGTATGTCAAAAGAGTCATGTATATATATGTAGAATCTTTTTGAAGACCAAGTCAAAGTCTTAGGGGGAGTTTTCATATTATTAAGTACTCTTGTTGTAATGAAAATGTCATGACTAAGTGTTTTTTCTACTAATGTCAAAGAGGGAGATTGTTGATCCCTCTAGCACTTAGTCATTTTCTAGGCAATGTTGGTCGGTCATCACTATTATTGAGTCACCATGTTAAGGCTGAGTTATGTCTAGACTTGTATCTTATACAATTATTGAGTAGTAGTTAGTACCGAGAAAGACACTGGTCACCAAGTACTTCAGTAATAATCAAGTAGTTTATGCCGAGTTGTATGGAAGTGTCAGTGTCGAGCACCAGTATATGAAGAGCAACTAATGTTGAGTGTCAGAGACTTCATATGCCGAGCAAGCCAGATTTGACATATGTGTTTGTAATGGCACAAACACTTAGGTAAACCATTTTGGCTGATATCTATACAATATTTAATGTTTGTTGAGGGAATCATGGAGGTGATTATACCTTATATTTGTAATCATTAATACCTATGTAAGCTATGTAGCCTATTAGATTAAGGGAATGCTTAAGTGACATAAATAGAGAATCTAGATCATTGATCTTGATCTAGGAGGTTGTTTTGTTGTCTATATAAGATGAGATCTTAAACCCTAAAATGTATGTATGTTTGTGTATGAATGGAATGAAGGTGATCTCATATACAAAATAGAGAATTATTTTGATATAGGAAGAGATCAGTCAGAGTCACCGAGCAAATTAGTGAAGGGCATAATAGAGCTATATTTGATTGAGGAGATCAAACTAGTATTGGAAGGAGAAGATTTGTTATCAACATCACAGTGCAAATTGAAGGATTAGGTACTGATACATTTTTATAAGTGAATCAAGGTAAATCTCTTAACAAAGTGGTCCTAATAGGCCTATGTAAATCTCTTAACTAAGTGCTTACTTTTTTGTAAGTTTAAATCCTTTTACCAAGGTAGATTGTATAAGTCTTGAAGCTCTTAACAAGGCAGATCCCTCACAGGGTAGATCACCAATTTATGATCAAACTTTGTAGCCCTAACAAGAAAACTTTAATGCTGCAGTGGTGAAGATTTGTGGGTGTCATCCCCACCCCAGTTTTACCTTTCAAGGGTTTTTGGGTAACCAAAATCTTTGTGTTATGTTTCAATTTCATGGATGAAGATTAGAATGTTAGATCTATTTCAGTATTAACATTCATGTTTATGATATGAAAGTGAAATTTATGTCAAAGTGGAATTATTTGGAGATACCTGATTCACCCCCCCCTCAGTATCTCACTTCCCATATTAGATTTCCAACAATAAATAATATAGTATATTTTTCTTCCTACAGAACCTAAGTTCAATATTTCCTACCTCTTTCAAATTGTAAGTCGTCGGGGTTTTATAAAACAACCCTCAATCAAGATGGTCTCATAATGACTATAGTTTGTTACAATTGATCGACATGATGAGAAATCTAGCATGGATTTCTCAAATCCTTGTGTCATGGGAAAATGTTTGTATCTGATTGGTTTATTGTGACATAATTGCCAGCTGGGATAACTGCAAAAAATCATGGCAACTTGATTAGAATTTTTATGATTGTAAGTGTTGATTTGAGCGTTAAAAAGAGAACAACTATTTAGAAAGTCATTAGTCATGAAGTTATGTTCCAAAGGGAATATTCTTAGAATTATGTTGGCAGCCCCGTTGAAGCAAGAGTGTTGGAGGGGACATGTGGCAGCTGGTCAAAAATTGGGAGAGGTGCATTGTCCGCAGAGCAGTTAGAAACTCTGACATGTTGGCACATCTACCAATGTTGGTGTTATGGAAGTTACAACCGCTCTATGCGATCAAGGACCAAAGGTAGTTGCGAAGTGCTTGAAATGATTTAAGAGTCTACAAAGAACACTAAAATGTTATTACACAATAATTTATTCTAATGTGTATTTTTTGGTAATCCAGAGTGTCCTTGTGTCTTGTTCGAGCACTCAAGCTTGCTATTTTAGGGAGAACAAGGTGGGACTAATTCATGGGGATGACAACAAACACTCAGAAGCCATTCATCAGGGAAGTTGGGGTAGGGAATCAACCTTGGAACCTCACAAACCTAGTTATTCTAATGTGATTTTATATTCATGTACAAATTAGTTTTTACACAATATAAACAAGTGGAAATGAGATGATCTAATAAACACACCTTGTTTTTTTTATGGTAGTCATAAGTCATCTCTTATTCCTCAAAACTCTTTTATACACTAACTCTTTTTTTTACAGATATATTAGTTTTTAATTTGCAATTGAAAAAAAATTCTAAAGTACTCCAATGGTTTGTATATTATCTTATAAATAAAATTATGATCACAAACTTAGTTTGACACCTCTTATTCCTTGATATAGTTTGTACACTAAAACCTATATATATATATTTTGATCAATGAAGCAATATTTTAATAGAATTAGAAATCTGCAAAGTCCATATTGTTTTAACAACATAAAGATCTATCCAAACTAGTCTACCATGGAAGGTAATCTCCTGAAATCCTACTGCCATCTACCATCTATATCCTCTAAACTACTACAACATAATTAACCATGCTCTTTCAATACAAAACAAGGCTATACATTCTCGATAGATTAATACATACTAAGCCTATTTGTATCACAGAGCCCTTCACCTAGAAAAATTGGGATGACAAAATACTATAACTTTCAATAATACCACTACTAACTGACCGCTTTGCATCCTACCAGAGAGCATCAATTTTGCTTACTTGCATATATTTGCCTTGTACATAGGTTCATTGGATTCTTTTGGAATGAAAAGTCCAACCTTGGCATCAAAATGAGCCTTCTTAGCTTTCTTGACAATCTTTTCCTTTTGGCACTTATCCTCTTCTTGTAATACCCCAAAAATGGGCTATAAGTTCATTAACCTCATATATCGACACATCAAACGAAATTGACATCGAAGTCCTAACCTAAGGCACATCGGCACATCATCGAATCCTAATTGATTATCTCAAATTCTGCATTAGGGAATATTCCTAGTAATATTCCTAATCATCTTAATTATCTTTAATTTAATGATTATTTGGCGATAAATCCTATTTATCCTAAAATTTGATTAATTGAATATTCTCAATATTTAATTAATTGATTTAATTCTGCCACTTAATTATTTAATTGAATTTAATTGTATTTATTCCTAAGTATTATCATTTAAATTTGATAATAAATCAAAATTCCTATCATTAATTGATTAAATTCTTATTTAATTAATTAAAGCGAGTTGTCATATTTGATGATATTATTTTTGAATAAAAGTTTGATTAAATGATTGATTAACCCATAAATCAATTGTTTTATTTTTCAAAATCAGTTAAGTTGAGAATAAATCACTTTATTTATTTATTAATTCATAATTATCTATGTGCACAATCAAAGAGCAGTTAAACTCCAAATCTGAAAATCAATACAAGTTATTGACTTTTTGGAATTCAACATCATTTTTGAGTTTTAAAGTTGATCTAAACTTCTAATTTGAGTTAAAAAGTTGTTTTTGCATGATTTGCATGTTTTTGTGAGTTAATTATTCTTTATAATCGGATAACTCAAAAATCAAGTTGAGTTTATTTGAGTGATTTATGGCTTTCTTCCATGCATCCCCAAAGCCCTGGATTTTTATAAATTAAGGCTTCAGCTCATCTCAAATCATCTCATAATTTGCAAACTCATGCTGGTGAATTGCTATATGGAGAATCAAAGCTTATTGCGAATCAAGGCTATTGTGAAATCAATTTGGTTTTTACATTCATTTAGATTCATTTTCATATCATTGTTAGATTAATTTATTGCATATCAATTTCATCTTAGAATCTAGATTCATATCAGTTTTTATCATTCTTATTTCATCTAAAAAAAATAAAAAATAGATTAATTGCATTCATATTTTATATCAGTTTTGCATTCAAATCCTTCATTTAGGTGTCGTCGAGGTCACTAATCTCGATAACAATCTGAGAACATCATACTCGCACCTATTAGAAGGCAGTAAATCGCCTGGTTAGTTTAGCTTTCAATTCATTGCACGATTTCATTTTTGCTAACCTCTAATGTTTTACTGAAGTGTTGTGTCTACAGATCAGGTACAATTTTCACACACACATTTCTGGTGCCCAACGTGGGGCAACCCACCTTTACATGCTAGTTTTGATTTTTTTGGGGAGCTAAAACCCTAAAGTTTCAAAGATTTAATTTTATCTCCCAAATGGCTTGGATTTTTGCTCTAAATTTTTTTTTGCAAGTTGGAAAGATATCAAGGAAGCTACAGTAAAAAATTCAAAATTTTTTGAGATGTTTTGAATTTTTAATAATTTTTTTTTGAAATTCCAAAAAAAATCAATATCTGATGCAAATCAGCATATTTTTCAAAAAAATTTATATTTTCGGAAAGCTCTTTAAATTATATAGGGGGTCCATTCTTTGTATTTTAAATTTGGATGCAATATAATAGCTCAAATAGTCAATTTACAAAAACTAGTCTATTTTGGTAAAACGGGTCTCTAGGGCACAAATGAAGAGATTTTTTTTTAAATTTTACATTTTTGGAAAGCTCTCTATTTTTTAGTAGGGGTCTTTGTTCTGAATTTCTATTTTTGTGGCTAAAATCATATCAAAAAAATTAGATCTTGTTGACTAGGTCAAATGCAGCAAAAAAAATAAAATTTTGTGATGGGTATGCACTTATTTTTTTGACATGGTTCAATGAATGATGAGTTGTCATTTGGGTTAATTGCTATTTATTATTACTGATAATAATTGATTTTTAGAGCTAACCCTAGGGTTTTCATAAGTTGAAGATACGTTGCATATCTTGTTTGCTTGTTTGCTTATTTTCTTATCGGAGAGTTTGTTGCTTGCTTGCGCGGGATTGCTTAACAAAGATAAAAATCAAGTAAATATCTACTAAGCATGTCGTGAGGATCTTAGGTATTCTACTTGTTTTGATAATATTTTGATTTGGACTTAAAATAAATCTCTCGTGTGTCTAGCTTGAGTGCTTCTTTTCATGCTTTTGTTTTACACACTTGCATAATTGATACTAGGTTGTGACACCTTAGGTATTCATTTAAGCAGTCTTAGATACTTGTGATTGATCTAGATTGCTATCTTGGGTTATTGGACTTGCTAATCTGTTGGCCCCTCATTCCACCCCGTGGTTGCAATCTCAGTGCCATAAAGGGGAGGGGTCTAGAGGATAGAAGCGTTAATTATTCTACTAGGCAACCCTTTTGTGCTTTTTAGAACTCACTTGTTTTCTAAAATGTGGACTTATTTTTAGCTTGTGTGAGGGGTTAATTGTTCCACTTTGTGGACTCACCTCATATTCACTTTAAGCGTTAAGTGTTCCTCTTTCTGCTTTTGGGTACTTTCAGTAGATTTACTTTCGAAAGTATATATGTGCTCACATAGTAATTAGGCCCTATGAACACTATTTGTGATTCTTGAGAGATTGGATTCCTAGTGAAATCCTTCTTAACAATGGAATCCTTGTAGATAGGGAGGATACTTAGTGCATTTCACGTTCTACTTAGTTAGTGCATCTTCTCTTATTGATCGATACATTCTCTCTCCAGAGAGGTTGATAGATCACGTGGGGTTGACATCATAGACCTTGGTGAAACAAACTTTGTCTTATCATGTCAGATTAATCTGCTTGCTTTGTTTGGGTTAAAAGTGAAGAGGCGTTAAAGCCTTGGATCTAGAGCCAAGTCCCCTTGTGGTATCATACTGTGAGTCACCTTTAGAGAGGGTTAACCGTAGTGGACGATCCCTTCACAGGGCAAACTACGTTGACGGAACCTCAAGCGGTGATAGCCATTTCAGACGTGGTAGTAACAATTGCTATATAAATGTCCTTGTGGAAGAAATCTTCACAGGTGTGGTTCATTGTTGGGTTGTCAGATCTCCCTAGTAGCTCCTGATTGATTAAATTCTCGGACTGTGTTAAAACCCTGGTGCATCGGGATTAGAGTTCACCCCTTTGGATCATAAAAGTTGTAGAGTCAAACCATTACTAAAAACCCTAGCGAGGCCAAATTTTTATTTTCTAGGGTATATGTGTGTCATTGCAAAACATTTTGGAACATACACAATTAGCGCTTCTGAGGATTAGAACGAATAAGTCACTTGATTGTTCATGCGCAAGGTTGCTTTTGCCCTTATTCATTATTTTCAAACATGCTTGAAATCACTTGCTTGATGTTTTGCATGCTTGTTTATCTATCTGGTTACTAAAAATTAACAAATCTATTACAATCCTCAAATCTAGACAGTACAATTTGCAAACAATCTGAATCTGAAAACTCAAAATTTGCAAAATCTGAAGTAAAATTCTTTTCTAGAGTCAAAAGTCATCTCAGGAGGTCAGAAAGTCATACAAGTTTCTATCAAGTGTCATTTCATTACTGCCCATCTATCATATGATAGAGAACCCAGTGTCGTACGAGTCTTTCTGCCAGTCAAATTCAAAAAGTCAAATCCTGCTAGCAACTGTCGTGCAAGTTTTGCAACCGTCGTATGAGCTTTTCAACTGTCATTTCATAGCATACCCACTGTCGTACAAGTCTACAGAGTGTCATTTGGGAAATTTTTGAAAGTTGTCAGAAAATTGTCAGAATTGCCAAATACTTAGCTTCTTCAGCCTATTTCCAGAACCTATTGAACAAATCACTATGTCAGGAACAAAGCAGCAACTACTGAGAATCCAATCATTTTCCTAGAGTGGCCTTTTGAATCTAATTTAGCCTTCTATTTTATCAATTTGAGTCCTTTTCATCTTGTGTCAAAACCTTGTCATAACTATCAATCTTCTATCAAATCTTCAAAAATAGACTAAGTGTTGTGAACTCGTGTATGCTATCTTTTGGGCAATCTACCCATACATCCAAGGCATAGTATCCTTCACCCACGTCTAATCGAATCTTCAAATCAATCAAACCTTGACAAGGTTGCGTCATCTGATCATCTTGACTCAATTCATTCTTTAGTCATCTGGATCTTATTCTTTGTTTCACTCAAAGTTGATGGTGGAAAACAGAGCTTCCTCACACAAGAAATCTAGAGAAGCATCCCAGACCTTACCTATAACCACTACCAAGGGTCCAACTCTTGAGCAACTCATCAATTCTGGTCTTTATGAGGACGACGGTATTGGCAACTTTCGATTAAAAACTGGTTACATTCCTCCTCCATCAACCCATGGAGGTACCCAACAAACCCCACATCAATCTATTCCAGGGGTCCACAAACTCCTACCATGTCTCAAGCAAGGACAAACTTTGGCTCTCAAGGAGCTCAATCTCAACATGGTGCAGATCAGGAACCCACACCTGAAGAAATTGCTCAATATCAAAACAATGATAACTTCAAACGAATGATGAAGCATTTCTTGAAAGAAGACAAAGAAGCATACTTTTTACAATTGGCTCATCAAGGAGCTAAGCTTCCTCCTAATTTTAATGTTGAAGCTATCATAACACATGAGGAAGAAACTCTGATAATGGCTATGATGAAACAGATACATGCTTTACAAGTCAAACTTAACAGCTTGAGAAAGAAAAGGAACCCAAGGAGTTCTCCATGGAAGCTCTATGCCCTTTTCCTTTTGACAAAGACTTGTATATGCCACCATTTCTGAAAAGAGTGGAGATGCTGAAGTATGATAAGTATGATGGACACTCAGATCCTCAAGATCATGTCAGAGAATTCTATACACAATCCATGGAGTTCATGCATGAATCGACCTATCTGATGCACCTCTTTCCTAGATCTTTGGGCGGAGCAGCCATCCACTGGTTCTCTAGATTGCCTTCTACTATCAAAACTTTTGAGGAGTTGATCAAATTTTTTTATTAGCAATACTCTTACAATATTCAACATCCAGTCACCATGATTGATATCTGTAATCTCAAGCAATACCTAGGAGAACATTCCTAACATTTCTCAAGAGATGGAGGAAGAAGTTCTCTCTATATGCCAGACCTATTCCAGAAATAGAAAAACTAGAAATCTTCATCAATAACCTTGTTCTAGAAATCAATTATCCTCTAAAAATGCAAAATCATACATCTTTTGATAAGATGGTGGATAATGCTATCAAAATCGAAAAAGTGTTTGTGAAAAAAGGAGAAATCACGCTTCAAAAAGACAAGTACGAATCAGGATCCAGTTCTAAAGACAAGAACAAAAATTGGAACAAGAACAAAGGCATCATCATAGATGGCGTTGTTGATACTATCCATGACCCATCAAAGGCACTAGCCTACAATCTGACTCTTGGTTCCCAAGCCATAAAAGCTTCAGAACAAAAATCATCTGAACCATTCCAAAAGAAGCTAGAATACAAATCTTGGGATAAACATCAAAAGTTCACTCCTCTTGGAGAATCTTTAGAATCAGCTATGAAAACCCTATTGGGTGATAACATCATCTCTTTGCCAGCAATTTGACCACCTGATTCTGAGCCTGAGCCAAAATGGTGGAGAGAAAATGAATTCTGTGATTTCCATCGAGGTAAAGGTCACAAAATGAATAACTACTTCCGGTTGAAACACACCATTCAAGATCTGATCGATAATGGAGACATCACAGTTGACAATCCTAAGAGAAATAATGATCATACAAAATTTACAGAACCATTTTCACAACATGGTCAAGGAGTTTCAACTTCTCAGCCTAATATGGGGGCAAAAGTCAACTATGCCTACCCTGGAAATATTGTTGTCATCAATATGGTTGAACCTTGTCTCTCAGAGCATTGCAATGTCATCACAATTGTAAGAAGAGATAGACAAAATCAATCCACCAACGTAGTTACTCAATCACAAGCCCAAGCACATCTGAAAGGACAAATCCCAGATTCATCAAATGTCCCTAAGGTGCCCTTCAATCTTTCATCTGCTTCTAAATAGAAGGCTGCTTCCAGATCTTCCAATTCTAAAGATACAAGGCCTACATCTTATAGCATTGTTCAACAACTCCAACACACTAATGCCAAAATCTCCATGTTTGAGTTGTTTTGAATATCTCCAACTCACAGAGCCATACTAGATAAAGCTTTGCTCGGTTCCAATGTTCTTGATGACCTTGATTTAGATAGGTTCCAGACTATGGTTGGACATCTTACATCTTCGCAATATATCTCCTTTTCAGAGGAAGATGACAACTCCTTGAGTCACCCACATAATCAGCCTTTGCATATAGAAGTCTTGATCCAAAACCGTAGAGTCAAACGTGTGTTGATAGATGGGGGTGCTAGCATAACATTTGTTCTTACAGCTTGATCACACAATTGGGATTTTCAAAATTGGCTATTGATCCTAGAAAGAAAATAACTATCAAAGCCTATGATGAACAAGAATGATCTTCTAAAGGCACCATTGTCTTACCTATCAGAGCAGGTCCAGTTATCAAAGATACCATCTGTCAAGTGCTTGATCTACCTTTGGCTTACAACATCCTCCTAGGGAGACCATGGATACATGAAATGCAAGCTATTCCTTCTACATACCATCAATGTTTGAAGTTTCCTTATGAAGGAGTAGAGGTTACTATCCCCGCAGATCTAAATACAACTTGCAATACATTGAAGGAAAGTGTCGATAAGCTTGTGCCTAATAACAAAGAATCTTCCATTGAATCAACTAAAGAAGCATCCACATCTAAAATGGAAGATCTTGCAAAAGAGGTTAATATCAAAGAAAATAGTATGGGAGAATATACTATGGAGCCAGTCTTATCTTTGACATCTCTCCCTATCTCACCTGAGTCTTATGGACAATCTTTGAAATAATCCAAGCCCAAACCTAAGGAACCTCTTGAAGCATATAAAAAGAATTTTGTGGCAAAACAAGTATCCAAGCAAGATTTTGAAGAGGATGAAGATGTGCTATCATGGCTATACAAAGATGAACCTGAATCCCACAATGTTCAAACTAGTGACTCTACAACACCACAAATCCATTCTAAGTCATACGGTCTAGGAAATAAGTTGATAGCTAAGATGGGATATTCAGGTAAAGGACCTTTAGGAGTCAGAGGAAAAGGTCTTGTGACACCTCTCCCACATACTGGTAGAGAAAATAAGAATACTGTTGGCCTAGGCTTTAAGAAGAAACCCTATCACCTCAAGGGTAATTGTTCTCATGTCATAGAGCAGATCACACTAGGAGAACCTCTTCTTAAGAAAGAAGAAACAAAACCATCAGATAGTGATTTAGATAGCTCAGAACTCATCCCTTATGAAAAATTGCCTAAGGAGATCAAAGACCTTCTTGATGATAAAGATGATCCAATCAAAAGAATTAATGTAGTAGAAACATAAGAACCTACTATCAATCAAGAGATAGTTGCAACATAAGAACCAGCTAATCTCAAAAACAATCAAGAGGAAGAAGGTGGTAGTTATTCTAAAACTGATTCCCATGAGTATGAATTCAAATCAGAAACTAAGGGTAACCCCTCTTGGGGTATTCACCTTGACTTTACTCATGTTCTAAGATTTCCTAGAGATCTTGAATCAAAAGCTGAATCAAATGACTATGAATGGGGAGCCATTCTAGAACCAGATGAAGATGAGCTTATTACAGAGAAACATGTTGATGTTATTCACCAATATGCACCTAATCCCAACGTAAGTCTAGAGCGAAATTATGAACCTATCAAGTTTGATCCACCTATGGCGGAATTGGACTCCCACAATGACATTGAGCCTATTCATGAATTGAATGTCTTAAGTTGTAATATCAGCTTTGAACTCGAGCTTCAAGTTAGGACCAATGATGACATATCCATATCCGTAAACACTATCTCCCAATCTTTCCCTACTTTGACTATCCAATATCCAAAACTTATTGATCAAACCTCCACAAATCCAAGCCATGGTATTTATACCTTCCCAAATGACTATGCCCTTTCTTGTTACCTCAATGTAGTTGAGCCTATGAGGACTTCCATCAGTGAACTGAGCATTAGCATGATAGAGTCGTACATCAAGTATCTTAGTCAGAAAAATAAGAATAAAAATAAAAAGAAAAAGAGTTCTGAGGGTGAAAACTACTTTGTGGCAATCTCATAACCTACAAAAGTAAAAATAAAAGACGTATCCGAAGGTGAAAACCTCTCTAAGGCACCTAAGGATGAGATATTTGATGTCCTTCTGAGTCATTTACAGGACAGATCTCCTGTTCTAATTAAGCCCACTCAATCCATCAATTTGGGTACAACAGAGGAACCACAATTGGTACATATAGCACAATCATTATCAGAAGAAGAGAAGCAAAAATTTACTACATTCCTAATAGAGAAGAAGATCAACTTTGCATGGAAATACTTAGATATGCTAGGGTTGGATCCTAATCTTATCATGCACCATTTATCTATAGCTCCTAATATAAAACCTGTCAAGCAAAAATTGAGAAAGATGCATCCTCATGTTGCACTCTTGGTAAAAGATGAATTAGAAAAGCTCCTAAAAGTTGGATTCATCTGAGTTATTGACTATGCAGAATGGATCTCTAATATTGTACCTATTTCTAAACCAAATGGTTCAATCAGAGTGTGCACAGACTTTAGAGATGTGAATAGAGCGTGCCCTAAGGATGATTTTCCACTACCTAACATTGATATGATAGTGGACATGACTGTGGGTTTCGAGATGTATTCCTTAATGGATGGTTTCTCTGGATATAACCAAATAAAAATTGCTCCAGAGGATCAAGAGAAAACTGCTTTCACCTGTGCATGGGGTACCTTCTGTTGGAATGTCATGCCATTTGGGTTTAAAAATGTTGGTGCTACATATCAAAGAGCAATGACATCTATTTTCCATGACATGATGCATCAAACCATGGAAGATTATGTTGATGACACATTAGCAAAATCTATGATCAGAACTGAACATCTAAAGGACTTGAGCATGATCCTAGACAAAATGGAAAAGTTTAATCTCCAACTAAATCCTAAGAAGTGTGCTTTTGGTGTCACTTCTGGAAAGCTCTTAGGATACATAGTCTCAAAGAAGGGTATTGAAGTTGATCCAGCTAAAGTAAAGGCTATAATGGAAATGCAACCTCCAAAGAATATTAGTCAAATGAGGATCTTTCAAGGAAGAGTTCAATCTATCAGAAGATTTATATCAGAGCTTGCTGATATATCACAACCTTTTACAAAAACATTACATAAAGGTGTGACCTTTTCATGGAATGAAGAATGTGAAAAGAAATTTGACCATATCAAGAAATATCTATCAAATCCTCCTATCTTGATGCCTCCTATTCATGGGAAGCCATTGATCTTATATGTCTCCGCAACAGATACATCACTGGGGGCATTGCTAGCACAACATGATGAGAACAAAAAGGAAAGAGCTATATACTATATCAGTAGGACATTGGTTGCATATGAAAAGAACTATTTAATGATTGAGAAAGCTTCTCTAGCTATGATCTTCGCATCACAAAAATTGAGACATTACATGTTAGCTCATACCACACATTTGGTAGCTAAGATTGATCCACTCAAGTACCTTCTAAGCAAAGCTACCCTCACAGGTAGATTAGCTAAATGGGTCATGCTCTTAAGTGAATTTGACATTGAATATGTGGAACGAAAAGCTATCAAAGGATAGGTTATTGCTGATCAATTAGCAGATGCACCTATGATTGATGACACACCACTACAAATGGAATTTCCAGATTCCTCTATCATGCATCTTTCTTCTAGAGAATGGCAATTATTCTTTGATGGTTCCTATACACAGAATGGATCCGGAGCAGGCATATTGTTCATAACTCCTCAAGGATACTCAATCCCAAAAGCATTCAGATTAAAGTTTCCTTGCACAAACAATATTGTAGAATATGAAGCCCTTTTGAATGGTATGAAACTAGCAATTGAGTGGAGAGTGACAAAGCTACACATTCATGGAGACTCTCAACTTGTTATTCATCAAGTCAATGATGTGTACCAAACTAAAGATGAAAAGCTCATTCCTTATAAGAGAATGGGAGATGATTTAGAGAAGTATTTCATATCTATCACATTTGAGAAAATTCCTAGAATGGAGAACAAGGCTACCGATGCAATAGAAACACTATCTACTTTATTACAGCAGCCTAAACATGAGCTACGCTACGAGTTCTTGGTGGAAGCACTATCTTATCATGCATATGACTCCCCTGAAACCCACATGATTTGCACTATTGTAGGTCATGATTCATCCAGATACAAAAACCTATTTTCCTATCTCCAAGACCAAATTATCCCCGATACTTTCAACTGCCATGAAAAGAGATACCTTATCCGAAATGCCTCCTGATATGTCATCATTGGTCATGATCTGTACAAACAAGGTCTAGATGGTACACTACTTAGATGTTTAGAATGGGAAGAGTCTCAACGTGCATTAGAGGAAGTCCATGATGGTATTTGTGGGTCACACTCGAACGGTTTAACACTAGCTTGAAAACTTATTAGGGCTGGGTACTATTGGCCTGAAATGGAGAAAGAGTCTATCAAATTTGCTAAGAATTGTCAAAAATGCCAAGTGCATGGCAACTTAATTCATGCTCCAGGGAGAGATCTAATCCATTTTACAATGCAATGGCCTTTCCATCAATGGGCATTTGATCTTATCGGGATGATTCATCCTCATTCTTCTAATGGACATACCCATATAATCACAGCTACAGATTATTTTACAAAATGGGTAGAAGCAGTCCCTTTGACACAAGCAACATGAAAGCAAATATCCATGTTCATATTGAACTATATCATATGCCGATATGGGATACCTCATTCCATAATCATAGATAATGGTGGACAATTCAAGAACAAAGACCTAGATGATCTATGTGCCAAATTCAAGATCACACAACATTGGTCTTCTATCTACTATCCTCAAGGGAATGGCCAAGCTGAGGCCTCTAACAAAAATCTATTGAAAATCTTGCACTGAACAGTTAATAAAATAGGAAGAGATTGGCATCTCATGATCAATCCAGCTCTCTGGGCCTACAAAACAAGTATCAGAACAGCTAGTGGGGCTACACCTTTTGCTTTAGTTTATGGGTCTGAAGTGGTACTGCCTATTGAGGTTGAAATCCCATCACTAAGAATCAGAATGCATGGTCTAGTAACTGATGATGACTACAGAGTGTCTAGGTTGCAAGAACTTGAACTACTAGATGAGCGCAGACAAGCAGTGTATGAGCATCTCAGAGTATATCAGAAGAGAATGTCTAGAGGCTACAACAAGAAAGTCAGACACAGAGAATTTCAGGTTGGTGATCTAGTCTTGAGAGAAAATCCTAAAAATCAATCCCATCGAGAACGCAAAGGGAAGTTTGAACCCAATTGGTTGGATCCCTTTGTAATCACTGCTACTTTTGGCTCTAGTGCCTATCAACTCTCAACGACTGAAGGAGAACAGCTCCAAGAACCAATCAACGTTCTCCATCTGAAGAAATTCTATGCCTAAGGCATTCAGTCTATGGTAAAATATCCTGAAAAAATCTAAAAAATTGGAAAATGTCCAGAAAAAATGAACATCTTGGTGAAAACCTAGCAATAGGTGCCTTGATGATTCACAAAAAAAAAATCAAAAATCAAAAGTACAAAAAAAATTGAAAAAATATTAAAAAAAAAAAGTGCCTTGGTGAAAACCTGGAAACAGGCACCTTGGTAGCAAAAATAGAATCTCTACCAAGATGGTGAAAACCCAGCAAACGGGCACCAGTTGTTTCAAAATGCTCCATCTATCAGTGCAATCTTGGTCTTTCCCAGCTTTCAGTCTTGCTTTAGTTTGTACATATCTCCCGGTTTGTTTCTGCATTCTTGTTCTCAATAAGTTAGTTTTCACACCAATCAGCTCAAGCGTATGTATCCTATCAATGTTTAACACTTGGGGGAAATCACAGTCATATCCTATGGCCTCCAATGTGTCTTAGACATATCATATCCAGTCACAGTCCTTTGAAGCTTCATGTGAGTCAGTCAGTCAGTCTTGTCTCCAAAAAAGATTTTGCATCAACAACGCAATCAAACATCAAAACTCAACTGAAAACAATCTATTTTTTTTACATGCTTTTATCTCCTTGTATGCTTATTGATTCACATTGAGATTTTTGCATATTGTGTCCCTTCGAGCTCTTCGATGATGTCCTTTATAGGATTTAGAGAGTGATGACTGGGGGCATAATCTTTTCTTTGTCTTCTGCTTGTATGTGAAAATCTAACAACTTTGGAAATTCTAGATTGAAATGGTGTTTGACTATAAGAGCCTCTATCTCGAATTGGATGGCCATGCGTACCTCGACCATTGATACCCGAAAAATTCAAGGAAGTTTGATCTAACTATTGTCTTTTTGAGTGATTTCTTTCTCCTATTGTGAAACACAATCTTACCTAAGGATGTGAACGATAAAGGGTCACTAAGGGTAATTCACATTGTATTTAGAATGATCTCTTAACTGTTTGATGTGTTTAAACACAAGGCGTATTTAGGTCATCATGACGTTTATGTTTTGATGCTTATACAAATTGCTATATAAAAAATGGACATGATATTCTAGTCATCTTGGCGCTTGTGCCTTGGTGCTTATATCTAATTCGACACTTCGAAAACAAAATCAATATTCATATATCCATGGTTTCCTAACCAGTGGGTGTTGTATTGATTCTTACGCATACAAATCGATATTCATATGTCTATGGTTTCATAGCTAGTGGGCATTGTATTGATTTATCTAGTTACCTAAAAGTTCAATGATGATAACAAATCAACATATGATTAGTGAGTAGGTCCTAGGTCCTAGGTTGCATTTCATTTTGCATGTCTCTTTGCATTTTGCATGTTTGCATGATCTCACAGTGGTTGGCTAAACTTCAATGCTTAAATGATTCTTCAAATCTAACAAGAGCTGAACCTAACATGAAGGTTCCTCCAACGAAACAGCAAGTAGAATCCTTTTTTGGGATCAAAATTGAAATCTAAGATCATTTATATTATCAACTACTTGCATAATCGACCTTCATTCATCATAGAAATCTAGTATTCAACTTAACTAATTATCTTACATCAAACTATCAAAATTTCAACTTGGTCAACTATGGTCAACTCATGGTTTAACCTAGTCAAACTTGGTCTTTTGGACCCTCCAACGATGCAGAATGTGTTCTTGGACATGTTTAACCACTTCTCAAATCAATTAACATGCTTCTGAACTATCAACGTTGACTTTTCTTGTCAGATTTCAATTTTAATCCCGAACAGGGCATGGTATTACACATCATTCAAAGTCTGTAATCTAGATTTGGAATCATATCTTTCCTTAGTAATCAAGACAACAACCACGTCTAGTTGCTGATTCATCAAAAGACCTCATCGCTCAGGGCAAATCAATCATCACTCGGGGCATATCAGATTCATCGAGATCCATATCAATCTGGTATTCTCTTAATCTTGTAAATTGTATCAATTTTTTTTGTAACTATCGGTTCAACTATGTTATTTCCTTGATTCTTCGATAACTGAAGGGTTCAGATGTGATACCTACATGGTTCTTCTAAGACAATCGAGTCTGGAACTGGTCACTCACTTCTTTGCAATCATAAGGTTCAAAATCAGGCATTTTGACGCTTTTGTTTCATTGGTTCATTGCTGTTATAGTTAACATTATCTTTGGTCATTCAGGACCTATTATCTTCATATCAAATCCAATCAGCTTATGTCTCATATCAATTATCAATTTCGAATCAGTTTCATATCTTTATCGTACACAGACTATCTTTGAACCACTGCGCTTCGCACAATAATTCAAAGAGGGGCAAAATGTAATACCCCAAAAATGGGCTATAAGTTCATTAACCTCCTATATCAACACATCGAATGAAATCGACATCGAAGTCCTAACCTAAGGCACGTCGGCACATCATCGAATCCTAATTGATTATCTCAAATTTTGCATCGGGGAATATTCCTAGTAATATTCCTAATCATCTTAATTATCTTTAATTTAATGATTATTTGGCGATAAATCCTATTTATCCTAAAATTTGATTAATTGAATATTCTCAATATTTAATTAGTTGATTTAATTCTGCCACTTAATTATTTAATTGAATTTAATTGTATTTATTCCGAAGTATTATCGTTTAAATTTGACAATAAATCAAAATTCCTATCATTAATTGATTAAATTCTTATTTAATTAATTAAAGCAAGTTGTCATATTTGATGATATTATTTTTGAATAAAAGTTTGATTAAATGATTGATTAACCCATAAATCAATTGTTTTATTTTTCAAAATCAATTAAGTTGAGAATAAATCACTTTATTTATTTATTAATTCATAATTATCTATGTGCACAATCAAAGAGCAATTAAACTCCAAATCAAAAAATCAATGCAAGTTATTGACTTTTTGGAACTCAACATCATTTTTGAGTTTTAAAGTTGATCTAAACTTCTAATTTGAGTTAAAAAGCTATTTTTGCATGATTTGCATGTTTTTGTGAGTTAATTATTCTTTATAATCGGATAACTCAAAGATCAAGTTGAGTTTATTTGAGTGATTTATGGCTTTCTTCCATGCATCCCCAAAGCCCTGGATTTCTATAAATTAAGGCTTCAGCTCATCTCAAATCATCTCATAATTTGCGAACTCATGCTGGTGAATTGCTATATGGAGAATCAAAGCTTATTGCGAATCAAGGCTATTGTGAGATCAATTTGATTTTTACATTCATTTAGATTCATTTTCATATCGTTGTTAGATCAATTTATTGCATATCAATTTCATCTTAGATTCTAGATTCATATCAGTTTTTATCATTCTTATTGCATCTAAAATTAAAAAAAATAGATTAATTGCATTCATATTTTATATTAGTTTTGCATTCAAATCCTTCATTTAGGTGTGTCAAGGTCACTAATCTCGATAACAATCTGAGAACATCATACTCACACCTATTAGAAGGCAGTAAATCGCCTGGTTAGTTTAGCTTTCAATTCATTGCACGATTTCATTTTTGCTAACCTCTAATGTTTTACTGAAGTGTTGTGTCTACAGATCAGGTACAATTTTCACACACACACTTCCATCATCTACAACAACACCTTAAGCATTTCCCACCCCCTCTTACTTCCTCTATTCAGCTTTCCTTGCAAGTTGTGGTGCTCTAAACCAAAAAAGGTTTAAAACTTTATGACTTTCCTTCCACTACCCTCCACATACCCTACTCTATCCTTAAACCAACACCTGGTTTTGCCATTCCTATAATCAACACCATCACTCTAGCCCATTGAGGTTTGACACACATTCACTTTGCCCATAAAGCTTCCTCCTATGACCCAAGTTGAAGAGCCCATGCTAGAAAAGCAGAATAAACGTTGATGTTGGACCAAAATCTATGTTGTCTTTATAATTTATTCACCAAAGATCAAATAAACACACAACCAGAAATAAGGGTCATTAGTCAGGAAAATCCCTCTCATCCTCTTCACACTCACTTCCCCTTTGAATGCCTGAAACTGATTCAAAGTGTCCAAAGTGAAATTTTCCTCCATGACTCTTTCAAGCTAGAGCTCTGCAATGTACCACTCGGGAGAAGGGAAACCAACCAAATGGAAATTTACTGATAGCTATCTAACCTTTTTCTTCCCATGATCGTTCATACCTTCTAGATGCTTCTCACTTAATTCTCAATACCAATGATAGTTAACCCACACCACTCCTGGCTAGAGCAGAATTAATTAGAATCATGCCTTCTCATGATCGTTAGCGTACTTGGGACCACTTCAAACAAAACAAGGTTTTATAATCACATCATTATTTATAATGCTCCTACAAATGGTCCTAAATGGAGGGAAAACTTCAACATTTTGAATTTAAATTGCTTTCAAGTGGAAAGTCTTCAACTTGGGATACTTAAAGGTTTAGGATAACTCAGTTGCACCACTTCCCTATATCATCAAGTTGCACTTTGGTTTGTTGCTACAATACTCCATGAATCAAAATTTTCTCCCTCAATACCTCAAAAATCCTCTACCAATTTCTCTTTGTCGTGATCCTTCAGTGACACCCCTATATTTGACATAATATCAACCACTTCATCGCCTTCCCTTTGCACACGAGTAATTTTAAATTACTCAAAGAATTCTAGTATGGATTTAATCCTTTGAATATGTTTGTTTATATACCAAACTCTAGACTCCCCCTTTCTAATATCATTGATTAAAATTAACGAGTCCCCTTCTAGGTGGAGTTTGGTAACCTCGAGTTCAATTGCTATTTTAACTACTAAGAAGGTTGCTTGGGCCTTAGCCTCATGATTTGTTCCTCCCAATAGTCTTCTTGCCCCTAATAACAAAATGTTACCTTTCCAATCACATACCGCAAATCCAACACTTAAAAGCCCCAGATTGCCCTTTGAGGCTCCATCAAAATTGATTTTTATCCATCTTGTATCCAGGGGAGTCCAAGACACCTCTTTAATATTCTGGGAAGGAAGATTATCCCTCAAAGGCCCATTAAAGGGCCTAAAACCTATAATTTTATATAAACATTAGTTTATAATTTGTAATTGAAAAATACATCTATATATACTTCAATGCATTTTTTTTGATATCATATAAATAAACCTATGATCACAAACTTAGTTTGACATCTCTTATCCCAAGTTATTTATTGTATTAATCAATTGTCATATAGTTTTAATTCATTGCATGGGTCAAATCTTAGATACCCCGTAAACTCTTTATTCTAGCTATGGCTTAATCATCCCATAAACCATGTCATAAATATAAGTATTTTATTCTTTTGAGAGGTCACATGTCAAATCTCAAATGTCTTATCATAGTTGCAACTCAATCATCTAATAAACACGCCAAGTTGAGAATAATGTTGAGACACTTCAATTGAATCTCAAATATTCAACATTTTTTAGTCCAATAGCATACAATAAAATAACTCTAATCATAAAAGCTTATGTACTTTGAAAAGAAGTGATGAAATCAATTTCTAAAAATAGTCAAATATAAGTTTATCCACAAAATTGATATCTTCATCAACATTGTATCCCATTTCACAAATCAATTCTAAATTGACTACTTGTTTTAGTCCAACTCACCTCTAAAAAAACCCAATCTTCAAAACTTATGTATTTTACACAAAAAGACAAAATCAATCTCCAAAAATTTGAATATTTTTTTGAAAAAAAAAGATTTTGTCCTTTTTATTTAAATAAAAGAACAAATTGGTCTCACTTATAAACACTTTTTGAAAAAACTAATCCAAACCACCCATCTCTCCTCAAACACCTAATTACAGCCTAGATACACAAATTCATTTCTCTCTCCTAGTCAGCAGCCCCTCATTTCTCTCTCCTAAAACAAATCAATTTCTCTCTCCTCGTCATTGCCAGCTCACGCATTTATAAAACACCTCGAGAATAACGACAAAGACCCCTAGAAAGAAGTCGAGATCTAATAGAATACCACAACTAAATAAAAATAATCGTAAATTAAAAATAAAAAAATGAATAAAAAACCGTGTTTTTCATGAAATAAAACTCACAAAACGACAAAAAACTTCATGCATGGTCATCATGGCACTCATACGAGACTGTATGTATGGCCATGACCTCATCCGCTCTTATATTTAGCCAAGGCGAAAATGATTTTTGGAACACTGAAGAAGGAAAGGCCACGAGATCGAAGCCCAGGAAGATCCCGCTACCGAAAAAAGGAGAAAAAAATTTGTACACAGGTGGTTCGAGAGATTGGCAATAATTACCCCAAAGTTAGGGTTTCTGACTTGTGCCCATTTGTTCAATCCCCGTTTTTGGAACCCTGCACAATGATTTAAACGCGCTATTGCCATTCTGTAGATTAGCTTTTTTGTGTTTCGATAAGCCCACGACTGTGTTTGTCAGCGATTTTTAGGTTTCGAAATTTTGGTATTGTAAATGCAGTCGGCGCAGATGGTTCAGTTTGCGAACAATAGAACTCCTGAGTCTACTGGAGTTACATCTGGAACTACAGTGAATATTGCAGGTGCTAATGGTAATAGTAATGGGCAGAGCATGAGTGAAATCAGCGATTTGAGTTCGCCTACTGTTAATGTTAAGGTGGAGATCGATGCAGAGGATGGCCGCCCTCCGAGTTTTAAAAGGCCCAAATTTGCCGTGCCGCAACAACAGGTATACTATTGTTTTGCTTTTATTTTATATTAATGTAACCCTTGTTTTGAGTTTCTGAAACCCTTCTGTTTTTTTTTTTGAAAATGCTTTGATCTTATTTTCCTCTGATAATGCAGTCTTAGCGCCGCCCCAGGTTGGGTATGTGTTTGATTCCTCGTACTCGTTTTTATTCGATTTTTGTTTTTCTTAAATTTGGCTTTGGAGAATGATTAAAATTTATAAGAGAATGTTTGGAAAACATTTTTTATTATGAGTCATGGATCGGAATTTGCAGTTTTGCGAAATAAAACTTTGGTGATGCAGTGTTCTTTAAATTTCATATTTCTTCGTAGTAGAATTTGGAGGTTTGCACTGATAACATGACTGGTAATGGGGAAAACAAACGGTTGTATCTTTGAAGGGGCTTAGCTTAGCCTCTCTCTCTTCTTCTCTATTTTTCTCCCCATTGTAAAGGAAGGAAGGGGCGCGAGATGTTTTTTAAACCCTTTTTCGGTTTTTTTCTTGTTTGCTCTGTTGTAAGTTATAATCTGTTCTCTAGAAGCTCTAGGTTGGTGTCAGTTTTGAATGTCCAACTTAACGTTTTTCACTGGACATATTCCTAAAAAATGCATTCGTAAAATTAGCCTTATGATTATTAAGTTATTAACCTTACCCTCCATCTCAGATGCTACAATGGGGGTTGTATATCTTTGGCTATGTTGCATGGGACTTGTACCCTGCTCAGGCTTGTTAGCTATACCGCACTGGGAATTTAATGCATTATTTCATCCAGTTTTAACATTTAACATATATCTTTGGCATTGTAATCCAAGATTTTTCACTTGATTCCCAATGATCAACCAGTTAAGTTTCTCTTCTCATTTGATGGCATTTTCTTATATTTAGTTTTGGAGCCCAGATTTAATTTTTCAAAAATAAAATAATGTTTTCTTGGATCAGAAATTAATTTTTAGCCAATAAAACTTTTGCTGATTCCCTCTTGTTTTAAGTTTTGCATGTATGAATAAATCTGGGATTAGCTAAGACAGGAAAAATGCAGTTATCTCAGTGAGGGTTGTCCTTTTCCTTCCTCGTTAGGATTTTGTGGGAAAGGGGGCACAAGATACTTTAATATCTCCCCTTTGTATTTTTTTCTTATTAGAGTTATAACCCATGGGTTGCAAATTATGGGTTTGAGAGTTTGATCCCTTGCTTTTCTGTTTTGAATAAGTCACTCATTAATCATTTTTTATTTTGCGAATTTCATTTATGAGTAACTCTTTGGTCTAGATTTGTCATGTTGATAAGTTTCAATACAATATGTCTCTTTCAAATTTGAACCCCAAATTTTGATAGAAGCAACTTCTTACAACAAACTCATACCATATGATGGCATTTGCATAACCTTAAATTTTGACCATGAATTGATTTATTAGAGAGATATTCGTTTCAGAACATTTTTGTAATGAATCTTTGATCAGAAACTGAATTCACAAGAAATGAAACTTCACTGATTCCATGTTGTTCCATCAACTTTGTTTATCATGATAGAAATTAGGGATTTTTACCAGCAATATGCTCTGCTCACAAAGGAAGCAAAAGGTTCTATTTCCTAGAGGTCTTTGTCTTTTTTGTAATGGTGTTTGGACAAGGGCAGGTGTTTGAGGTAGAGGATGTAGTTTTGATGCCACTCATTTTGGTTTCTTATATTAGGTTGTTTTCGATTCCAGCTTTGTTGCTAGTTAGCTAAATAGTGCTTTTTTTTTGGTGTTGCTTTATTGAGGCACACCTATTTTAAAATGTTGTTTTTAACCCGACCTCTGGGCTGTTTGGTTTAACAACATGGAGGGGTATTTACCACCATGATTGACCATCCTCTGACTTTTCTGGTTTGTTCTGCCTTTGTATTAGCAATATGCTCTTATAACAAAGGACAGAGGAGCTTGGCTTTTTTGGTTTGTTGGGGTTTGGGAAATGGTGGATTGGGGATGTTGTTGTGGTGCATCTTTGTAAGTCTCATGTACTAGAGATACGCCAATGGGATTTTGATTTGTGCCTCGTTGTCAGGTTGTCAGATGTGTGTAATTTTTCTGATCTTCTATTTTTCCTTTCTATGATTCCTGTTTCTAACAATGGTGAGTGAATGGTATTTTCCCAAGGAGGGATGCTAGCTCTTAGTGGGTGCTCTTGATAGAAGTTGCAAGCAATTTGCAATAAAATGGTCCCAAGTTTTTGATGAAATTTCAATTTCTCTGCTGGTATTTTTATTGGGACTCTGCATAAGAAGTCTTCCACCTGAAACTTGTTTGTCTGAAAACTGGTGGATGACATTCATTCTTTCCTGTTATTTTCTGCCAGAGCTTTTATGGGGCCATCTATACAGAAAAAAACATGAGCCACAGTTCTTTCGATTGGATAGCTCACTTGCTTGTGGTGTCACATGAATATTGTTGGAGTCTCAACTCACACTCACTCTGGTAAAGGTTAAAACTTTAAAGCTCTGGTAATTTTGTAGTAGATCTCCATGAAGCTTGACGTGATCCTAGTCATGAGTGCATTTTGTTTTCTTTTTTAATTTTTGGGTTAAAAAATTAGGGTTTCTGGTTTTGTTTCCAATTTCTCCAGTGATTTTTTCTTATTTTTCCTTCACCCTAATGTTTGCCCTAACACAATTTTTTCTGGATTAATTTTAAAAATCATTGTTTGTTTTGCCAATTTATTCATAAGAGATTTTTGCTGCAGAGTTTTTCTTTCTTTCATCAAACAGTTTTGTTACAATAGGTTTGGATTCACATCCAGTTTTCATGAGTTTTGTTTAACAATTCTTGGAAGTTGAAAGTATTTACAGGTTTTGCAAGTTTGCTGATCTTGGCTAACCTTGCTGTCTAGGGCCTTGCAATTCTTGATTGGAAATTTATCATTTTGTCCTTTGTTGAGTGCAGCAACAATGGAGTTCTGGATCAAACATAAGTCATACACAAGCCGCATTTTACAATCCCTTGAATGAACCAAGTCCACTAGGTCTAACACTGCGAAAAACACCTTCCCTGCTGGATCTGATTCAGATGAAGCTCTCTCAAGAGGATCCAGCGTATACAAGCAGTCTGAACCAGGATGAGGTGAAAAGGAAGGATGCAAGGTCCGCAGCAGCCCAGGCAAGTGCAGACAAGCTTAAAGCCTCCAATTTTCCTGTGTCAGTTCTGAGGATCGGGACTTGGGAGGTAAGGGTTTATGATTAAAACCATATTCTGATTTTGCCTTTGTAATGTGGATGTGGTAGTGTTAACTTGTTAGTAATTGAAAGTTTCTCATATGCTATGTGATTAGAATTTATATTTCAAAATGTTAATTGGCACTTTTGGACTGATAAAAATTTCTTCTCTGCCAGTGCATATCAAGATATGAAGGTGACTTGGTAGCAAAATGCTACTTTGCAAAGCATAAGCTAGTATGGGAGGTATTGGATGGGGGCCTGAAGAGCAAGATAGAGATACAGTGGTCTGATATCACAGCTCTGAAGGCATTCTGCCCTGAGAATGAGGCTGGAACCTTAGACATTGAGGTAGGAAAATGAATTATCTGTTGCAATTATGAACTGAACTCTACTTTCATTGCTTCAATGATTTTTCCTATTGGTTTTTATAGGTATCAAGGCCACCACTATTCTTCAGAGAGACGAATCCTCAGCCAAGAAAGCACACTTTATGGCAGGCTACTTCTGACTTTACAGGAGGACAGGCTACCATATGCAGGTTAGCTAGTCTGGTCATTTTATTTCTTTTTTTTTCTTTTAACACAGTGAGCTGAAACTGTCTCTGCAAAATAAGAACAAGCTATGGTTTTGCTTTGTCATTTCTCTTGAGAAAACATTATATGCATACGTCTTTGGTTGGTGAGTCTTCAGGTTGCGTTCTCATTATATTTTAAAGCCAACTGGTTGATAAATATGATGCTGGCAAGTATTGTCAATAATGGATAATATTTCCAGTCTAAGGTAGCTGGGTTACATTGCTGAAAGTCTAAGCTTGGTTAGTTTGGCTGGCTTTTTAATTTATTTTTTCTGACACTCTCTTCAAAACTATGACATTTTAAAGAGGATGATGGTTAAGATATTATCAATTATTAACTAATTCAGTTTTCTTAATTTCATTAAGAGAACTTATTCTGAGAAATTTCTTGCAGTGTTTTGTTTTCTGTTTCATCAAGCTTATGTATTTCTGTTTGCAAGGCAGTTGATATCTGATGTCTTTATGAAGAGGGATGATATGCTATATCCAAATTGTGCATATCAAATTTCTGTTGGCTATTGTATTTTTACATATGGTCAAGTTGTGCATTATCAAATTTCTGCTGGCTATTTTATTTTTACATATGGTTTAAATATATCATCCAGCTTCAAAGTTTATCTTGAAATTTCTTTATTTCATGACTTCGCGTCTGTCAAATATTTGACCTTTCAAACACAGTATATGGTTATACATATATTCAATAGAGTTGTGAGGGTAATTTTTTTTCCCTTCTTTAAACATTGATATTTTTTCCTCTTAATTTCTTTTCCTATCTTCTCAACTTTACAACTGTCAAATTGAGTTCTTACTGATTGTTGGTAGATAGGAAATCAAATCCTTGAGTTTCACAATGATTAAATCTCCACAAACTTTACAATCACATGTTTCAAATTTGCGTGCTTGCTAATTCTTGAAAGTGTCCTATTCTTTATTGCTACACATTTGAATTCTCTACTTGTGTAGTTTTGTTTCCAAATGTTCTTTCATGGTAGTAACACAAATGACCAATAAACCTGGATTGAAGAAGTAAACTCTTGAAAGCTCAAACATAGTGCCAATTTTAAAGTCCCAACAATTTTTTGGCTGATAGGTAAATAGAGGCAGGTGTTTTCTTTTTTGCTGTCAAATTCTAGCTTTCAGAATAAAATGCCAAACTACTTCTCTGGATTTTCAGATATTGATAATTTTTTTTCATAGTTTCTTTTTAAAATATTTTTCTTATTGATTGCGATTGGATAATTTTGGGTTCTGGTGACCAGGCATGCTCTAAAAAAGTGTTGCTTAGCCATAACACAGGATGTAATTTATCTTTTCATGCATTTCTTATGAAAAGCTAATTTTAAAAGCAAGAAAAGCTGTTTGCTCCCCCTCACTATCCACAGTTTCAAATCCATTTCTATGCATTGCAGGCAGCATTTTCTACAGTGCCCTCAAGGATTGCTCAACAGGCACTATGAAAAACTTGTACAATGTGATGCTCGTTTACACTCGCTGAGCAAAAAGCCTTTCCCAAGTAGAGGTTCTCCATTTTTTGATAGTAGAAGTGCAGCATTTCATGACCAGAATGAGCAACCTCACTATGGACATGCCCAAGATAACAAATCTCATATGTTGTCACAATTTGATCATTTGAAAACCGAATATCTTTTGCCCTTCTCACAATTCCCAGATGTGTCACCTCCTGTGTCTGAAGCTTTGGTTCCAAAATGTGAAGCACTTGACACTGAAGTAAGGACAGAAACAACTTCCCCCAGTTCAGGTGTGTTTCATGAACTCTTAGCATTGTCCTTTAACATGATCTGTTATGTAGAAAGTTTATACAGATTCTTAAAATAATTTAGTTTCTTGAAGTTTTGGAGTTAAATTCTACTTGAAAGTAAAATTATTGGTATTATTTTTACCATCAGTAATGGATTCACGGGCCATTGAAGATCATGGCAGCAGCGACAATGATGAGCTGAACATGAAAAGGTCCCAGCAGTGCGAGCAGTTGAGATTGTCAGAGTCTCTCAATGGATTACTGGATCAAGGATCTGGATTATTGTCAACATCAATGAGCAATTTGGTTAGTCAAATAGGTATACGCTTTCAAGAGCAGCAGAGGCATTCTTGCAGCTCTGGTTCTTTAGGTGAAGACATTTGGTCGCCAAACAAAAGGATGCTTGATGAAATTGCTCAACATTTGCTGAGTGATTCTCTTCTATCAGGAACATCTGATGAACAATCAATAATTGCAAGAGTTAATTCCATGTGCTCTCTCCTTCAGAAAGACGTGTCTACTGAGCATTTGTCAGAGATTACTCCTTTGAAGGTTGAAGAGCCAGTCACAGACTATAATTTTGGAAAATGTACAAATGGAGAACCTGAATTTGTGGATGATATAGATGATGTGAGATCCACACTCTCGAAGAGTGGTGGCCTTGTTCCTGATCTGGCTGAAAACAATTCTGTGGATTCTGGTTGCCAAACTGTTATACACAGGAAGGAGTCATCTGGAGATTTGCTGCTGCATCTCCCTCGTGTTGCATCCCTTCCCCAGTTCTTTTTTCATGCTTCAGACGAGCTAGCTACAAGGAATGAGTCAAACGGGACAATCGGAGGTAATCGACTGAGATAACAGTTACTTCTATGGAGCTGTGCAAGAGGCTGATTGCACCCTGATCAAAAGCAAACACATTTTGCCTCCCATATTGGGAGATGTACAGGATCTCAAATAATTGAATTGGTCAGTTCAGTCATTTCAAATACTTCTTGCTTTACAAGCAAGCACCAATCTTGATCGATATGTGTAGTACTACTGCATGTGAGACTTTTGTACAGGGAGGAAATGGGAAGTGTCTTTGATATGTCAAATATGTGCTTTCGTTTTTACTTTAATTGTTATTGTACATTGTACTGTCAAGAATGTTTGGATCCTGGAAGTAAATAAAATATCTCAGGTCATGTAAATTTGAGGGTGCAAAATATCTGATCCACCATTTTTTCTAGGTGTGACCTGATTATCAATAGGGTTCAGGTTACCAACTTTTACTCTCCATGATGATCCTCATGAACCAAATACAAGTCAATGCATCAGCAGTTGCTATTCACATGTTCAATAGATGGAAATGCTGATAGAAACAGAGGATGCTGCAATAAGAAAAGCTGATATAGCAAAGAGATGAACATTCTAACATTTGCCTGCAACGGAACATTTGGACAATAATGTAATATAGTAGTTATTATATTTCAAAGAATTCTATCATTTTTTTTAAAGATACCTGTTATATATGTCAATGCTTTAATTGATACGGCCAATTAATGGGCATTATAAAAGCATGCATCCAGCTTAAGGTTATTGATCCTTTGTATTGCTTTTTACATCTACATTGGACTTTTGTTTTTCAAATTATTTTTCAGGAGGATTCGCATGACAAGACCTTTCTGTCTTGGGTTTAAGTTTTATAACTTGGTATGTTGGGTGTAATGGTGAATTATAATTCTAAGCATAGCATCCAGATTGCAATAAAAAATAAAGGCTGAGTTGCACTAGGTAATGTAAACAAACAAAATGTAATTTAAATGCCGTTTATTTTCACTGCCCACTGAATTCAAAGTAGATTACTGCATTGTTTTGCTGCCTAAAACATATTAGAAAGTTTAACTTGTGGGCTGCACTTTGCAATGCATCATCAGAGCTTGATAGATAAATCCAAAGAAAAAATAAATGTCAAACATAAGTTTTTTTTTTCTGTTTTCTGCGGTAAGAACTGTAGAAAACTATTTTCAAACAAAATAACAATTTAGAATAAATGTTCCTTAGTTCTAATTATGATTATTTGTAGGTGCCTGATTTCGTAACGGACCGCCTGTGCCTACCTTTGCACACTTTTTTTACTGATTCAATAAAAGATAAAACATCTGACTATTTTATGCTTTGCAGTAACATAATTACATGCAATTGTTTGGGGCTTCTATTTGATGGTATTCCACCCAACAGGTCATGCGAAAAGATGTACAAAATCTCACCAATTTGACTATTGTGCCACTTTTTGGCACACGAAATACTAACTTTTGTCTTGGCAAAGTAGAAGACTGATGCTTGCCAAACTTCAATTTTTAGTTTGTATCCATATATTCACAAGGAAGTTTTTTAAAATTATTTTATTTATTTTTTTAAAATTACAGCTCTTTAAGAAAAAAATATACAATATATCTGGTCTCCTTTTGATGTAGTTCATTTGTTGTTGAAATAATGGGAGGTCATTTGTGTTACTGAAGCCAAAAGAGTATAACAAAGAATGAATTTTGAGCCATGCTATATTATAACCTCGTGAAGTAAACTTTTATATAAATTGGTGGTATGGAGATTTCAAGAGGGAGCAAGAAGGGTGCAACTTCATGAAGTAAGCTTTTAAATAAATTGGAAGATAATGAATTTTGAGCCATGCTACGGTTACATCTTCATGTAGTGAGCTTTTAAATAAATTGGATGCATGGAGTTTTCAAGGGTGAAGGAAAAACCTGACTGTGTCAGACAGGAATAATGGGGGTGTGGTAGTTTATGAATATAAATGATGACGATGACGATGAGGATGATGAAGAGGGCAGTGCTGTTGTTGGACCAGAAGACAGGTGGAACAAGGTGTATGATGAGTAGCATGAACGCCTTATTGACATTTGGTGAAAGGCTTGTTAGTCTATTTGGCTCCATTTTTAGGTTTGCTTGTGATGCTAACTTCATGTTTTCATGCAACTGCTGAGTGCGATTTCTTCTTAAATTTAAGCAATTGAAATGTTCATGTACAAATTTGTAATTACGAGAAGGATAAATCAGCTTCACAAATTTATTACTAATGAGAAAGGAATAAATTGGGGCTGTCAGAGGCTAGGTGCGGTGCTCCCTGTGGACATGCTTTGAATGCTACTTTGCAGGTCATAGTCTCTCTGTTTGCTCTTGATTTAGAGGGGCAGGGTATTCCATTGCAGCCTTGCTCTTTTCCTGTTTACTTAGTGCGATCCCCAGCTGGTATTGGGTTTGGAGGCAGGGGAGGTCAACTTGTCCCCAAGGGCCCTGAAGTTTCTGGAGTTGCTTTTGGTAACGATTGTGCTCGATGGAAGGAATATTGGACAGAAACTGTCATCCATGTGGATAATTCCTCTTCTACTTAACCGCTTTCTCTGGGTCCGACCGCCCTAAGATGGTAACAGTTTGTAGCAGCCTTCTTCAAGTAGGGAAGTGCTTTTATTGGGAAGTTGTTAGTGGCTAGGCATGATATTGATGTTGTCAGAAAAATGGCTTGATAGGAAATAGAAATTCCATGTGAAGTTGGAGATCTGCGCTGTATCTCAGAGGGTTTCTTTTTTATCACTTTGTACAAATATTGTGTTCAGACTGTATTGGGTGGTATTCTTCCTTAAAAATGGACTCTTGGTTTTTATCCAAACAAGGAAACCATTAGTAGAGCTTTAATTTGGTTTAGGGTCCCAGCTTGCCTGGAATATTGGGATGAGTCCTGAAGTACTGTTGCGATTTAGTAGCCCTTTAGATCTGAAGAAATGTTGGGTTTTAGTAGTCCTTTAAGTCTAACTCTATTGATGTGGGAATCAGATGTAGAATTTGTCTGTGATACATTGGATTTTGTGTCAAGGCTGTGGATAAGGTGCTCTCTTATTTGATTACCTTTTTCACCAAATTGGGCAAAAGGTACATGAGGTTTATTATGAGGACTTCATGATGATGATGTTTTATTTATGTCATACGGTCGGTTAGATAGATGAAGAACATCAGTAGAATACAATTTTTTTAGAAGAAGGTGGTTCAAGTGAAGCGTCATCTTCATTAGGCTATATGTGGTGCACTTGGGCATCTAATGATGCGGTGGTGCTATTAGGTGCGACTCTGAAAAAATCAATTGTGTGATGGTGAGCAGATCTCAACTTGAAGTGAGGTGTTTGAATAAGGTTAGTAAGGTGAGGTGTTTGAATAAGGTTAGTAAGGAGAGGAAAAACTGTTGAGGTTGACGGTGGTGATACCAATTTTTAGATGTTTTCTAGCCTAATGTTTGAGAGTCGGTGTATGCATAGCTTGTGGTCAGCCATCAAGGAGTTGGTTTCAGGTTTGAGGTGGGATAGGAGTGCACAATCTCTTTGAAGTTTGATTTTTTGATTTGAAAGGAACAAACTACTAGTGGAATTAGTGTTCTTTGAAGAGTTACAGCTTCAAACACTTTCAATTAGCTGTTTTGGCATTGCATATAGGTGGTCTATTTTGAAATCCAGATTTTTAATACTAGTGGAATTAGTGTTCTTTGAAGAGTTATAGCTTCAAACACTTTCACTTAGCTGTTTTGGCATTGCATATAGGTGGTCTACTTTGAACTCCAGATTTTTAATATGAGTTGTTGCCTTTATTTTATATCTTTAATATTAATGTTTGAACTTTGTTAATTTTTTTGAATCTTTATAAAATAACTAAACATGGTTGAAAATCCAACTTCTATTTCGAATAAAAATATAAAATTTTCAACATATATTTGAAAACATCTTCTATATAAATTTATGACTAGTAGGGGGATAAGACATGAAAAACGTGTCACCAACCAAATAAATACAATAATATTTTTTTCCTAATCATTGGTCTTTAAGGTTAAAGCTATAATATTAAGATAAATTTTGTTTGGTCTGTGCGATGTGAAATGTAATTGTGAGCTTTTTCAAGGCTACAACACTTAATCATGTAAAAAGGATTATAAATTGCAGTTGGAAATTCCTTTGGAAGCCACGTTTTTAATGGCCACCTCCACGTCATTGCGTCTACTTAAAAGATTGTCTTTTTCAATATTGTCCTTTGCTGAATTGATGGTATGACTTTAGGGGTCAGTCATATGCAGTAGTCATGGTAATTAAACACTCGAAATAGTAAGAACAACATAATAAAATAAATTTTGCATTAGTTGTTAACTTTGGATGGCAAATTAATAATTGCATTAGACCATTCATTAAAATTAATGAGTGTATTGGCAGTTTACTGTGTAAGATGCAATTTTTTTTATGTAAACAATCTTGTAACGTTACTATGGTTTAAACTCTTCTTAAATTTATGATCATTTGTTTTTAAGTTATTAAACTTCTTACTTCTTAAATTTACTGTCTTTTGTTTTTAGTGAATGAATATGTGTTTTTTTAGTCTGGCTTCTAATAGGTAAGGTTATAAATTGGGGGACTTCATTTCTCATATGAAACATAAAATAATTTATATTCTTAACATGGATATGAAGTCCACAAACACACTATTCTAATGAGAGTATCAACACAAACATGCAAGTTTGTAGTATCAACACTTGACACGAATGCAGGCAACATCAATTTGAGAACACTAGATTAGTGAGGGCACAAAAGCTTGCGATCAGAATAGCCCGACAGAGGCTTAAGCCTTGATGGCAACAACAATGCCACACTTTAACCATCACATTATGAGATGAACGCAAATGGATGCCGTTTTTTAAAGAGGTAAAAATCAGACTCTCAAAGGATCGTTAATCTTTTATAAAAATAATACAACAACTGCCAAACAAGTTGTTCCACAACACAATTACAACCAAAGTCTTACAAGAAAACAACAATTACAAAATTACCACCTTACACTACCCTAAATCTATCTTTACCATTCACATACCCTTAATTCTAAATGGAAAAAAATCTTTTAACTAAACAATCATCCAAGATACACCATTATCTAGCTCTTCTAATTATGAAGAGTTTTTCTATTAGCTTTCATTTGAATTGTGGTGTTCACTTTCTTTAATTAACATAAATAAAATAACTATATAAAAAATATAGTGAAAAGTTAAAAAATAAAATAAATGATGAATAAAATTCAAAAATCTCTTAAATAATTTGATTTCAAACTTCACTTAAGCTTGTTCGTGCTACTATTAATACATTAATACAATTTGTTTCATCCTTTATTCTACATCATTACTCCATAATATTATTTGTGTATTCACAACATTTTGTAATTATCTTTATAAAAGATAACTCATAATTGAATGAAATAATTAATTTATAATTTGTTTTATCACATGCGTCAAGTTAAAGTGACTATACTCCTTCATGGGATAATCGGCCAAATCCTCATTTCTACTAGATACCAGATTCTCACAGAGCCCTAGTGCTACCACTGAACCTTAACTGCTATTTTTATTTTGTTGAACCTCAATGCTTATACAACTACAACAACAACTCTTTGGTTGGATGAACTAAAGGCCACTTAGTGGGAGGAATCAAATGTTAATCGGTTGCCGAGGTTCTTAATCACTCTTTTAGTTGGATTGCAAGTGTTTGAGATCCTAATTTAAGCTGGTTCTAATTTGAGATCCTAATTTGAAATCTTAATTTGATTTGAACTGGTTCTACTGATCAGATTTCTATTTCATGTTAAACTTTTCATGATCTAGTTAGGAGATTCAAATTTTGATTATCCATACCTTCTTGATTAGACTTCCTTAAGCTACATTGTAGTTGTTTAAAATCCTAGCTTGACATGGTTCTACTGACCCAAGTTTTATATCATGTTAACCTTTTCATGATTCAGTTAGGAGATATGCTACTCGAATGTTTTACCACCAAATGTTTTATTGTGAAGTTGTTAGTGGCTAGGCATAAGATTGGTGACTTTAGAAAATGGGCTGATAGGAAATGGAAATTCAAAGGGAGGTTGGAGATCTTGGTTATATCAAAGGGCTTCTTTTTTATCTCTTTGTACAAAGATTGTGTTTGGACTCTATTGGGGGTATGCGGTTTCTTCACAAATCTGGTTTCTTGAATATTGGGATGAGTCTTGAAGTAATGTTAGGTATTAGTAGCCAATTAGGTCAACTCATTGCTATTGATGGGGTGATCAGATCTAGAATTTGTTTTGATTCATTTGATTTTGTATCAATGTTGATGTGGATAAGGTGCTTTCCTTTTTGATTATCTATGAGAACTTAATGATGATATGTCATATATGTCATAAGGATAAAGGACATTAGTAGAACCAAAAAAATCTTTTGGAAGGAAGAGGATCAAGTGGAGCCTCTTCATCTTGTTATAGATGTGGTGCACTTGGGGTTTAATGGTGTGGCACTATTAGACAAGACTGAAAAAAACCAGTTGTGTGATAGTGAGCAGATCTTAGCTTCAAGTAAGTTGTTCGGAAAAGGTTTTTAAGGAGAGAAAAATGTTGAGGGCGAGGGTGGTGAGACCAAATTTTAAATTTCCTTTAGACTTACACTTGCGAATTTGTGTATGCATAGTTTGTGGTCTGCTATCAAGGAGCTGGTTTCATATTTGAGGTTTGAGGTGGTATAGGAGTCCTACAATCTCTTTGAAGTTTATTCTTTTGATTCAAAAGAACAAACTACAAGTGGAATTTAGAGTTAGTTGAAAAGTTATAGCTCCAAATCACTTTCAATTAGCTGGTTTGTCATTGCATATAAGTAATTTGCTTTGAACATCAAATTTATAATATGATTTATTGATTTTTACTTCTCAATTATTATATTATTTCTTTCATATTAATATTTCATAATATTTACTGAAAAAAAAAATATTTCATAATATTTATTTAAACTTTATTAAATTTCTTCCATCTTTATAAAATAATTAAACACCTTTTTAAGATCCAACTTTTATTTTTAATTAAAAGAAAAATCTGAAAAGATGTTTACAGGTGTAATTTTTACTTTTATGACTAGTGGAAATAAGAAATGAAAAAAGTTTGTCACCACCCAAATAAATATAATAACGTTTTTTCTAATCATTGGTCTTAAAGTTTACACTATAATATTAAGATAAATTTTGTTGGTCTGTGCGATGTGAAATGTAGCTTAGTCAGTTGGAAATTCAATTCGAAGCAAACTGTTTTAATGGTCACCTCCACGTCATTGCATGTACTTCAAAGCTTGTTTTTTCTTTTTTTTTTTTCCCTTCGTTGAATTGATGGTGAGTTGAGGGGTCGGTCATAAGACTTGAATTAATAGGAAAAACATAATACAATATCTATTGCATGAGTTGATGACTTTAGACCTTCCATTAGAATTAATGAATGTATTGGCTCTTTACTGTAAGATCCATTTAGATTATAAACAACCCTCCAATGTCACGATTCTTTAAACTCTTTTCAAATTTATGGTTAAATTATAATAAAATTTATAAGTTAGTAATTATTATTAATATATTTATTTGTCTTTAGGGATTTTTGGAGAAATACTGACTGATGAATGTAGGACTTTTAGTTTGGTTGGTATTAGACGAGATCATAAACTGGGGACCTCATTTTTGCTACGTGTACAAACTATTACGATGAACAATTTATACTTCCAAGTTCAAACTCTACAAACATAATAGCCCAACAAGGTATGGAGCACAAAGACACAAGCATGAAAGTCTGTGTTGTCAACACTTGCCATGAATACCAGTGAAATTAATGTGAAGGTTCAAACCTGCAAAGGGGGGTTTTAACCTGGTCGCAACAAAATGCCACACCTTAACCATCACACTATGGGATGCACCCTAAGTTGCAGATTGTGGTTCTGGTTTGGATAGACAATTTTTTTTCAATGAATCCGAGTTCGGTTTCTTGTTATTCAATATATGAACACAAAAATCGAAAATATCAATTCCAAAATTTGACAATCCCAATTTCAATCTAATTCTAGCAAACAAATGAACCCTTAAATAATTTGATTTCAACTCTACCTTTAACTTGTTCTTGTGTCCAATCTGTTTCATCCTTACCTCTGTTAAGAGGAGCTATTAGATTGCTGCTGTTTCGCTGACTTTGCATAGTCTATTTTGCATCATCACTCTATATTATTATTTGTGCATTCATAACATTTTGTAATTAATCTTTATAAAAGAGAACTCATAACTGGATAAAAATAATTAACGTACATTCTTTTATCATTCACATGCCTTTATCTTTCCATTATAATTTAACCTTATCCCTTATACTTGTAAGCATAACAAAAATATAAATACATTTACAATAGGATTTGGGCGGTTGGATGGGATGAAATGGATTATTATGTGGAAAAGGGCTCTGAGTCAGAGTTTTCAATCGCTTCAATGACATTTAGTCTTTTTAGGATAAGCAGGAAACTTTATACTAATTGAATATAATATTAGTTCCTGTTATGGAACTGTAGCCATAAACTAAACTAGTTTCCCCCAATGAAAAAGATGAAAAAATTAAAAAAAAAATAATGGAAAAGGAACTTTAGATGCTTTCAATTGGCTGAAGATTTGTGAACTTTATTTTGAAACAAAAGAAGGCATAAGAATTTAGTTTTTTTATAGTATGATCAAGTTGCTAAAGCAGCCCATATATGTGCTAAAAAAATAATATTTATGTCTCTTTTGATTTGTAAGAAATAAAATACATTATCTTGTCTCTGTTAATTTCTTACAATTCTTTCACAGACACCTCTGAAGATCCCTATGCAGACATATCAATATATGCCTCAAGGTTTAAGTCACTATACTAGTTTTTCTGACAAATGATTGGCAGGGGATATAAAGTTGGGTAAGCCCATTCCTTTATAGGATAGCCAGCCAAACCATCATTTCTACTAGATACCAGCTCTTTCACCAGAGTCCTTCTGCTACCACTGAACCTTCACTGCTGTTTTTATTTTGTTGAACCTCTGTATATCCTAATAAATATACAGAGATACCATCTAGACATTTCAATTAAGTGGCCTTGATTGATCGAAGCAGAGAGTTGTTGCTGCAGTCATAAATGCAAAAGGTCCACTCCGTTAGTTATATTGTAGCTATTTGCGATTCTAGTTTAAGTGTTTTGAGATCTAACTTGATGTTCTATTGATCTGGATTCTATTTTACGTTAAATTTTTCATGGTTTAGTTAAGAGATTCACTATTGGTTTTCCATGTCTTTTTTGCTACATTCTCTTAATGCATGTTGGTTTATGGATTCGATTGTGTGAGTTTTTTAGCATCAATGTTTCAGATCACACTCTGATCCATCATATTTTGTTATTACAATTTTTACACTCTCTCCTCCTGATGATGGATCATGGAGTGTGATGTGAAACGTTAAAGCTTAAAACACACACAATCGAATCCAGAAACAAACATACATTTAATAATAGATTGTGGAAATCTGATAATGTACGTTCCCTTAATTATATTGTAGGTGTTTGGGATCCTAGTTTGACATGATTCCGCTAACTTGAGTTCTAAATCATATTAAACTTTTCCAAGTTCAGTTAAGAGATTTACAACTAAAGTGTTTTACCATTGAATTACTGAATTCTAAATCATGTTAAACTTTTTCAGATTCAGTTAAGAGATTTACAACTGAAATGTTTTACCATTGAATTACTGACCATCTTGTAGTCTTTTCATCTTTGATTCAAATGTATATAATCGCTTAATTTGTGTCCTTCGATAAAATAAATTTTATAGATGTCTGTCAATTCATTACATGAGGTGCTAAAATGTAATCTACATACTCTAGAAATTGATATTACCCTACCGTTATTTCGTGCCAAACTACTAGTTTTTATTACTGAAATGAAATTCAGATTCAATATGCTGCTGTATATTCTACCGTATCAAAATTACATGCAACCATAGCCATTCATGCTATATTGCAAAGCGTGGAAATTCTTCTATTTATAAAGATGATTGCTAGAATAATTTTCTATCCTACCATAAATAGCACACACATTCCAAGAAATAAAGTACTACACCACTACCAAGTCTGACAACTTTATATCTTCTTTAAATCAAAATCATTGACAAAGTACTGCACCTCTCACCACATATATATGCTGTTGGATACCGGGCAACCAGAATGCATAGTGCTTTTAAAAAAAAAGTTTATTATACATTACGGTGGTGCATTCTGGTTGCACCACAGATGAAACTCATACATATAAGTTGTTTATGATACCAATAATGTAGACTGAAGGGGTGCTAATACGTAGCTTCTCATTATGATGTGAAATGTAATTGTGAGCTTTTTCAAGGCTACAACACTTAATCATGTAAAAAGGATTATAAATTGCAGTTGGAAATTCCTTTGGAAGCCACGTTTTTAGTGGCCACCTCCACGTCATTGCGTGTACTTAAAAGATTGTCTTTTTCAATATTGTCCTTTGCTGAATTGATGGTATGACTTTAGGGGTCAGTCATATGCAGTAGTCATGGTAATTAAACACTCGAATTAGTAAGAACAACATAATACAATATATGTTGCATTAGTTGTTAACTTTGGATGGCAAATTAATAATTGCATTAGACCTTTCATTAAAATTATTGAGTGCATTGGCAGTTTACTGTAAGATGTAATTTTTTTTTATGTAAACAATCTTGTAACGTTATTATTGTTTAAACTCTTCTTAAAATTTATGATCATTTGTTTTCAAGTTATTACACTTCTTAAATTTAGGGTCTTTTGTTTTTAGTTATTACACTTCTTAAATTTACGGTCTTCTATTTTTTGTTAATGAATATGTGTTTTTTAGTGTGACTTCTAATAGGTAAGGTTACAAATTGGGGGACTTCATTTCTCATGTGAAACATAAAATAATTTATATGCTTAACAGGGATATGAAGCCCCCACACACACTATTCTAATGAGAGTATCAACACAAACATGCAAGTTTGTAGTATCAACAATTGACACAAATATAGGTAACATCAATTTGAGAACACTAGATTAGTGAAGGCACAAAAGCTTGCGATCAGAATAGCTTGACAGAGGCTTGAACCTTGATGGCAACAACAATGCCACACTTTAACCATCACATTATGGAATGAATGTAAATGGATGCCATTTTTTTAAGAGGTACAATAGCTGCCAAAAAAGTTGTTCTGCAACACAAATACAACCAAAGTCCTACAAGAAAACAACAATTAAAAAATTACCAGCTTACACTATCCTAAATCTATCTTTACCATCCACATACCTTTAATTCTAAATGGAAAAAAATCTTTTAATTAAACAATCATCTAAGATACACAATTATCTAGCTCTTCTAATTATGAAGGGAAAATTTTTCAATTGTCACCATGTACAAAGGACACACAATCTAGGAAGGGTTTACATGAAGAGTTTTTCTATTAGCTTTCATTTGAATTGTGGTGTTCACTTTCTTTGATTAACATTAATAGAATAACAGTAAAAAAAATATAGTGAAAAGTTAAAAAATAAAATAAATGATGAATAAAATTCAAAAATCCCTTATATAATTTGATTTCAAACTTCACTTAAGCTTGTTCCTGCAATATGTTTCATCATATATTCTACATCATTACTCCATAATATTATTTGTGTATTCATAACATTTTGTAATTATCTTTATAAAAGAGAACTCACAACTGAATGAAATAATTAATTTATAATTTATTTTATCACACGCGTCATGTTAAAGTGACTATACTATTTTGTCTGACACAAAATGGCAGGGGATATTAAGTTGGGAAAGCTCACTCCTTCATGGGATAACCAACCAAATCCTCATTTCTGCCAGATACCAGGACTCTCACCAGAGCCCTACTACTACCACTAAACCTTAACTGCTATTTTTATTTTGTTGAACCTCAATGCTTATACAACTACAACAACAACTCTCTGGTTGGATGAACTAAATGCCACTTAGTGGGAGGAATCAAATGTTAATTGGTTGCCAAGGTTCCTAATCACTCTTTTAGTTGGATTTCAAGTGTTTGGGATCCTAATTTAAGCGTTTTGAAATCTTAATTTGATTTGATCTGGTTCTATGATCAAATTTCTATTTCATGTTAAACTTTTCATGATCTAGTTAGGAGATTCAAAATTTGATTATCCATACCTTCTTGATTAGACTTCCTTAAGCTACATTGTAGGTTTTTAAAATCCTAGCTTGACATGGTTCTACTAACCCAAGTTTTATATCATGTTAACCTTTTCATGATTTAGTTATGAGATATGCTACTGGAATGTTTTACCACCAAATGTTTTATTGGGAAGTTGTTAGTGCCTAGGAATAAGATTGATGACTTTAGAAAATAGGCTGACAAGAAATAGAAATTCAAAGGGAGGTTGGAGATCTTGGTTATATCAAAGGGCTTCTTTTTTATTTCTTTGTACAAAGATTGTGTTTGGACTCTATTGGGGGTATGTGGTTTCTTCACAAATTTGGCTTCTTCCTTAAAAATAGAATTTTGGTTTTGATCTAAAGGAGGAAAGCATAGTAGAGTTTCAATTTGGATTCAAGTCCCAGGTTGCCTAGAATATTGGGATGAGTCTTGAAGTAATGTTAGGTATTAGTAGCCAATTAAGTCAACTCATTGCTATTGATGCGGTGATTAGATCTAGAATTTGTTTTGATTCATTTGATTTTGTATCAATGTTGATGTGGATAAGGAGCTTTCCTTTTTGATTATCTATGAGAACTTAATGATGATATGCCATATATGTCATAGGGTTGGCTACAAGTATAAAGGACATTAGCAGAACCAAAAAAATCTTTTGGAAGGAAGAGGATCAAGTGGAACCTCTTCATCTTGTTATAGATGTGGTGTACTTGGGGTTTAATGGTGTAGCACTATTAGGCAAGACTGAAAAAAAATCAGTTGTGTGATAGTGAGCAGATCTTAGCTTGAAGTAAGTTGTTCAGAAAAGGTTTTTAAGGAGAGAAAAATGTTGAGGGCGAGGGTGGTGAGACCGAATTTTAAATTTCCTTTAGCCTTACGCTTGAGAGTTGGTGTATGCATAGTTTGTGGTCTGCTATCAAGGAGTTGGTTTCATATTTGAGGTTTGAGGTGGTACATGAGTCCTACAATCTCTTTGAAGTTTGTTCTTTGATTCAAACGAATAAGCTACTAGTGGAATTTAGAGTTAGTTGAAGAGTAATAGCTCCAAACCACTTTCAATTAGCTGGTTTGTCATTGCATATAAGTAGTTTGCTTTGAACATTGAATTTATAATATGATTTATTGATTTTTACTTCTCGATCATTATATTATTTCTTTCATATTAATATTTCATAATATTTACTGAAAAATAAAATATTTCATAATTTATTTAAACTTTATTAAATTTCTTCGATCTTTATAAAATAATTAAACACCTTTTAAGATCCAACTTTTATTTTTAATTATAAGAAAAATTTGAAATGATGTTTACAGAAATATTTCATAATATTTATTTAAACTTTATTAAATTTCTTCCATCTTTATAAAATAATTAAACACCTTTTAAGATCCAACTTTTATTTTTAATTAGAAGGAAAATTTGAAATGATGTTTACAGGTGTAATTTTTACTTTTATGACCAGTGGAGATAAGAAATGGAAAATGTTTGTCACCACCCAAATAAATATAATAACGTTTTTTCTAATCATTGGTCTTAAAGTTAACACTATAATATTAAGATAAACTTTGTTGGTCTGTGCGATGTGAAATGTAGTCTGAGCTTTTAAAGGTTACGTTTCTTAGTCAGTTGGAAATTCAATTGGAAGCAAACTGTTTTAATGGTCACCTCCACGTCATTGCATGTACTTCAAAGCTTGTTTTTTTTCCTTCGTTGAATTGATGGTGTGAGTTGAGGGGTCGGTCATAAGACTTGAATTAATAGGAAAAACATAATACAGTATCTATTGCATGAGTTGATGACTTTAGACCTTCCATTATAATTAATGAATGTATTGGCTGTTTACTGTAAGATCCATTTTGATTATAAACAACCCTCCAATGTCACGATTCTTTAAACTCTTCTCAAATTTATGGTTAAATTATAATAAAATTTATAAGTTAGCAATTTATTATTAATATATATATATATTTTTTTAGGGATTTTGGAGAAATACTAATTGATGAATGTAGACTTTTAGTTTGGTTGGTATTAGATGAGATTATAAAATGGGGACCTCATTTTTGCTATGTGCACAAATTATTACGACGAACAATTTATACTTCCAAGTACAAAGCCCGCAAACATAATAGCCCAATAAGATATGGATCACAAAGACACAAGGATGAAAGTCTGTGTTGTCAATACTTGCCATGAATATCAGTGGAATTAATGTGAAGGTTCAAACTTGCAAATGGGGGTTTTAACCTTGGCGCAACAAAAATGCCACACCTTAACCATCACACTATGGGATGCACCCTAAGTTGCAGATTCTGATTCTGGTTTGGATAGACAGATTTTTTTCAGTGAATCTGAGTTCGGCTTCTTGTTATTCAATATATGAACACAAACATTCAAAATATCAATTCCAAAACTTGACAATCTCAATTTCATTCTAATTCTAGCAAACAAACAGACCCTTAAATAATTTGATCTCAACTCTACATTTAACTTATTCTTGTGTCCAGTATATTTCATCCTTACCTCTGTTAAAGGGGGCTATTAGATTACTGCTGTTTGGCTGACTTTGCAGGGTCTGTTTTCCATCATCACTCTATATTATTATTTGTGTATTTATAACATTTTGTAATTAATCTTTATAAAAGAGAACTCATAATTGGATAAAAATAATTAACCTATATTCTTTTATCATTCACATGCCTTTATCTTTCCATTATAATTTAACCTTATCCCTTAGACTTGTAAGCATAAAAAAATATAACTACATTTACAATAGGATTTGGGCGGTTGGAGGGGATGAAATGGATTATTATGTGGAAAAGGACTCTTAGTCAGAGTTTTCAATCGCTTCAATGACATTTAGTCCTTTTAGGATAAGCAGGAAACTTTATACTAATTGAATATAATATTAGTTCCTGCTATAGAACTGTAGCCATAAACTAAACTAGTTTCCCCAATGAAAAAGATGAAAAATTTAACAAAAAAAATAATGGAAAAGGAATTTTAGATGCTTTCAATTGGCTGAAGATTTGTAGACTTTATTTTGAAACAAAAGAAGGCATACGAATTTAGTTTTTTTTATAGTATGATCAAGTTGCTAAAGCAGCCCATATATGTGCTTAAAAAATAATATTTATGTCTCTTTTGATTAGTAAGAAATAAAATACATTATCTTGTCTCTGTTAATTTCTTACAATTCTTTCACAGGACACCTCTGAAGATCCCTATGCAGACATATCAATATATGCCTCAAGGTTTAAGTGACTACTACTTTTTCTGACAAATGATTGACAGGGGATATAAAGTTGGGCAAGCCCACTCCTTTATAGGATAGGCAGCCAAACCATCATTCTTGCCAGATACCAGAGTCCTACTGCTACCACTGAACCTTCACTACAGTTTTTATTTTGTTGAACCTCTGTATATCCTAATAATAAGAGATACCATCTAGACATTTCTATTAAGTGGCCTTGATTCATCCAAGTACAGAATTGTTGCTGCAGTCATAAATGCAAAAGGTCCACCCCCGTAGCTGTTTGGGATTCTAGTTTAAATGTTTTGAGATCTAACTTGATGTTCTATTGATCTGGAATCTATACCATGTTAAATTTTTCATGGTTTAGTTAAGAGATTTACTATTGGTTATCTATGTCTTTTTGACTACATTTCTTTAATGCATGTTTCTTTCTGGATTCGATTGTGTGTGTTTTTTAGCATCAACATTTCGGATCACACTCGGTGATCCATCATATTTTGTTATTACAATTTTCACACTCTCTCTTCCTGATGATGGATCACGGAGTGTGATGCGAAATGTTAATGCTAAAACACACACACAATCGAATCCAGAAATAAACATGTATTTAGTAATAGATTGTGGAAATCTGATAATGTACATTCCCTTAATTATATTATACGTGTTTGAGATCCTAATTTGACATGATTCCGCTGACTTGAATTCTAAATCATGTTAAACTTTTCCAAGTTTAGTTAAGAAATTTACAACTGAAATGTTTTACCATTGAATTACTGTGTTCTAAATCATGTTAAACTTTTCTAAATTCAATTAAGAGAATTACAACTGAAGTGTTTTACCATTGAATTACTGACCCTCTTGTAATCTTTTCATCAGTGATTCAAATGTAACTCATTTTTCGACAAAACTTGTTTATAATTGCTTGATTTGTGTCCTTGATAAATTTAATACATGTCTGTCAATTCATTACATGAGGTGCTAAAATGTAATCTACGTCCTCTAGAAATTGATATTAGCCTACAGTTATTTCGTGCCAAACTACTAGATTTTATTACTGAAATGAAATTCAGATTCAATATGCTGCTGTATATTCTACTGTATCAAAATTACATGCAACCATAGCCATTCATGCTATATTGCAAAGCGTGGAAATTCTTCTATTTATAAAGATGAATGCTAGAATAATTTTCTATCCTACCATAAATAGGACACACATTCCAAGAAATAAAGTACTACACCACTACCAAGTCTGACAACTTTATATCTTCTTTAAATCAAAATCATTGACAAAGTACTGCACCTCTCACCACATATATATGCTGTTGGATACCGGGCAACCAGAATGCATAGTGCTTTTTTTAAAAGTTTATAAGTTGCACCATAGATGACACTCATACATATAAGTTGTTTACGATACCAATAATGTAGACTGAAGGGGTGCTAATACGTGCATAAACAATGAGAAGCTTCTCACTATGATGATACACAATTTGTTTCTTAAGTTCATCCATCCTATCACAAAGCTCAAAGATTAAAGATTATCTCTAGAACAAATTGGACATGCTTTGAATGGTACTTTTTAAATTATAGTCTCTATCGACTCTCGACTTGGAGGCTGATTTGGAGGGACCAGGTATTCTATTGTAACCTTGTTTTTCTCCTATTTTCTCACTATGATTTCCAGTTGGTATTTTGGATTTGTAGGGAGGGAGTTATCTAAAATAATAATGAAGTGTGATCTAAAATGTTGATGGAAAAACTTGAACATAAACAAATCCCAAAAAAATAACTATCAAAATTATAGATGGTGAAAATCTAATATTGTTAAAGCTCAATTTATCACAAAGGTCCTAATATTTTTGGAGTTGCCTTCGATAATATTTTAAGGCTCTACTTTTGCTCGCCTTTTGGTTGACATGGATATCTCCACACCACTGTCAGGGGATGTGGTGCTAATGGTTGGAGACAAGTCTTGGACAGTTGGATTTAATCACTAGATTATGAGGGCATTCCCTTTTGGTGTCAGTGATGCTTCTCTACTTGCCATCTTGCTACAAACTATTCTCTTTTGCATCATAAAAGTGTTGCTACTTGGTGGGAGGATGCAAATAATGGTCATTGACCAATTCAACTTTTGATTCTCCCTCTAATTTTTCCTCTGAGGACTCCTTGGGACATGCTCCTGTTGTTTCAACCTCCTCTGATCCAATGAACTTGAATCCACCACTCACTACTAGTGTAGTCCCTTCTAGCTATGTAGACCCTTCTCCATTTGCTACTCCTAATCTAGTCTTACCTTTAACGACAAATGTACAATGTTGCCAACACTTTGTTCCTAGCACTAGTACATTTTGCACCATTTTTTGATGCATTATTGGTCGAAGTTTCTACCCAACTCGGTTGAATGGTCGACCAATGGATTCGTCGCTATTATTGGCGTCGAAATATCGACACATTACTGAACCCGTCGAATGATCAACTCCTCTATTGGTAAAAAATGAGGGCAACCTAGGCCGAATATAACATTGGTAAGTGTTTGTGTATTGGTCGATCTTTTGACCAATATGGGTCGAAAACTTTGGTCGCTTCGACCAGGATGCCAAACTCGCGACGGTCATATTTCGACCAAATTTGGTCAAAATATTTAGCGGCTCCGACCAGGATGCCAAACCCATGATGCCACATTTCGACATAGAATGGTCAATTTTAGGCCAAACTTTTGACACAGGTGGATCAAAATTTTGATGCAACGCGGAGTGTTTAAAAAAAAATTGAAGATAAATATCCAGACTAATCACCAACGACATCCTGATCGGTGATTAGTCTAGATATTTATCTTCAGATGTCCACACTCATTCTGCTGCTTGTTGCCAGCAAGTCCCTGCTCGTTCTGTTTTCCAGACTGCTTTGGGCTCTAGCAATCCATCTGCTCTGCTCTGCGTTAAACTGTTGCTTTTTTCATTTTGTTTGAACTATTTGAGAGATAGGCTTTGACTGGTGATCCATGAATTGGTAGAGCTTCCTCTTAGACGCCCACAACTCTTCAAATCTATTGGTGTGAAGCCCCCAAAGGGTATTTTGCTCTATGGGCCTCCTGGTTCTAGGAAAACCTTAATTGCTAGGGTAGTGGCAAATGAAACTGGTGCCTTCTTTTTCTGTATCAATGGACCTGAGATCATGTCAAAGTTGGCTGGAGAAAGTGAAAGAAATCTCCGGAAGGCTTTTGAGGAGGCTAAGAAGAATGCCTCGTCCATTATATTTATTGATGAAATTGATTCTATAGCTCCTAAGAGGGAAAAAAACTACGGTGAAGTTGAGAGGAGAATTGTTTCTCAACTTCTTATGCTTATGGATGGACTTAAATTGCATACCCATGTTATTGTTATGAGAGCAACTAACCGACCAAATAGTATTGATCCAACACTCAGAAGGTTTGGAAGGTTCGACAGGGAGATTGATATTGGGGTTTCGAATGAAGTGGGTAGGTTGGAAGTGCTTCACATCCATACAAAGAATATGAAGCTCTCTGATGATGTTGTATATTAGGGCCTTATTTTTTTTACTTCTATATCTAATGTTAAATAGTTCTTGCATTTTGAAAGCATTTATTAATCTTTATGTTTCTTGATGGAGTATTGGATGTAAAAGTCTTACCTGCATTTATTTCATTCATTGCTTTCTTGACATGCATGTCAGCCTCTATATCCACAATAAGTGTTTGAACTATCTCATATCCGTAGTTTGACATAGCTTGTAAGCATATAAATGAACGATTGAATCATACAACATTCAAATTTCATCTTGTTTGATATTTAAGAGATATTTTGCAGTAATCAATTGACAATACACATCAATAAATAAATGAAACTGATATGAATATATCAACCTTTTCAAGTTCTTCAACAACTTTAGCAACCTCGTTCTTTTCCTCAAAGATATCATCCATATTCATCTTTGGAACACTGGAACAAATAACTGTAAATCATACATGGAAACAAGGTAGTTTATAAGAGCAGAGATATTATATGATAATACAAATCACATTAATCTAAAAGACTTCTACACCATTTCGAAGATCATATCAATCAAATTAATTTGAATCCTCACAAGACAAACATAACATTCAGGCATCCAAAAATAATGGATGCAAATTCACAAACATAACAAACATTATCATAGAGCCTAAATGTTCAGTTCTTGTCATTGAATTCATGCATACAATCATCTACAATTGTAGCACTAAAACAACTGATTTTTGAGCACATAAGGACTATTTTCTTAAGTAAATCCTAAGGGGACAACAAGTAAACTTATTCACGTGGGTGTATTAGGTTATTAGCTATAGAATATCTATGCTACTTATAGATCCAACTGATATCTGATTTAACACTTCACCTACTCAAAAACACAAACCAATGAAATAATCCACATTAGGCCAAGAGAGGTTGACGCATTCAATACGAGAATACTTACACAAAATGAAGCCGAATGATGCCAGACAATGACAATGAGAAGTTGACTATTGGCCCTTCTAGTTTTTTATTTGATAGTTGCCTGATAATGACACATTCAAAATGCACTTATGAGCAAAGACCTAGAATGAATGAAATTGATTAAATAATGAAGGTGTGTTAGTTTGAGCTTCACTTGGTTTCAAGAATACTTTAATATTCTCTACTTAACAAGGCCAACCACGTGAAGGTGAAAACTCATCTGGCCTTAGCCCCCCCCCTAACATCAATCTAAATTTCCCATTAACATCTAATTACACACTTCATTCATCCATTTATGAATTATAACATTCAATCAATAGAATCACATAACATTCATTAATACACAACACTAATCAAGAATTCATTAACACATAACAATATTCATCAATATGACATATAATTCAATATTAATACACAACATTCATAGATAATTACTTAAAACAACGTTATTTCATTATCCAACAAAGTTAATCAAATAAGTTTTATCAAAGATCATATTTAAGAAATCATTTCCTTTTTAGATTTTTCTTAGATTTCTTATTTAGGTAAAGGCTGACAAGACCATCAATATTATCTTCCTCCTCTTGTGGTTGTGATCTCAAATTATGACACTTCCTCATGTCTCGAGGAGGATGACGTTGCTGCACTAAAGGGGGGTCTGCTGCAATAACAAGTAAATGGGTTAAATTCACATACTTTTTTTTACTGTTACATGTATTTCATTAACCAGTAGAACATAACATGCATTTTTATTTACCTAACAATGCCACATCATCATGTACAATAACATTTTGATCTTTCACCACCTCAACATGCTTAACATGCTCTAAAATATTCAAAAAAAGGTTACACGACAAATTGCAATTAAAGATGTTAAATTCTATTAATAATGATGTAATTTATTTCCAATAGCAAATTAATACCTCCAACACTGTGATGCACATCATGGCCTTCGTCACGCCCAGGTTCTATGGTAGGATTTGAAGGCTGTAGTGAAATGTCATGCGCATTGTTATCATAAAATAATCAATTTATGTTCAAAATTAACTATTCAATTTGATTTACTTTTCATTTGACCAATTTACTTATGTCTCATCTAGTGCAGCAGATTCTTCGTTATGGCTTTGGGATTCTTGGCGTAGACGTGCATCCACGACTGCATAGCCTTCCTTCAAGGCTATTCTCTTGTCTTCATTTGTGGGCTCTACATTGAGTTCTATGCCCTGTATTTTTTGTTTAATATCGTCACTTTTACATGTATGATTTGATTAAATAGAATTGTTTGCAACCTTATATATAAAAATTTGATATGAAATTCCAATGCTGCTACTTACAAGTCGAGAGTGAAGTTTCATATAGCCACCAGAGCCAAGTTTGTGTTGGCCAACCTTTGTTAATCTCGCTTGTGTGGCTTTTGATGTGTCTTGCAGTCTATGAAAAGTTTGAAACATGTTAGATTATCTATTTACAAAGATCACTAATTAGGGCATGATTACATTCTACTTAATACTATCATGACATACCTTCTTTTGTCATCTTTTGGTTGAATTCCACTACCCTTTAGCCTTTTCTCTTTTGCATCTTCCATTATTTCATTCCACTCCATTAGTGGAATCATAGGAGGATGCTCATACTTTGGGTTATCCTTTAGAGCCCTTCTATATTGGTCCCTCACAGTCTTTAAATGTTTGCCTTCTCTTGTAAGAATCTTGCCTCTGTCAAAACTTTTAATTCCAAAGAGGTCCTCTAAAGATTTAATGAGCTATTTTTTTAAGTCAACATCCTGATCATTCCACCTTTTTTGAAAAAACAAAATTGTTAGATATCATAACTTTAATATAGTACAATAAATGAAAGATAAGAAAAATATTGTACCAATATTATGAAGCTACGTACCTTTTACGTATGGTCGGCCCAAATAGCTTCAATGTCATTTCAAAAAGACATTCATAAAAACCATCATTTCCTACAAAAATAGCATGGGATTATCAGTCCAAAATGAGTTATGTATAAGTAAACTACAATTACACTGTAAATAATAACAATTTTAGAGCAACTGGAAGCTTTGGTACTTTTAATAGAACCATATTGTTCTTGTTCATCAACAATGTCCTTGCAAATGAACTAGTACTAGTAACACATGCTGATCCAGGAAATGGTTGATCTTCACTAGTACTAGTCTGATATGTTCTTGTACTAGGTGTAGGTGTATCTATTAGTACACAAAATAGGTTCATACAGCGTATAAAATTCACACAAGAAAAATAATCAATTCATGATTAGCACATAACAAAATATAGAAAAATAAGGTTTTACCAGTTGTAGATGGTATAGAGGAAGATGTCTGCAAGCACCTTGTTGCGGACAATGCAGCCGTCGAATGTAGAATGTTAACCGAAGGAGGTGTCTGCACTTCATCATGAGCTATAGAATACATTGTTAGCAAAGACATTTGCAATGGATAAAGATAAAATGGGGTACTAGAAGCATCCCAAACATAACTTGAGTCAATAATGCATACAAAGGTTAAATCAATGGTTAAAGGTTTAAGGATTATTTACATGAAGGTTGTGCGGCGCTACAACCCTCACCATGTTGACGATGTTTCACAGGTGTCAAAAAATTTTGTAAGAAGAACACATCGTATTTTAGATCACGATCCATAAGATAGTATAAAATATAAACATCTATTGAACTTTAATTATTGCTTAAGATTAATTATTGCTTATATCAATAGAATTGACTCTACGTGTCAATTCTTCTTCGAGTTCCTTTGACTCCTCAGTTTTGTTTGCTTCCATTAGAAGGCTAAGAATTTCATTACCATATTTAGTTTTTATCTGAGTAGCCATGAATACATGGTTAGATTTAGATTCTACGTCATCTCTAAATGTCGCATCAACTTCAGATCGAAATAGATCTACTGCCTCTTTTGCTTTTCTCTATCAACAAGTATGAAGTTGTGACATCAATATCAGTAAAATTCTATCAAAATAACTCCAAAGACTTAAAGAAAAGAACATAATAATATGACATTTGTTTCTATATAATTTGTAGAATTACACTAATTAAGGCCGTTTACCTTTGCTAAAGAAAGTGTACTGTGAGGAACATCCCCGCCTATATCTTGAGGTGGAATATCCATGTCACCCTGTGACAAAGATTAGTAATTCTTAGCAATCAGAAGAAATTGGAGTCAATATTAATTGGAGGCAATTGGTTTAAATTTTATACTTACCAGTCCCATGATAGGGATTTTTTTTGTATCTACACGATTCAAATTGTAATCTATTAGAAGCTCTTCTCCTACATTTATTGATTTTATCGCACATACAAATACACAATTTCCCTCTCGTGCCTTGAATATACAATTCAGCCGCTTATTAGTTGACATGGGTCAAGAACTATTTATAAAACCTACAATATTCCCTATTGCTTTTGGCCTTCCATCAATATACATAATGAGGCTTTTAGTTTGATCATTTTCTTTGCATCGTATATAATTTTCTGACAATGCATACCTACGCATACTTTTTTTATATTGCATAATCCGCATCTAATTCTTGTAATTGTAACAAGGTCCTACATACTCCATCAATTCAACAACTTGATTATAACTGACCTTTATGCCATCCATGGAAAATAAGCCCAAACCATGTAATGAAGATGGAGCTATGCAATATATCCTTTCATTAATAGAAAAATCAGTATTAACTGGAGGTAGTTCCTTGGGTACCCATTCTTTCTGAAGATGTGTGTACCTTAAGGAAACCTTCATGTTGCCATTGGTCTCATTATCATAAGAACATGACCCCCCTTCAGCAAGGAAAAATTGCATTCGTTTATCAAATTTTCTTCTAATATTTTGACCTTTAGTTGATCTCCCTATTTTAGACCTACTAAATGTCTCACTTTTATCTTCTATTTCTGCATTTTCCTCACTTTAGGAAGACATATCAGACAAATACCTATTTGGTGATACCTAAAATCCATCAAATGAGAGACATAGTAGGATCTATATATTTTTCTGACTAAAGAGAAGGAAACCAAATAATAAATTATACCTATCGATCCATGTCAAAGGCATTAAATTTTTTGCATATGTAAATCATTTATCTTAAGTTAGCCAAAAATTACATGATATGTAAGCTACAAATTACATGGAAGACAAAATTTACATGATGCAAAATATACTCCTATAGAGTTCAACACATAATAACTTAATTCAAATTTCTATGAATAAATCAATACCTCATATGTGGCATTTATTATACCTTGACATACATTTCATTGATCATGTTATTCATCATCCTCCTCATCCATGTCATCATCATGACTATCATCATCATCATCATCATCACGACTACTGTCATCATCATCATCATCATCATCATCATGACTACTATCATCATCATCATCATCATCGTCATCATGACTATCATCATCATGACCATCATCTTCATGACCATCATCAACATCACCAGAATCATCATCATTTTCTTCTTCTTCATTATGTAACAATCATCCATGATCATCATTTATTTCATCTTTTGATTCTTCAATACCTTCTTCTTCCATCACATTATACTATACCGGCCTTCCTCTTGGATCATGTCTAACAACAAATGACCAACTTGGTTTATGTGGAACGACAAAGTAAAACACTTGCTCACATTGGCTTGGAAGAACATAGGGCTCATCTCCAACTGGCTCAAATGACTTGAATAATCGTTGAAGATGTGAAATAAGGGGAATGTACCAAAGACTCTTGTGAGGCACCTTTTTTGTTATTTGATTTGACCGATATCTACTAGTATGAAAAATAGGGGGCATTCTGTTGCAAATTCATGTTGTTTATGATATAGAATGTGATCATTGGGACATGCATGTATTCTTTGATATTGCATTCCAATTTGATTCATAATGGCATATAATTCTTGGTACAAATGAGGCAAAATGTTTAATGGTGGTAAGAAAAACTCACCTATCAACCTACAACAACAAATATGAATTGTTAATATAATGAATCGTAATGGTATGCTAATATTGAAGATGACAAAAATGGCATACCTTAGCATACGTGACATTGCTACATTGGATAAACCATTCATAACCTTGAAGTTCACCAAAAACATTATAGCGGAGAGAAGAGTTGTTTGGGAGCCTTGTTATAGGGGCTCGTATGCCTTCTCAATTATAGCTATATCAAGACCATCATCATCATTATCATATGCACTAGTACCATCATCATGATCATCTTGATAAGCTACACCAATACCATCTTCAATCATGTCCTCTTCCACAAGATCATCTTCTTCCATGGGAATGTTAACGTCAGCTTGGATATTCACACCTCCATGTTCCTCCAATTGGAAATCCACATTCACCAATCAACGAAAATCGTGCCCCCCTTCAATGTGACCATATTGCCTACAATGACTCTGGGCTATTTTGATTAGAATTCTTTGATTCTTTAAGCCATTACACTTTTTGCAAGGATAATAACATTTTTCAATGTCTTTTCTTTGGAACTGAGACCACAATCTAGCAAGTGTCTCGTTATTTTGTTCTAGGTTCATATTGCCAAGTGTGGACTTTCTTCACATGCTATAAATATACAAAATGTAAACATACAAACATTATTAGTATCTTGTATATAATAAAAATAAATATATATTATAAGATTATACAAGATTTACAAATACACACACAAATCATGCTCACTAGACCACAAAATATTGAAAAGGATAAGTATTTTGGGAGTTACACAAATCTCCTCACTAGACTACTAAATTAGAGATTATAGAGAATATATTCTGGAGTTGCAGTCACATTGTCTAGTCTGTAAAGATATACAATATATTTTTGCAAAAGAAACTTGCAATTGAAGATAATAACACATCAGAATTTGGCATTGTAGTGGAGGTGATTCCATACCTAGTACAAATTATTTCCTCTAAAGCTTCTAGATGGCCTTTCTCTAGGAGCTACATTAAGGCATTCAATTGAGCATTAGTGCATTAATGCCCATCTATATCTAGGTTTGCATCACACATGCTTAAGGCAAAAGTTTCTAATGCAACTGAAGAGAGTAATTAATATGCAAATTGAATAAAATGTAAGCAACATATGGCATTAATTTTCAAAGATAGTGACAATTTAAAAGTATTGGAAAAATACAGTGTACAAGCAATGATAGTGCAGCATGGGAAGTCACAATAAGTATGAACCCATAGAGGATTTTCATTGTTTCCTAAAAGATAATTTTTAGAGTGAGATTTAGCTACATAGAGGTGAAGCCATGACATACAAAAGGTAAGAGAACCTCAAAGTTTCTGACATATAATGCTATCATATCAAAAGGACAACAAAGTGTAGTTTTTAGAACAATGGAACAACCATCTCTCTTAAAAGTGTAATACCCCAAAAATGGGCTATAGGTTCATTGACCTCCTACATCTTCAAAATCGAATGAAATTGACATCAAAGTCCTAACCTAAGGCACATCTGTACATCATCGAATTCTAATTGATTTTATCCTAAATTCTGCATCGGAGAATATTCCTAGTAATATTCCTATTTATCGTAATTATCTTTAATTTAACTATTATTTGATGATAAATCCTATTTATCCTAAAGTTTGATTAATTGAATATTCTGAATATTTAATTAATCAGATTTAATACTGCCACTTAATTAATTAATTACATTTAATTATATTTATTCCTAAATTGTATTATTTAATTTTGACAATAAATAAAAAATCTTATGACTAATTGATTAAATTCCTATTTAATTAATTCAAGTCAATTGTCAATATTTAATAATATAATTTTACAATAAAGTTTGATTTAATAATTGATTAACCCATAAATCAATTATTTTAATTCAAAAATTAGTTAAGTTGAGAATAAATCACTTTATTTATTTAATTAATTCATAATTAATTGTGCACATTCAAAGAGCAGTTAAACTCAAAATTAGGAAATCAATGCAAGTTGTTAACTTTTGGAAACTCAACATTCTATTTTGAGTTCAAAGCTGATCTAAACTTCTGATTTGAGTTAAAAAGCTGTTCTTGCATGATTTTTGTGAGTTAATTCTCTCTGATTTCCTGATAACTCAAAAATCAACCTGAGTTTATCAAGAGTGATTTATGGCTTTTCTCTTGCATCCTCAAAGCCTTGGATTTCTATAAAATCAAGGCTCAAATCTTCATAATTATCTCAACAACACTCAAATTTGCATAATTACTCTGGCGAATTGGTGATTGAAGGATTAAGCATTTGTGACAGGCGATTTGTGAGATCTTTCATAGTTGATCATTTAGCTCTTACATAGTTTCTTATTCATAGTCTCATACTCATTCATAGCATTTTTAGATCAAATCTACATTCCAATTTCATTCATATAGCTTAGATTCATACAATTTTTCATCCTGATTGCATAAAAAAAATACAAAAATCTAGAATAATTTGCATTCATATAATCTTTCATATTTTGCATTCACATCCTTCGTTTAGGTGTTGCATTGTCACTGGTCTCGGTCTGATCTGAGAGTATCATACTCGCACCTACTAGAAGGCAGTAAATCACCTGGATAGTTTAGTTTCCATTTCATTGCACGATTTTGGTTTTTGGCTAACCTCTAATGTTTTACTGAAGTGTTGTGTCTATAGCTAGGTACAAAATTTACACACACATTTTTGGCACCCATTGTGGGGCCCTGGAATGGGTTTTCATCATCTTTCTATCAATTTCTTGTCATTTTTTGGGTTAAAACTATGATTTTTATTTTCTGTCCGTACATTTTTCATATGAATTTTTGTCAAAAAGTCATTTCAGGAGATACCCACTGTCGTACGATAGGTTTAGATTTCAAGACTTGTACTAGAGAGTACACACTGTCGTTTGGAAGCCCTATTTTCGTATGAGAAGACATCCACAGTCGTATGAATTTCTAGAGTGTCGTTTGAGAGGTAACCCACTGTCGTATGAGTTTTGACTCCAGAATTCAATTATTGTTTCAACATTTTTGGTAGGTTTTTAGATTTGGAATAACAACTAACCCTAACAATTGAAATCTTCTATTTTTGATTGATACTTGTTGAATCTGATTGGAAAAAGCACAACTAAACTGCTAAAACAAGTACAAATCTACTAAGCACATTGCGAGGAATTTAGATATTCTTCTCAAGCTGATAACATTTTGATTTGGATTAAAATGAACTTTCACGTGTCAAGCTTGTGTGATTTTCTTGCTTTCACATCACAGACTTCATTTTGGGCTATAAAATGAACATAGATTTGCTTTCTGCATATCTGTTACACATAGTAAATAGGCCCTATGAACACTATTTGCAGATGATCTTGAGAGATTGAGCTTCTTTTTCTTGTTTATTCATGCAAAGCTCCTCTTGACAAAGGATCCCCTTGTAGGTAGGGAAGGTACTGAGAGAGGCTTACGTTCTACTAGATTCACGTGTCTTCAACTTTTGATTGATACATTCTCTCTTTGGAGGGGTTGATAGATCATAAGCGGTTGACGTCATAGTTGTGAGATAATCTTGGTCTTAGCATGTCGGATTAATTTGTCTGCTTTATTTTGGTTAAAAGTGAAAAGGCTAGAGGACTATGCTCTACTCCCTTTTTGGGTAGTATCAGAAACTCAGATCCTTGAATCTGGAACCAGTCCCCATGTGGTATCTTTTGTGAGTCACCTTTAGAGAGGGTTAACCGTAGTGGACATTCCCTTAATTGGGTCAACCATGTGGATGGAACCTCAAGCGGTAATAGCCATTTTCATCATGGTAGCAACAGTTGCTATATACATGTCCTTGTGGAGGAAATCTTCACAGGTGTGGTCTCTTGTTGGGCTGTCAAATCTCCCTAGCAGCTCCTGATTGATTAATTTTTTGGACTGTGTTAAAACCCCAGTGCACCTGGATTGGAGTTCGCCCTCTTGAGATCATAAAAGTTGCAAAGTCAGACCATTACTACAAATCCTAGTGAGGCCAAATTTTCATTTTTCTAGGAATATGTGTGTTATTGAAAAACTTTTTGGAACATACACAATTAGCACTCCTAAGAATTAGCACATTAAGTCACTTGATTGTTCATGCACAGGGTTGCTTTGTCCCCTATTCATTGTTTTCAGACATGCTCAGAATCACTTGCTTGCTATTTTGCATTCTTGTTTATCTATTTGGCTACCGAAAATGAACAATCTCAGAATAATCTTCAAACTGGACAGAGAAATTTGTGAACAATCTGAAATTGAAAACCAAAAATTAATCTAAAGTAAAAATCCTTTTTGGAGTCAAAAGTCATCCCATCAGGTTAGAAAGTCATATGAGTTTTGGTAAGTGTTGTTTCAGAACCCCTGTATTGTCGTATGATAGCTAGTATAGTGTCGTATGAGTTTTTCCATCAGTAAAAAAAAAGTAAAAAATTTGCTATCAATTGTCATGCGAGTTTTGTAATTATCGTATGAGTTTGTCAGTTGTCATTTCACAGCATACCCACTGTTGTACGATCCTGCAGAAAGTTGTTTGAGAAAAATTGCTAGAAAGTGGTCAGAATTGTTAGAAACTCAATTTTTATAGCCTATTTCCATAATCTGTTGAACAAATCATTGTGTCAGGAATAGAGAAGAAAATAGAACAAATTCATTCATTTTCCTCAAGTGAGCCTTTGAGTCTGATCTTGCCTTCTGGATTATCAAATTGAGTCTTTTTCATCTTGTGTTAAAACATTGTCAACATTATCTTCAAATTCAATCTTCTTGCTAAATGGCTAAGTGTTGTGAGCTCATGCCCGCCATCTGTTGGGTGTCTACCCACACTACTATGGCACAATATCCTTCATTTACATCCGATCTAATCCTTAATCACTTCAATCTTGACAAGGTTGCATCATTAGATCTTCTTGAATCAATCCATTCTTCAGTTGTCTTCATTTCATTCTTTTGCTTCACTCAAGGTTAATGGTGGAAACTAGAGCTTCATCACACAAGAAATTCAGAGAAGTGCTTAACACTGCACCTTTGATTATTCATAAGGGTCCCACTCTTGAGCAACTCTACAATTCTGGTCTTTATGAAGATGAAGGTCTTGGCAATTTTTGATTGAAAACTGGTTACATTCCCCCTCCATCAACTCACGAAGGTAATCAACAAACCCCTCCTCAATCTAATCTAGGGAGCCCTAAAACTCCTAACATGTCTCACAGAGGGACACAACATGGGTCTCAAGGACACCATTCTCAACATGTTGTGGATCAAGAACCTACACCTTCTAAAATTGTTCGATATCAAAACGATGATGACTTCAAAAGAATGATGAAACATTTCTTGAAAGAAGATAGAGAGGCATACTTTCTAGAGTTATCTCATCAAGGAGCTAAAATTCCTCCAAACTTTAATGTGGAAGATATCATTACACATGAGGAAGAAACTCCTATCATGGCTATGATGAAACAGATGCATGCCATGCAAGTCAAACTTAACAAACTTGAAAAAGAAAAGGAACCTAAGGAGTTCTCCATGGAAGCTCTATGCCCTTTTCGATTTGATAAAGACTTGTACATGCCGCCATTCCCTAAAAGAGTGGAGATGCATAACTATGACAAGTATGATGGAAACTCTAACCCTCAAGATCATGTCAGAGAATTCTATACTCAATCTATGGAGTTTATGCACGAACCAACCTACTTAATGCATCTTTTCCCTCAATCTATGGGAGGAACAACTATTCATTGGTTCTCTAGAGTGCCTCCAAATATCAAAATTTTTGAGGGGTTAATCAAACTATTCTATCAAAAATACTCCTACAATATTCAACATCTGGTCACCATGATCGACATCTGCAATCTGAAACAGTATCTAAGAGAACCATTCCTGACTTTTCTCAAAAGATGGAGGAAGAAGTTTTCTCTATATGCTAGACCCATTCCAGAAACTGAGAAGCTGGAAATATTCATCAACAATCTTGTTCTAGAAATCAAATACCCTTTACAAATGCAAAATCATACATCTTTTGACAAGATGGTAGATAATGTGATCAAAATTGAGAAAGTACTTATGAAAAAATGAGACATCACACTTCAAAAAGACAAGTATGAATCTGGATCTAGTTCTAAGGACAGGAACAACAACTGGAACAAGAATAAAGACATTGTCACATATGGCATTGTTGATAATATCTATACCCCATCTAAGGAACCTACTTTCAATCTCACTGTTGGTACCCAATCCATCAAAGCTTCCAAAGCCAAAGCCACATAGTCCAACAAAAAGTCATCTAATTACAAACCTTGGGCTACAGATCCTAATCACAAATTCACTCCTCTTGGAGAATCCTTGGAATCTGCCATGAAAAATCTGTTGGAAAACAAAATCATCTACTTGCCTAAGATGAAAGTCTTTGATCTGGAACCTAAATTGAAATGGTGGAGAGAGAACGATTTTCATGAATTCCATCGCAGTAAAGGTCATAAAACTAATAAATGCGCTCACTTGAAACACATTATACAAGACAAAATTGATAATGGTGACATCATGATTGACAATCATAAGAGTAATAATGATCATACAACATTCACAGAACCGTTTCCTAAACATGGTAAAGAAGATTCTTCTTCTCAGCCTAATATGGGTGCTAAAGTCAATTATGCCTACTCTGGAAACAATGCTGTTATCAATATGGTTGAACCATGCCTATCCGAGCGTTGCAATGTCATCACAATTGTAAGAAGAGATAGAGATAATCAATTAGCTAATGCAGTTACTTGATTACAAGCTTAGGCACACCTATAAGAATAAATACCAGATTCATCCAATGTCCCTAAGGTGCCTTTCAATCTTTCATCTTCTTCTAAACAGAAGGCTACATCTAAATCTTCAAATCCTAAAGACATGAGGCCTACTTCCTACAATATTATTCAACAACTCCAACACACAAATGCTAAAATCTCCATGTTTGAGTTGCTTTGGATATCTCCAGCTCATAGAGCCATTCTAAACAAAGCTCTACTCAGATCCAATGTTCCTGATGACCTTGATTTAGACAGATTCTAGACTATGGTTGGTCATCTTATGTCTCCACCAGGGTAATCTTTAAGAAACCCCCCCCTCTAAGTAAGGTGTAAAAAAGTGGCGAAAGTGAGAAGGGAATTTTTTTTTTTTTTTGGCAAAATTATTTTCTTTTCAAAGAAAAAATAATAATCTGAATTGACGAATCATTGATGCTCCCTAAAAGTAGGTGGGACTATCTCGGTGAATATAAAATAGTATTTATATTATAAAAGAAAATACATTGGTGAATAGAAAACAATATTTATATTATAATAAATATAAATTGGCGAATATAAAATAATATTTATATTATAAAAAATATAAATTGGCGAATAGTTGTGGTGACTGCTAACAGTGTGGTGTGTGCGTAGTTTTGACAGGCTAAAAGGAGGGTCGATGCTGATAGTTACAAAGATACGTAATGGTCAGGTTGATGACGTATGTGACTTTGGCGGTTATGCTGGTAGGTTGTAGTTGAAGGCCACGAAGATATGCAAAGGATAGGTTGACAGTGTATGTGACTTAGGAAGTTATGATCGTAGGTAAGATATGGGGGTTCTGAGGCCACGCTAGTAGTTTGCATAACTTAGCCACAAAGTTGCAGTGACATTGATCACTGAAGTACAATTAATGAGACTTAACGATGAAAATATTTTGATTAGAATCGTAAATATTCATTATCTTTCTTTTCGGAGCCAAGTCACATTACGCAAAAATTTAATGTGGCTGCCAAGTTGTCAGTTCAAAATTTAAAATCACAGCTAGGATATGGTGGTTCTAAGGCAATGCTGGTAGTTTGCGTAACTTGAGTGGTACAATTATCCATTATCTAGGCCAAGATTTTGATTACGCAAGACATTACAATGTCTGCAATTTTTCTTTACCGATATTCATTAATTTCATCTTGAATTACCACCTGATGTGAAATATTCCTTCAAAATTTATTGCGGCTGGCAAGTTGGTGATTATTTTCTTTATATACTCCTTGGTAGTGGAATTGCAGAGCATAGGAGCTTTCTAAATTTCTAAATTTGGATGACAAGTTGGTGATTATTTGTATTTTCTCGGTGCTTTCATAGAATGGGTCTTCCAGTAGTTGAGGGATCATCAAATGAGAACCCAGAACCTATTATCCAACCAACTTTGGATATGGAGGAGGAGATTCAACATGATGTCCTCAGTCATCTAATGTCTGCAGCAAGGGATCATCATCATGCTACCAGTTACGTCGGTTACCTGAGTGACATTTTTGAACTTGAAGTAGAACATGACAAGGCGGAGATGCACACTATTTTTGACGATCATGGCTTCAACCAGGAGGCATTCCAGGAGGAGATGAATCAGATGATCCCATTATTTTCTGCTCTGTGCATCGACTAATCTGACTAATCTTTTTTTCTTTGTGCAATGTGGATCTTACGGCTTATCGTTACAAATTTTTTTGTTAATTGTTACTTGTAAGTTGTAATTTGTAAATACGAAATAATCGAATGTAGTTTTCATTTTGGTTTTGAAAATGGTTGGTCCACAGCCATTCAGAACTTCAGTGAAATGATGAATCAATGAATCAGTTTAAGTTACCAGTATTATGTATATAATATATTGTATACCAGTTTTTGAATTAAATAGTAATACTGTAGTCTGTAAATTTGTAATACTGTATAGTAGTATACAAATGAAACAATGAGAAGTCAGACGACTCTTTTTCAAATAGTGTTACTAGTTTCAAAGTTACGCTTGGTTGTTTCGTAGCTTCTCAACATTTAAAACATTAACTTATTATGATGGTTTCAAAGTTATGCCTAGCTGTTTCTTAGCTTCTCAATGTTTAAACCTTTAATTTATTATGATGGTTCCAAAGTTACGCTTGGCTGTTTCGTAACTTCTCAACAGTTAATTTATGATGGTTAGGGGTTCTGAAGTAATGCTTGGCTGTTTCGTAACTTCTCAATGTTTAATTTAATATGATGGTGATGTGTTCTAAAGTTACGCCTACCTGTTTTGTACCTTCTCAATGTTTAAAATTTTAATTTATTATGATGGTTTTGAAGTTACGCCTGGCTGTTTCATAGCTTCTCAACGTTTAAAACTTTAATTTATTATGATGGTTCTGAAGTTACACCTGGCTATTTCGTAACTTCTCAATAGTTAATTTATTATGATGGTTAGGGGTTCCAAAGTAACGCTTGGCTATTTTGTAACTTCTCAACGTTTAATTTAATATGATGGTGATGTGTTCTGAAGTTACGCCTACCTGTTTTGTAGCTTCTCAACATTTAAAACTTTAATTTATTATGGTGGTTCCGAAGTTACACCTAGCTATTTCGTAGCTTCTCAACGGTTAATTTATTATGATGGTTAGGGGTTCCGAAGTAACGCATGGCTGTTGTGTAACTTCGTAAGGGGTTGAAAAGTGAGAGACGGTCTGACGAAGACTAAGTTGCATGCCACAACCCACGTGTAAAGTGGGAAGTACAAGTGTCATCATTCATGCCGCATGCGACATGCCAGGCTATGTCGTAACATCTCAAGGTTTCATTTTTTTGGTCAGTTTAACAGTCTCAAAGTTTTGAAAAGGTGTTGCATGATTTTGCAAGTCTAAAAGTTTTCAGATTTCAAATTCAAACGGCTAAGGGCCAAGGCCCCTGATTTGTAGGTAGCAATTTAGCATAGTTGAGATAGGGTATTAGGGATCTAGGGTTAGAAACTTAGAAACTTAGATGTATCGTTGATAGTGACACTTTTCTAAATTATGAAAAAGGTAATTACTAATTTCATGTGTGTGTGACTATGCTTGATGAGACATGGAGATTTTAATTTTTAATATAGTAGGTGGCCTGGTGGCTGGTACCCTAGTTGTACTTGTGAGTTTCTTATTACTTGTTACTTATTAAATATAGTTCACACTTCAGAGCATCCATAATTTCCAGAGTCAAAGAGCAACCAAAGAGTTTAGTACTTTAAAGTTAAAAGAATGGCAGAACAAGGATCTTCTGATGTTGTTGCAGTATCGGGAAAGAGTGCCATTGTGCATTCAAGAACAAAGAGGCCAAACATATACGCTGAAGAATGGATGAAACTATTTCCTGGATCCTCAAATTTATAATCAGCTAACGCTTATGAATGGAGGGACCCTAATGCATTCTGCAGGGATGCTGAATGCCCAAACACAATTGGGTATGAGCTCTTCATGTTTTTCTATAACAATAGAATTAGAGGCCCTCCTGTTTCAAACCCATGGGACATGAACTTGGCAAAGTTGATAGCACCTAAGGTATTTTTGGATGTAGACCTCATGAAAGCGCTAATTCAAGCATACAATCTAGTGACACAAGCTTTCCACAAGCATGACAGGTCTATACTCTGCATGTTAGATAGAGCATCTTTTACTCAAGCTTTCGACCTTTAGGGACCTATGAGCGTGGATATTGACCTAGCAGGAGAGGAGGCCCTGTTTAATAGACATAGAAATTATTACCATGGAAAGGTTATGAGGAGGCATATTCATACAGAAAATAAAGAGGTAGGGTTGTTACCCAAGAAGGTTGCAGATTCATTTGATATTGAGATTTTCCTTCCCTATTTCCAAAAGACCATCTATGGTCTACACAAAGTTATTGGACTAGATGGAGGTTCGACAACGACTCCTGACATTTTTTTCATGGCTACAGATGTTCAAGATCAGTACACCAACAAGGAGTTTGATTATGTGGGGCACATAATCAATGTAATGCACTTTGAGTTGATGAATGTGAAGACTGATTTGATTTTGAAAAGCTTCAAGTTCAATCACTACTCCATGCTGATGCACCTAATCCTCAATTTCAATATTGGCTACATCAACCCAGGGTTCATCGATCAGACCAAGAATGAGGGAGGAACTATTCCAGTTCAGCTGTGGACCAGGTTATGGGATAGAACTTACCCTTTCTCTAATTCCATTTCTTTTTTTAGTGATTTTATGGATCCAGTAATGAACATGTTAGGTATTGTGAGGGATAGATTTCCTTTACTTGTTAGAAAATTGCTAAGACCCTTAGCATTTAAAATGGACAATGACAATTATGAGAATGACATCAAGCACAATTGGGGTGATATGTTTTTTTTTGAGAATTTTACTCTTATAAGAGTGTATGTTTGCCCTCAACCTCCACACATACTACCAACATTTGTCCCAGAAAGATTGACAATAGTAGAATTCTTGTGGCAGCTTATCATGATGGATAGAGAGCACTTAGGCCCTAAAAGCCATAAGGGAACCTTTCTAGCAAGGAGGTTCCAAATAGGGGATTTCTCTATAGGTAAAGATGCTGTGGACCAAATATATGAATTCCTCAGACAATTCAGATTTCCCTATGGTAAAGCAAGGATGTATGACCCTGCAGACTTCGTTAGAGGAGCATTGAGAGAAATGAGGAATCACAATTTGGCTCTAAATCAGCCTATGGTAGAGGAGGATGTTATTAGAAATATTTTTAGCAAAGTTACCTGTCAAGAGAGAACTTGTAAATGGGAAAATATTGTAAGGGTAGAGGAACAATTGAAAAAGGAAGACCCTACCTTCCCCAGTTTCTTTCCTGATCTCAAATACATGAAGAAAATTGAAATGTGTTTAGAGAATTACAAATATATTATGTCTAAATTTCCAGACATCCCTGAGGAGAAGGAGGAGGAGAGAATAAACCCTAAAGAAGTTGAACCTGATGTGGAGTTTATGGGAGAAATAGAACAAGCTGAGCCATCCACATCTGAGCAGGTGCCATCAAAGAAAAAAAAGTTGATGAATGCACCAGAAAAGGCAAGGCAAAAGGCACTACAAATCCTGCCAGGTAATAGCCATTACTTTGCTAACTTAAGACAACATTTTTTGACATCAATGGTAGATGAGGGAGAAAAGGCCATAGATGAGTTAGAATTGGCTGCAGCTAGATTGGATGACAGGGTCATCCAAGCTAAAGAGTTTATAGATGATGATGAATTCATCAAGTCCATTGAGTTTAAAAGTTTTCTCTTTAGAGTTAAGTAGAATGAATTAACACTATCTTTGAAACTAGGGGAATTAGAGGAAAAAGTTGTTGAAATGATTGAAAAATTACAAGCCTATGATCCCAACAGTGAAACATTAAGTGTGGAGGAGGCAAGAGATCTTGTAAAGAGAAGTGGCATGTTGCTGATCCCTGGATGGGACTTGGAGTCCTCATTCCTAATTGACCAAATCAAGAGGCAAGATAAAGCTGTAGCTTATGAAGCTTTTGGCCCTGATGGACTCACGAGGGGTTCTGGATTCAATATGGACACTAAGGCACTAGCAGTATGGTGTGTGGCCCCAGAATCTAGTAAGCCCAAATTGGTTGACATCCAAGACACCACACAGGGTAGCCAATTAATATGGAGGTTGCAGGACACTACAGGATCAGAGATAGCAAATCTCTTACACCATGCATCCTCCATGAATAAAGCAGTGGTTGAGGACTTGGAGAACAGGCTAGCTAGGACATTCAGAGATTATGTGGCAACTAGAAAAAAGTTTGAAGAGGAACTGAAGAAGAATTATTTGCTGGATAAGACTGTGAAGGAGCTAAAAGATGAAATAAATACTCTAAAAAATCATTCCGGGGCATTTACAGAGGTCTGTGATGCAGGGGTCCAAACTGAGCATGAGGGGGGCTTAGCTACAGAACTTGCAATAGAAAAGATAAATAAGGAGAAGAATGAGGCCATCTTACAGGCCTTGTTAGATATTCTGCAGCACAAAATAAATTTAATTAAAGATAAATTTGATCTAGTTTTTAATGCTTATGGAAAGTTGCCAGAATTACAGAAAGAAGTGGATAGCTATGTACAAATTTTAAGCGGGTATCATGCAACTTGGTCTACCAGAACACCACTTTTTGAGAGATTGGCATTTGCTCAATCTTTGAGAAGTGATATTCTAGAGATAGTTGTGAGGGTTGGTGAGGAGATAGACAGAATTAAAGCCATATTACCACTCTTTAAGGGTAAGGAAAATTTTATAGAGGCTAAGATAGCCATGCTCAGCTCCTGTTCCAACAAGTTTATCCCTTCCATTAAGAATGGGGATGGAGCCATAAAGAGCCTTGATCAGTGGAGGTCAGATGCTGATCTTTTATTGCCTAGGAAGGAGGCATTTTTAGGTGAGGGGAATAATATTGATTTGGAGAGCTTCAATAAAACCCTGGATGAAGCTATTAAGGCAGAGACAAATCTCACCAGGTTTGTAACAGATGTCAAAGCAATTACAGATGCCAGGTGGGGAAGATAAAAAGCACAACTGTAGCTCATTTAGGACTTCAATTGGTCGTCAAAGGAAGAAGTAACTACATGCGATGAGCTAATAAAGGCCAAGAAAGTTAAATCCACTACAGTTGACTTGGACATTTTGGATGATGAGTAAGGAGGACATCTGGAGCACTTGACACCTGAGCTCAGAATATAGGGATGATAAGCTATCATTTAAGAATGGTGTAAGTTAGCCGAAATGGAAGTCACCATATCTTGTTATAACAACAGCTATCATGAATACTCACAGACAAAGGTGTTAGTTATCAGTGATCTAGGATGCAGAATAGGCCAAAACAATTTTGTCTTTCCACCACCTAAGGGCTCATTGTATTTTGTCTTTTATTGCTTTATTTCTTATGCTTTTTAGGTTTAGGGTTTTCAACCATCTGAAGCTTGTTGCATTCCCATTCATGAGGGAATTCCAAGATGGTTGAAATGAGGTATAAATAGAGTTGAAGACTCATTTTTGGGATAGAGTTGAAAGATAATAGAAAAATTTGAACATAATTGCTTTGAAGTAGACTTCTAAGTTATGTGTCTGACCTTCTGAGGAATTGAATTTTGAATGTAATTAGCAAGTTGATTTTAATACAAATACACTGCAACTTTTTCCATATATTGTTGTTGTCTCTTTACTTTTATTAGTAATCATTAGAAGGTAATACGGTAATACCTGCCTAAGTATGTGGAGCTCAAAAATGAAGGACTATCCTATCCAATCCTCAGAGTCAGCAATTAGGTCTTTCTCTTTTTTGAATTAGTCTCAAGAAGCATAGTCTGAAGTAACCTTTCAAAAATTTGATTCATGCAAGAAAAATCCCTAACAGAGCTCATTCATTGGCTCAAGTCAAGAATCTCAATTCTAATTAAGTAAATGCTTAGTATTAGGAAATTAGTTAATTGACAAATAATAAATTGACCCAATGACCATGTTGGTAGTATTTTCAGTTTTCACAATTGTTTTGAGAATTTCTTGCAATTTTCCTCTCGAAGGACTGAATTTCGACCAAAATGTTAAAACCCTAAGTGCTAGGTTGAGATATGCTCTAAAAATCCATTAAACCCTAGAAAGGTGTTGGCACTTCAATTTTTTAGTATGTCAATCTTGTGAAATTTTTATAAAATTGAAGTGTGCATAAGTGTTAAAAGATTGTGATATTTTTGCTACATAAAACCCACAAAAAATCCTGCAAATTTATCAAGATTTTCCCCCATATCCAGCCAGCCCTAGTTAAAGTTCAAGTTTGAGGAAAGCCCTAAATATTTTCCACTTTCATAAAAAACCTAGGTCACTCTTTTCATTTCTATTTGAGTGTTACTTTTTGAGTCACTTAGGTTCATAGAAGAGCACGTGCGTTTATTTTATCATCACGTGGGGGTCATATCTTTATTTTCCCTAAGTCCAAAGGCCCAGTGATATAAATAATATGTCCTAAGTCCTGAATACCTCATATTCTAATGTTTTGGATGTCATTCAACTTTGAATCTTTAATGAAGATCTAACGGCGGTTGTGTGTTCGCATGGAATCTTTCCAAGCCATGCGAACATAAGACTAACCGTTGATCTTACAATGAAGCTTAATGCAGGAACAAAGTCAGGCCACTGACAAGTATCTCACAAGTGGCGGCTTTTTATTTGAGATGGTGGGGCCAGTGTTAGAAGGATCTTCAGAGCTGAAAGTAACAAAGGAAAGATCAGATGGCTGTCGTATAATCTCATAGGATCTTAGAGGCCTATGTGATCATGCGACCAACTGTTGATCTTGCATAAAGACAAGCATGATTCTCAGGTGGGACCATCGACAACTCTCTTCACAAGTGGCAATTTTTCATTGGATGCTGACAGTGGTTGCATACTAGCGGTTTTTCATATGATCGTATAGGCTATTTTTAAGTTATAAGATCATGCAACTAACCTTTATTGTTCTAACAATAAAGGTTGCAGGGATTGCCGGTGACCACCAGTGAAAAGACTGGTATGACTATTTTTCGTATGATTGCATAGGCCTTTTTCATGCTATGAGATCATGCAAACAAACCGTTAGATGATATGCTAGTAAGAATCGATAGTCCTAATTCAAACTGGAGATAAAGTGATGCAAATTTGAAGTTTCCCATTGAGAAGTGATAGTTCATCTATTCAGAGGAGTAATGGTTGAATCATGCTGAATAAATTACTGAGGTGACTATTTTAATTGTTCGTATATCAGAATTCTACACACTCTCAGAAGCACAAAGAGATCAAAAAATTGTAGAGACCTGAGAGTGAAGAATTTCAAGGACTGGTTGTTGTCTCTCATTGATTTCCTAGAAAAAAGGTTAGTAAAATACTTATACGATTTGCTTCCCTACTAAAAGAATCATAGTCCCATAGTTCGTATATCTTGCAAAGGTTTTTTAGCATAAACCCTAAAATGGCACCAAGGAAAGAATTGTTTGGTAAAATTGAGTACAGTGAAAGAGGTTTGCATGAGGATTTATTGCAGTTACTTCCCAGCTCTACAACTAACCTAGTGAAAACCAAGAGTCTAATTCCCAAAGACCCTAGGGTAAAGGTAGCAGATGGTCTATATGACACAACACATTTTATTAGGGAGGCCAAAATTGGTACAATCAATGCAAATGGTGACCCTAATATCACTGGCTTAGAGTTATTCAAAGTGGGTTTTAGTCAGAGAAATACCCCTCACCCTACAAGCAATATATGGCAGTCTGACCTGGGAAAACTTGTGGTACCCGATGTCTTTTTAGGTGTTGATTTGATGACCCAGGTTGCAAAGAGTTATGACCCAATCACTAGGGAGGTTAGGAATGCAAAAGGAATGTTATTGATCAAAATTTATGCTGAAGAGATTAGGAAGGTGTTCAGGTTAAGTGAACCCTTAGATAGTCTAGAGAATATTGATCTTGAAGAACTAAAGCAAGTGTATGATGCACAAATAAACTATTTCAAAGGCAAATTATTGAAGGACTTTTGCACCAAAATTGGGAAAATGGTTATCATGGGACAAAACACACAGGAGCCTTTTATGATAGAATATTTTGACTTCAGGGCTAAGGGAGCATATTGGTCATTATGTCAGGTTTTTGGAGAGGATGTCAATGAAAGGATGCCAATACATTTGATGTGCATGGTGATTCTAATTCTACACCCACACTTGTCTATTACCTTTGATTTTGCTCCATTTATTGTTGAATTAATCCATAATGGATTAGTGAAGATTCAAAAGAATGAAGATGATAGGATTTTCTGCTAGTATTCTTTCATAATGTACATGTTTTTGTTTAAAGGAGAAAACTATTTTGAGCAAGAAATGGAGTTGATAAGATAGAAGGATGGTGAAGATATGACAGTCTAATTGTGGAGCATCACAATGACCTGGGATAAAAGGGATCATAGTTTCACAAATTTTGATAAACGTTTTGCAGCTAGACTCAGGAATTTGTTTGTCCAAGACAACCCAAGAATCCCAGTAGCATTGGCACAACTCATTAGGCCAAACCAGTTTGCTAAAAATTTGAATATTATACACAATTGGGTTGATGTCATTTTCTACAATGTGTCAACTATCATCAGGTTGTATGGTTTCAGGGGAACCCCTTTTGTATTGCCTTATCATGTACCCCTTAGGATTGGAATCACAAAATTTATCAGGCAATTAGGAGATATTGAAGAGTGTGCCCTCATTGGAAAAGGCAAGGGAACTCTGTTCCCAAATGTTACCATTGCCCACTAGTTCATAATTACCAAGGGTGGATGGGTTCACATAGATAAAATCATGGCTCCATACCATGTGGCTACTGCAATTGCTAGGATAGCAGACCCTAAGGGGTTTTATAATGAGATGTTTAAGAAGAAAGCCAAATGTGCCATGGTTAACCACATTTTTAACTTTCCTAAAGATATTGTCAGAAATACCCCACAGTTACAGGAACAAGAGGTTAGGAAAGAAAAATGGCTGGTGTACAAAAAGACATTGGATTTCATCTGACATTTTGATTCTGGATGGGACCCCCTGAAGAGCATAACTCCAATGGGCAAGAAAATAGATACTCTCATGAATTCTTTCCAAGATATCTTTCAGACCCTAAGTGAAAAGAAGGAAAAGGTGATGAAGGATGACCCAGAAAGGGCTAAACAGTTACTGAGAAAACCTGTATTTGCAAAAGGATTACCCCCAGGGAGGTACATGGTACAAAAGAAGATTGGTTACAATGTTGTAGTACCAGAACAAAGCCAACAAAGGAAGATGGATAAAAGGGATGTCCCATCAACTTCACGATAAGTTGAGAAACAAAAGGAGGTTATAGAGGTCCTTGACTCTCCTCATCTTCAAGCCTCTAAGGATGTAACTGATTCTCCACCCCCATCAAAGAAACAAAGAGTGGAAGAAAGACCTGTTCATGTTGAAGAAGATTACTCTCCATCATAGTCACCTCTAAACATTTGGGATGACCAGGAGGTTATAGAATAGGTACATCAAGTAGATGCTTTAGGTCAAATCTTTATGACCTATGAAGAAATAAATGAGGGAGTGCTAGAGGTACCAGAAGAGCCCAAGTTGGATTTAATAGTAGGGGAATTGGCAGGTACAGAATTAGACCCTATAATCAAGCAAGCCTGTCAGGAGTTTTTGGCTGATGATGCTTTTGTTAAAACTAGGGCTTTCATGCAATTTCTTTGGAAATTGAACATCAACTAGTTTCAAGAAATTTGTGAGAAGAGACATGAAGAGAATCCAAAGAAGGATTTAAAAATCATAGAGGAGGAAGTGAAAATAGAGATGACTGCAAAATTTAAGCAAATCACTCTAGGACAGGGAAGAGATATGGTGAAAGTATCAGGAGTACTAATCCTTCCAGAGTGGGATATAGATGATGCAGTGGTTTTTAATGCAGTCAAAAAATAGACCACTCCTTTCCACAATACTAAAGAGGAAGCATAACACGCTATCAAAGGGGTCACTTTCAGTGACAATCACCAGGCTTTGGTAATGTGGTCCCTAAGAAAGAATGAAAATAATAGGGGAAAACAAATTGTCAGAGATGACATTTCAGGGAGTCTAATTGTAAGAAGGGTTATTGATACTTCTTTGGTTGAAGCATCAGGTATGGTAATGGCCACAACATAATTAATAGCAAAGGTGGTAGAAAAGGAAGCCAAAGAGAAGGAAGAACTCACTGCCAAGTTGGAAGCAGTTTTGAAGGTTTATGGTGAGTTGAAACAGGGGATTCTTGAAAGATATACTTTAATTGTAGATTTGAAGAAGAGCTTGGGGGAGCATGGCCCAATGCAATTATCAGAGTAGATCCAGATTGCTTCCTCCCCTACTGGGCCTTCCTCTTCAAGCCCTATTATTGAATTTCCTCCTTCTCCTCTTCCTCCTTCCATTGATGAGAAAGACATTGATCAAAAGGTAAAGGAGAAATATGAAAAGAAAATAAAGGATGTTGTTTCACACTTTTTTGCAAAGGTAAGACCTAAGGAAGTATATAAAACTACAAATCAATTGGCAGATGTCTTAACATCTTTTCAGAAAGAAGCAGCTACTGTGGACAAGATTTTGGAAAAGTGGGTTACAAGGAAAGATAATTTGAAATCATTTTTTGATCAAATTAAGGAAAAATATATTGTGGATATAGAGCTAACAAACACTTATAGGTTTTTTAAGGATCTTTTTGATTTTGAGGTAAATAGGGCAAGTATAAGAAGAAGATCAGAAATCTTAAGGGTAAGATACTTCTAGGATTATTTTCAAATTTTTTCTGGTCTCATTAAGGTAGATGGGGTAATTAAAGATAAGGATCAATGGACGAAGTAGATAGATAGACAAGTATTATCTAAAATAGACTTCATTTTAGATACAAATGATAATATCCCATTCATACAACTTGTGGAGCTCCTTCAAGATGCTAGGATGCATTTTGCTAATGTCAGAATAGAGGTTCACCAGTTGGTTGCTGAGTGGAACAAACTATTAACAAAGAAGGATGAAGTCCTTGCCTTTCATTGGCTGAGTGAGGAGGCCTATATGACTTGGAAATCAACATATCCCTCAGAGAGTTTAGAAGAAGAAGAAGCATCAAATGAGGAGGCAGCAGGTGGCAGTGTTCCAAACCCTCAAGATCAAAGCCAACAAGGATAAAGTCATCAAGCAGTTATCATGAGCACGACTATTACACCTGGCAGAAGTTGAACTACCCTTGGGAGTTACTACAGGATTTTTGGCACTCATTATAACGATCCATTTTAAAGTTTTATAACAAGAATTAGAAAGTTTTATTTTCATTTTTTGTCCTATATGAACGCTCCTTTCTTGTCTTTTCTAAAATGATCCGAAGCTTGTTTGCAATCCTTATTTTCTATAAAAGGATTACCAAGATCAATGAAAAAGGACTGAGAACTTGATCAATTTGACTGATAAGTTTCTTGAGTCTAGGATATCATAGACTGTAATAGACATATTTTCTATAGAAGACAATATCTTCTGGTTCAAGTTATTTTCAGAAGGTTACATTGTAAAGCATTTTGTGAGCATGATATAATATAGCATTTGAATATAATCCAAGATTTATATCTCTCCTTGAGTATCTCTCTTTGAATTATGAAATGTTTTGATTCATTGCATGAATAATCTTTGTGTGTATGTTCATATTTCTCAGCTCTGATCTAGGATAAGATTAAATAAGCTCTGAATATAACATAAATTCTCTGAAGTTTTTCTTAAGGATATACTAGTAAGTAGTGTGAATCTAGGAACCTTTGATAAAATCTAGGATATGCTAGTAAGCATGTGCACGTTACTAACAGACCACTGGCAATGTTTTGAAGTAATGCTGGGTTGTTTCATAACTTCTCCACGGTTAAGTGGTTAGGATGCTAATGGGTTCTGAACTTCTGAAGGACTCCTAACTAATGGCATGCGTAAATTTGAAACACTTTGTTAGGAACAATTGGTTTACGGAGCTTCACAAGGGTTTGTTGGCCATTAGCGTTGGTGGTTATGAAGCTACGATGAAGCATTTGGCAGAAAGGCATAACTTCAAAAAGGTTAATCAATTACAAGATTAAACAACTAAGAGGTTACAAAAGGTTTTGTGTGGGACTTTGCAAGGTTATATCAAATTACAAATTTCTTGAACATTCTACAATTACAAAAATCATATATATCCCTAATAGATTTAACAAACATGTCAAAATTAGCCCTTTTAACTGGAAGTAGTTTGCCTCTCTTGCCCGTCTTAGATTGGTGCATTGGTATTTCATATCCTTTCATATGTCATTCAGCTTTGAATCTTTAATGAAGATCTAACGGCGGTCATGTGTTCACATGGAATCTTTCCAAGCCATGCGAACATAAGACTAACCATTGATCTTACAATGAAGCTTAATGCAAGAACAAAGTGGGGCCGCTGACAAGTATCTCACAAGTGGAAAATTTTTATTTGAGATGGTGGGGCCAGTGTCAGAAGGATCTTTAGAGCTGAAATTAACAAAGGAAAGATTGGATGGCTATCATATAATCTCATAGGATCTTAGAGTCCTATGCGATCATGCAACTAACCGTTGATCTTGCATAAATACAAGCGTGAATTGGTATTTCATATCCTTTCACAAACAAAAATTTTCTATTGTGGACAAAGAGGGACATTCTAGTTTATACAATCTACATTACAAAAATCATGAATTCAAAATTTCAAATTACAAATTACAAAAATCAAAATTGAAATTACAAAAATCATGAACAATACTTATTACTTGTACCCATAGGCTTGTAGCTGAATATGAGTCAATTAATAAATTGTCAATAAATTAATAAATATTTAGAATCAAGTCCAATTCCATTATCAATTTATCCAACAAGTACAGTAATAAGTATATAGTGTATAAAATTATAAATACCTATTAATCGAATGCTAATTCTAAATCACTTCACAGTTCACTCTTCACTCAGTGTCAGTGAGCAATCTGCCTCGCCCTCTTCTATATCCCACATGGAATCCAACTCCTAAAATTGACTACTACTACTAGCAAGAGGTTCTTCTTCATTCTGAGTTGGGTATTCAAAATCAAAAAACTCTTCATCTTCATTCTGAGTCTGGGACCAAGATCCATCGTTTGTCTCTGAACCACCATGTTTTGAAGTAGTGTTCAGAAGCCCTCATCTTTCATGTAGGGAATTCCAAATTGCCAATGCCCTATCATAAGGAAAGTTTGTAACATTGTACTGAGTTACAAACAACCTCAAGAAAGTTTCCAAATTTCTGTCTAGTTTGTTTCTGATCTTTGATTTCAAAAACCCCAATGCACTGAAAACTCTTTCATCTTCCACCGACCCCAATATCATTGTTTGACATAAATCAGCAAGTTTGAAATATTCTGATATTGAATCATGTAGTACTTCACTATACTCTATCCTTTTCCAAAGCCTGGTTATTGCACCAGGTTGAAATGGATTCTCCAAGTTTTTTAACTACAATTTCATACATGATGCAAATTGTCTACATTGTTTTTTAAGATTAGCTGAATCTATAATTCCATCAATTGGTTGTCCATTGCAATCTATATGTTTTGAAAACTCTCTGATCAATTCATCAATTTTTTTATGAAACATATGAGCATCATGTTGTCTATCTCTGATGTTTTTCCAAAAATGAGGAAACACACAACCCATGGCCTCAAGAATTTCTTCTCTAGGGAATCTTTCACAAATCTCACTTGAAAGTTGGTAGGAAATTGACTTCAAATTCTCACTAACAGATTTAACAAACATGTCAAAATCAACCCTTTTAACTGGAAGTAGTCTGCCTTGCTTGCCCATCTTAGATTGGTGCATTGGTATTTCATATCCTTTCACAAACACACATAAATCATTTTTTGCATTGAATTGAAAAAAATTCTTAGCATGATTCAAATCTGTAATTATTTTCCACCTGAAAAAATTTGGGCTTTGAATTGTTATCATATCTGAGTATAAATTATCCAGGGCAATGCATGTCATTTTACATAAATCTGAGTACTCATGGATATACATAGTCCTGTCTTGGGCTTTCTTAACAATCTTGTTCATTAAATCTAGCATGGGGAGAAGACTGGCTAAAGTTAATAGAGTCTCTATATCACTTAACTTATGTAACAAATCAGGAGCTTTGTCTACTGTGAGGCGTTGCTCATATATTACTCCGATCAAGGATTGATATTCTGTTAGAACTCTTTCTATTGGTCCATGCAAAGAGATCCATCTGGTCTCAACATCCTTGAGAAGCTTGTTTCTTAGTGTTACTCCCTCTGAGAAAATCTTAAATTTTGCAAAACGTTTAGGACTTCTACAGAAGTAAGAGTATATGTCATGAACTAGATCTTCAACTTTTGACACTGTAGGAAAATCGCTTACAATTTTATATGCTAAATTCATTCGATGGGCCATGCAATGTATGCCAAGCATGTAAGGTGCAATACTAGTTTGTCATCTTGCACAGAGACCATTCCTTTGGCCTTGCATTACTACAGCTCCATCAGCTGCAACACACACTAACTTCTTTCGAATTATCAAATCATCCATACCAGCAACTTCATGCAAAGCATTCTTCACTGTAGAATATAAATTTTCTGCTGTTGAATTGCCCCTCATTTTACGAATGCAGAGTAGATGAGCTTAGAGGACATGTTCTTTTATTGTATACACATGCATACAAATCCAAGCAGTGTTATCTACTATAGTAACTTCATCTATGGATAATGAAATGAATCTGGACTATTTTACTTTCTCCTATAAATTTTGTTTTTCCACCTCAAAAAGACAGTTTGCCATTTCCCATCCAACGTTTGTTGACCAATGTGACATGGGATAGTGAGGAATTTTCAAAAAAGATAATAAATTACCATATTGTGAGAAGTCTCTCATAGGATGCCCCCTGGACATAATATGGAAAACAACACTCATCTGAACGGTCTTTGCCAAGTTTGCTTCATTGGCTACATGCTTAAACCCAGCCTTGATTGGATTTTCACTACTAGCAATTACTACCATTCTCTTGTTATGCTCTTCATATTCTATGGCATACTTAACATGAAGACATTCTTCCTTTGATTTCCATCTCACTACTGATATTTCTTGTCCGTCTATGGTCTATTTTTCATAAACCTTACCAATATGCTTTTCTATAGTGTCAGTCTTTAGCTACAACTTCTTCTCTCTTTTAAGTTTCCAAGTACAAATCTTACACTTGCATTTTGTTGGTTGTTCATCATTGCTTAGGACTGGTTCAATGAACCGGTACTTTGCTACCCAATCAACCTTAAAATTTCTTGCCATTTCCCACTCCTGCCCCATTTTTACTTCCCTTTTTCTTTTCTTCCTACCAACATTATTATTATCTACATTGCTACCATTTTCTTCCAACTAGTTCTGCGTATCCCTTATAACATCTTCTCTCATGCCACCATTGTTATCCTCATTTGATGCATTTTGATTTTCATTTAACTCAATGACAACCCCAGCTTGTGGTACTGGTACTGGTGAGCTACTGTGAATGGATTTTGCACTCGCAATTGCAGATGTTGATGGAGCAGAAACATTGCCAACTCCAAAGAAAGCCTTTATGGTAGTTTATTTAAGTTTTGGGCATTTTGATGGCCTCCCAGGCCCTTCACTACCCTAAGGAGTCTTACCCTTGTCTAGCTTTCCAATCTCTTCACTGCCCTGAGTCTCAACCTCCCCTGATATCTGAATCCCTTCAGCAGTAGTAGCCTGAGGATACTTAATCTTAGCCTTAGGATAGTCACCCTTGTCCGACATCTTTACCCAATGACCTCTCACTAGTCACTAGGATTCTAGCCTCTACGAATTAAAATTAATAGCAATACTATGAATTGTGAAATGTGAACAAATAATTGTTTACCTTTGTCCTGCTTCCTCTGATTTTTGACTCTCTGAAATGTTGAATCCTCTATTTACTATAGCAAGATTGTTATTTGTAAATCTGGCCCTCCAGGTTTCAGCTCCAAAAATTTGTAACGACGCATGATAAGACTACTTCTAAGTTTTCTAAATTTGATTTAAATTTATATCAATCCATGATACCAAATTCCAAATTTCCAATTTTTAAAATCCTGGGCTTTTGGCAAAAATGTGCCGAGTGCCGACCTGATCAATGCTATGTTTGGTGAAAAATTAAATATATGTGGTGAATAATGAATTAACGGGTTAGTGAAATACATCATGGACCAATAAAACAATTAATTAATGGGTTGGCAAAATATGTCATGGACCAATAAAATAATTAATTAACGGGTGGTGAAATAGGTCATGGTTAAGATAACAATATAAACCATTTGGCTATTTCAAATTTTATATGCAATTCATAATTAATATCGCTGGTGAATAAGAGACCATTAAAAGAACCACGTCACATTAATTATAGGTGAATATGATGGTTAACAGCGTCAAATGAAAAATTTGATTGGCGATTCCAATTAATATTCAGCTATTACCATGTCAAGATTGGGTGAATATTTGCCAGCGTATACCTGTGTGATTCACCAATTCCATGAGACATTATTCCCAAAATTTTCCAAAAGGTGAATATTCACCACTAAAAATTACCCTGGTCTCCACAGTACATTTCATTTTTAGAGGAAGATGATAACTCCTCGAGTCATCCACATAACCAGCCCTTGCATATTGAAGTCTTGATCCAAAACCATCGTGTCAAACACGTGTTGATAGATGGGGGCACTAGCCTAAAAATTTGTTCTTTCAGCTTGATTACACAATTGGGATTTTTAGAAATGGTCATTGATCCTAGGAAGAAGATAACTATCAATGCATATGATGAGAAAGAAAGATCTTCTAAAGCAACTATTGTCTTACCTATTAGAGCAGGTCCTGTCATCAAAGATACTATATGTCAAGTTCTTGATCTACCTTTGGCCTATAATATCCTTCTAGGGAGACCCTGTATACATGAAATGAAAGCCATTCCCTCTACATACCATCAATGTTTGAAATTTCCTTATGAAGGAGTAGAGGTGATGATTCCAGTTGATCTGTATACAACTTGCAATACCTTGAAAGAGAATGCTGATAAACTTGTTCCCAATAATAGAGAATCTTCCACCAAGCAAATAGATGTAACATCCACATTCAAGATGGAAGACATTACTAAAGAGGTTAAAATCAAAGAAAATGGTATGGGAGAATATACTATAGAGCCAGTCTCATCGTTGACATCTCTCCCTATCTCTCCTAAGTCTTATGGACAAACTCTAAAATAGTCTAAAAAGGAGTCTAAAGAACCTCTGGAAGTATATAAAGGAAATTTTGTTGCAGAACAAGTATCTAAATAGGATTTTGAAGAAGATGAAGCTGTGCTCACATGGCTATACAAGGATGAACCTAAATCTCAAGTGGTTCAAAAATGTAATGCTAAAATACTGAATATCCCTTCTAAGTCATATGGCCCCGGGGACAAATTGATCACAAAAATGGGATATAAAGGAAAAGGACCTCTAGGACTACAGGGTAAAGGTCTTTTGTTGCCTCTTAATCATTTTGGTCAAGAAAAAAAGAATACAAAAGATCTAGGATACACAAAGAAGCCTTTTTGTCTTAGCAAGAACTCCCCGCATGTTTTAGAATAGGTTGAGCCCTTCGTAGCAAATCAACTAAAGGGAGAAACAAAAAAACACTCTAATAGTGATGATTCAGACACCACTAAAGATCTCATTCCCTATGAATGCTTGCTTAAAGAAATAAAAGACCTCCTTGAAGCTGAAGATGATCCAATAAAAAGAATTAATGTAGTAGAAACACAAGAACCTACTATAGAGCAAGAGATAGTTGCCCCATAAGAACCAACTAATCTCAAAGACAATCAAATAGCGAAAGAGGAAGGTGGTAGTTATTCTAAGATAGATTCCCATGAGTATGAATTCAAATCAGAATCTGAGGGTAACCCTTCTCGGGGTATTCATCCTGACTTTACTCATGTTCTTAGATTTCCTAGAGGTCTAGATGAAGAAATAGAAGATGAATCAAATGACTATGAATGGGGAGTCATTCCAGAACCAAATGAAACCTTTGAACTTGAGTGTCAGGTTAGGACCAATGATGACAGATCCATATTCATAAATACTCTTTCCCAATATTTCACCACTTTGACTATCCAATGCCCTAACCTTCTTGACCTAATGTACACAAACTTGAACCAAGGTACTTATACCTTTCCCAATGACTATACCCTTGCTTGCTACCTCAGTGCAGTTGAGCCTATGAGGAATTCCATCAATGAATTGAGCATTAGCATGATGGAGTCAGACATCAAGTATCTTAGTCAGAAAAATAAGAATAAGAATAAAAAGAAAGGAGTTCTGAGGGTGAAAACCACTTTGTGGCAGTCTCAGAACCTACAAAAGTAAAAATAAAAGATGTATCTAAAGGTGAAAACCTCTCTAAGGTGCCTAAGGATGAGATATTTAATATCCTTCTGAGTCATTTATAGGACATATCTCCAGTTCTAATTGAGCCCACTCAATCCATCAATTTGGGAACAATAGAGGAACCACAATTGATCCATGTAGCACAATCTTTATCAAAAGAAGAGAAGCAAAAATTTACAACATTCCTAATAGAGAAGAAGATCAACTTTGCAAGGAAATACTTAGATATGCCAGGGTTAGATCCTGATCTTATAATGCACCATTTATCTATAGCTCCAAGCATTAAACCTGTTAAGAAAAAATTGAGAAAGATGCATCCACATGTTGCACTCTTGGTAAAAGCTGAATTAGAGAAGCTCCTAAAAGCTAGATTTATCTGAGTTATTGATTACACTGAATGTATCTCTAATATTGTACCTATTTCTAAACTAGAAAAATCTATAAGAGTGTGCACAGATTTCAGAGATGTGAACAAAGCATGCCCTAAGGATGATTTTCCATTACCTAACATTGATATGATAGTGGACATGATTGCGGGCTTTGAGATTTATTCTTTGATGGATGGTTTTTCTAGATATAATCAAATAAAAATTGCTCTAGAGGATCAAGAGAAAATTGCTTTCACATGTGCATGGGATACCTTCTGTTGGAATGTTATGCCATTTGGGCTTAAGAATGCTGGCGCTACATATCAGAGAGCTATGAATTCTATTTTTCATGACATGATGCATAGGACTATGGAGGATTATGTTGATGACACCTTAGCAAAATCTATGATTCAAGCTAAACATCTAAATGAATTGAGCAAGATACTAGATGGAATGGAAAAATTTAGTCTTAGACTGAATCCTAAGAAGTGTGCTTTTGGTGTCACTTTTGGAAAGCTCTTAGGATACATAGTTTCAAAGAAGGGCATTGAAGTTGATCCAGCTAAAGTTAAAGCTATTATGGAGATGCAACCTCCCAAGAACATCAGTCAAATGAGAACATTACAAGGGAGAGTACAATCTATTAGATGCTTCATATATCAACTAGCAGACATATCACAACCTTTTACAAAGACATTACATAAAGGTGTGAACTTTGCATGGAGTGAGGAATGTGAAAAGAATTTTAATCATATCAAGAAATATCTATCAAATCCTCCTATCTTGATGCCTCCTATTCAAGGGAAGCCATTGATCTTATATGTCTCCACTACTGATACATCACTGGGGGCATTGCTTGCACAACATGATGAGAACAAGAAGGAAAGAGCTATATACTATATCAGTAGAACATTGGTGGCATACGAAAAGAATTATTCTATGATTGAAAAGGCTTTTATAGCTATGATCTTTGCATCACATAAACTGAGACATTATATGTTGGCTCATACCATGCATTTGGTAGCTAAGATTGATCCACTAAAGTACCTACTAAGCAAAGCTGCCCTCACGGGTAGATTAGCCAAATAGGTCATGCTCTTAAGTGAATTTGACATTGAATATGTTGAAAGAAAAGCTATTAAAGGCTAGGTTATTGCTGATCAACTAGAAAATGCACCTTTGTTTGATGACACACTGATGCAAATGGAATTTCCAGATTCCTCTATCATGAATCTTTCTTCTAGGGAATGGCAATTGTTCTTTGATGGCTCCTATACATAGAATGGATTGGGAGTAGGTATCTTGTTTATCACTCCTCAGGGATACTCCATTCCTAAGGCATTTAGAATTAAATTTCCTTGTACAAACAATATTGTTGAATATGAAGCCCTTTTAAATGGTATGAAAATAGCAATTGAGTGGAGGGTAATAGAATTACACATTCATGGAGACACACAACTTGTAATCCATCAAGTCAATGATGTGTACCAAACAAAGCATGAAAAGCTCATTCCATACAAGAGAATGGTAGATAATCTAAAGAAATATTTCATATCTCACATTTGAGAAAATACCTAGAACAGAGAATAAGGCTGCCGATGCAATGGCAACATTATCTACTTTATTACAGCAGCTGTAACATAATCTATGCTACGAGTTCCTGGTGGAAGCACTATCTTATCTTGCATATGAATCCCCTAATACTCGTGTGATCTGCACTGTTGTGGGTCATGATTTATCCTGATATAAAAACCTATTCTCCTATCTCAAAGACCAAATCATTCCCAATACCTTTAAGCATCATGAAAAGAGATACCTTATCCGTAATGCCTCTCAATATGTCATTATTGGTCATGATCTGTACAAATGAGGTCTAGATGGTATACTACTTAGATTTTTAGAACATGAAGAGTCTCAACGTGTATTAGAGGAAGTCCATGATGGTATTTGTGGGTCACACTCAAACGGTTTAACACTAGCCCAAAAACTTATTAGGGCTGGGTACTATTAGCCGAAAATGGAGAAAGAGTCTATCAAGTTTGCTAAGAACTACCAAAAGTGCCAAGTGCATGGAAAATTAATTCATTCTCTAGGGAGAGATCTAATCCCCTTCACTACACAATGACCTTTTCATCAATGGGCATTTGATCTTATCAGAGCCATACATCCTTATTCTTCTAATGGACATACCTATATAATCACAACTATAGATTATTTTACAAAATGGGTAGAAGCAGTCCCTTTGACACAAGCAACTAGAAAACAAATATCTATGTTCATCTAGAACTACATCATATGTCGGTATGGTATTCCACATTCTATAGTCACAGATAATGGTGGACAATTTAAGAACAAAGACTTGGATGATTTATGTGCCAAATTCAAGATTACCCAACATTGGTCATCTATCTACTATCTTCAAGGGAATGGACAAGCAGAGGCTTCAAACAAGAGTCTATTGAAAATCTTGCATCAAACAATTAATAAAATAGGAAGATACTGGCATCTCATGATCAATCCAGCTCTCTGGGCCTACAAAACAAGTATCAAAATTCCCACAAGGGCTACACCATTCACTTAGTTTAAGGGTTTGAAGTGGTACTACCTATTGAGGTTGAAATCCCATCACTAAGAATTAGAATGCGTGGTCTAGTAACTGATGATGACTACAGAGTGTCTAGGTTGCAAGAACTTGAACTACTAGATGAGTGTAGACAAGCAACATATGATCATCTCAGAGTATATCGGAAGAGAATGTCTAGAGGCTAAAACAAGAAAGTTAGACACATAGAATTTCAGGTTGGTGATCTAGTCTTGAGAGAGAATCCTAAAAATCAATCACATAGAGAGTGCAAGGGCAAGTTTGAACCCAACTGGTTGGATCCCTTTCTAATCACTGCTACTTTTGGCTTTGGTGCCTATCAACTCTCAACAACTAAAGGAGAACAGCTTTGAGAACCAATTAATGTTCTCCATCTAAAGAAATTATATGCCTAAGGTATTCAGTGTATGGTAAAATGTCTTGAAAAAATCTTAAAAATCTGAAAAAGTCTTGAAAAAATGAACATCTTGGTGAAAACCTAGCAATGGGCGCCTTGATGATTCACAAAAAAAGTAAAAAAAATAAAAAATTTAAAAAAAGTAAAAAAATATCAAAAGTACAAAAAAATTGAAAAAATGAAAAATACAAAAAAATGAGAAAAAAGAAAAAGTGCCTTGGAGGAAACCTGGAAACAGGTGCCTTGGTAGCAAAAATAGAATCTCTACCAAGATGGTGAAAACTTGGTAAATGGGTGCCACTTTTTTCAAAATGCTCCATCTATCAACACAATCTTGGTCTTTCCCAACTTTCAGTCTTGCTTTAGTTTGTACATATCTCTTGGTTTGTTCTCGCATTCTTATTTTCAATAAGTCAATTTGTACACCAATCGGTTCAAGCGTCTATATCCTATCAGTGCTTAACACTTGGGGGAAATCAAAGTCATATCCTATAGCCTCTAGTGTATCTTAGATGTATCATATCCAGTTAGAGTCCTTTGAAGCTTCATTTGAGTCAGTCAATCAGTCTCATCTCCAAAAAGGATTTTGCATCTACAACAACACAATCAAACATCAACATAAACTGAAAACAATCTATGCTTTTTACATGCTTTTATCTCCTTGTATGCTTACTGATTCACATTGAGATTTTTGCATATTGTGTCCTTTGAGCTCTTCGATGATGTCCTTTACAAGATTTAGGGAGTGATGACTGGGGGCATAATCTTTTCTTTATTTTTTGCTTGTATGTGAAAATCTAACAACTTTGGAAATTATGGATTGAAATGGTGTCCATCTGTAAGAGCCTCTATCTCAAATTGGATGGCCATGAGTACCTCAACCATTGATAACCATAAAATTCAAGGAAGTTTGATCTAACTATTATCTTTTTGAGTGAGTTCTTTCTCCTATTGTGAAACATGATCTTGTCTAAGTATGTGAACGATAAAGGGTCACTATGGGTAATTCACATTGGATTTAGAATGATCTCTTGACTACTTGATGTGTTTGTTTTAGCAAGGTGTATTTTGGTCATCATGACATTTATGTTTTGATGCTTATACAAATTGCTATATCAAAATGGACATGATATTTAGGTCATCCTAGCATTTATGCCTTGGTGCTTATATCTAATTCAACATTCCAAAAACAAAATCAATATTCATATGTCCATGGTTGTCTCATCAGTGGGCATTGTATTGATTCTTGAGCATACAAATTAGTATTCATATGTCTATAGTTTTATAAACTAGTGGGCATTGTATTGGTTTATCCGATTACCTAAAAAAAACTTAATTATGACAAATGACCGACACATGATCAGTGACTAGGTCCTAGGTCCTAGGTTTGCATTTCATTTTGCACTTTTCATGATCTCACAAATTGCTTGAACACTTAAATGATTCTTCAAAAAAAATAAAAAAATGACACAAGACCTGAATCTCAGATGAAGGTTCTTCCAACGAAACATCAAGTAGAATCCTTTTTCGGGATTAAAATCAAAATCTGAGATCATTTATATTATTCTCTACTTGCATAATCAACCTTCAATCATCATAGAAATCCAAAATTCAACTGATTATCTTACATCAAACTATCAAAATTTCAATTTGGTCAATTATGGTCAACTCATGGTTTAACCTAGTCAAACTTGGTCTCCAGGACCTCCAAATGATGCAGAACGTGTTCTCAGATGTGTATAACCAATTCTCAAATCAATTAACATGATTCTAAACTACAACACTGACTTTTCTTGTTAGATTTCAATTTTTATCCTAAAGGGGGCATAGTATTAAACATCATTCAAAGTCTATAAATCTAAATCTATAATCAAATCTTTCCTCAGTAATCAAGACAACAACCATGTCTAGTTATTGATTCATCAAAAGACCTCATCGCTTGGGACAAATCTATTGATTCTTGGGGCATATTAGATTAGCAGAGATCCATATCAATCTGGTATCCTAAATCTATCTTGTAAACTGTATTAGCTTTCATAACCATCGGTTCATTAGTGTTATTTCCTTGGTTCTTCATAACTGATGGGTTTAGGATGTGATACCAATATGATTCATACAAGGACATTGAGGTCTGGAATTGGTCACTCACTTCTTCACAATAATAAGGTTTAGAATCAGGTGTTTTGGCACTTTTTCGTAATCACCAGTTCATTGTTGATATAGCTAGCATCATCTCGATTCCTGGTCATTCTATGCCTGGGTCCGTATCTCTTTTCTTTAAATCTTTCAATTGGTTTCTATCTCAGAATCGGTTCATCTTTCAAATCAGTCTCATATGTATATCATACATAGACTATTCTTTGAACCACTACGCTTTGCACAGTGATTCAAAGAGGGGCAAAATGTAATACCCCAAAAATGGGTATAGGTTCATTGACCTCCTACATCTTTAAAATTGACATCAAAGTCCTAACCTAAGGCACATCTGCACATCATCGAATTCTAATTGATTTTATCCTAAATTCTACATCAGGGAATATTCCTAGTAATATTCCTATTTAACCTAATTATCTTTAATTTAATTATTATTTGGTGATAAATCCTATTTATCCTAAAGTTTGATTAATTGAATATTCTAAAGATTTAATTAATCAGATTTAATACCGCCACTTGATTATTTAATTACATTTAATTACATTTATTCCTAAATTGTATTATTTAATTTTGACAATAAATCAAAAATCTTATGACTAATTGATTAAATTCCTATTTAATTAATTAAAGTCAACTGTCAATGTTTAATAATACGATTTTAGAATAAAGTTTGATTTAATAATTGATTAACCCATAAATCAATTATTTTAATTCAAAAATCAGTTAAGTTGAGAATAAATCACTTTATTTATTTAATTAATTCATAATTAATTGTGCACATTCAAAGTGCAGTTAAACTCAAAATAAGGAAATCAATGCAAGTTGTTAACTTTTGGAAACTCAACATTCTATTTTGAGTTCAAAGTTGATCTAAACTTCTGATTTGAGTTAAAAAGCTATTCTTGCATGCTTTTGCATGATTTTTGTGAGTTAATTCTCTCTGATTTCCTGATAACTCAAAAATCAACCCGAGTTTATTAAGAGTGATTTATGGCTTTTCTCTTGCATCCTCAAAGCCCTTGATTTTTATAAAATCAAGACTCAGCTCTTCATAATTATCTCAACAACACTCGAATTTGCACAATTACTCTGGCGAATAGGCGATTGAAGGATTAAGCATTTGCGACAGGTGATTTGTGAGATCTTTCATAGTTGATCATTTAGCTCTTACATAGTTTCTTATTCATAGTCTCATACTCATTCATAACATTTTTAGATCAAATCTACATTCCAATTTCATTCATACAGCTTAGATTCATATAGTTTTTCATCCTTATTGCATAAAAAAATATATAAAAATCTAGAATAATTTGCATTCATATAATCTTTCATATTTTGCATTCAAATTATTCATTTAGGTGTTGCATTGTCATTGGTCTCAGTCTGATATGAGAGTATCTTACTCGCACCTACTAGAAGGCAGTAAATCGCCTAGTTAGTTTAGTTTCTATTTCATTGCATGATTTTGGTTTTTGGCTAACCTCTAATGTTTTATTGAAGTGTCATGTCTATAGCTAGGTACAAAATTCACACACACAAAAAGGAACAACCATCATGTTATAGATTTATTGAATATGGCCATTATCATGAGATCATAGGGCAAAACACATCTATCTACTATTAATGAACAATTTCTTCTATAGAGGCAATTTTGAATTCTATGCTCATGTGAAAAGGAAATGTCACTCAGTTTGAAGTCCTAATAAATACAATAAGAAGACATTGACATATCATGCCTTATATCAGAACCAATCACAATAAGAAGATGGAACAACCATAAGGTACAAGCATGTGCAAGTCATTGTAATCATTGGAGATATGTTAAAGGTTAAGTACAATAGTAGAGAATGACCATGATACAATTAATGAAAGTGCCATAAAACACCATGATATTTATAATCAATCATAGAGAAAAGAAATAATGACACAAATGATTTGTATTTTAGTGCCACCAAATACTTTCCAAATAGTCAATAATGTATTAAAGCATTCCAAAGTATAGGATAGCAAGGTGCTTCAATACATAGCTGTAGTGATCAAAATAGTATTTTACAATATCATGAAGTAAAAAAATGCAATGTTTCAAAATAAGGCAAACTAAAACAACAAATGACAAGCATTGTCATTAAACACAACATAAAAGGCATCTTTGACATTGAGCCCTCAAAGAACAAGTTTGATGTTTTCATGTTTTGAAAGTTAACAAGGTTTATATTTTCATCATGAATACATGAAAAAAAGCACAAAGGATCACAATAAGTAATCTCTAATATCAAGAAACACAATGACTATCAACATCAAAGCAGTGGTGTAGGAACTCAAACATCATCTAAAGATAATTTTTCATGTTCTCTTTCCTCTGCACTTTTACAGGATATTGAACGTGAAAGAAAAAGAAGTGAGAACGCCAAGACAATGGATGAGGATGATAGTGACAAGGTAGCTGAAATAAAGGCTGCTCATCTTGAGGAGTCAATGAAATATGCCCGAAGAAGTGTTAGTGATGCTGATATTCAAAAGTATCAAGCCTTTTCACAAACACTACAACAATCTTGAGGCTTTGGTTCTGAATTTTGATTTCCAGATAGACCTGATGGTGTTTCTGCTGGTGCTTCAGATGTATTTTCTAAAACAAATAATAAAGATGATGATGACTTATACAAATTGAAAATCCACATCCACATCTGATATAAAATTTATTATTATAAAGTCTTTTTATAGAAATCTGTTTTACATTAGTCTATATTATTTTGAAGCCTTGTTATAGAAATCTATTTTATATTAATCCTCAGAATTAGTTAGCAAATCTTCTTCTTTCTTTCTAAATTCATGAATGATTCTATTTTTTTGTAGTAAATAGCATACGTAACATATAAACATGAAATCAACAACAAATATCTACCTTATGCTTTTACTACTAAGTCTTTGTTTGTCGGGCATACTGATTATAAGTACTTGAGGTATCAGGTTATTGATACGTCCCTGGTATTTTCATGCATTTAATCTTATAAAATCATCAATTCTTAAGCATTAAGCATAGTAATAGGTCAAGCTTCATTTAATTGCAAAAATGAAACACCAATGAAGAAAATAATGAGCAGCAAATAATATATATTATTAACATAGGGTGAAGCCAATCTCATCCTTTGATTATAAGAAGGATTTCCAAGCTCCTATTCGAAAACAATAGATATTATTGAAATAAGCGGAAGCCAATCTTACCAAATACATATTTGTACTCTTCACACAGTGACAATAATAAACTTTAAAAGGAAATAACATAGAGTGACAAGCCACATGCTTGATGGAGGAGGGAGCCAAGAGTTTTTCTCCCTTTACTGTAACTAAATAAATAAACATCATTGTAACATGGAGGAGCAAAAATCTCAAACCTTTTTATCAAAGCATAAAAGATAAAGAAATTTTGTTAGATGTTGTAGTTGCAACTACCTTGGTAGACATGTATGCAAAATGTGGAACTATAGACAAGGCACGTGAACTCTTTGACAAAATGCATCAAAGACATGTGATATCATAGAATGCCATGATTACGGGCTATGTACAAAATGGATTTTTTGAAAAGGCTTTAAAAAATTTCAAGCAAATGCAAATGGCAGGTGTAAAGCTAAATTTCAAAACATTTTCCAGCATCCTCCCTGCTTGTGCCAAAATGGGAGCTTTGGAATAGTGTAATTAACCAGTCACTGTTAATAGATTATGCAGTCACTGTTAAGATCAACTTAGTTGATTGCTTGATCACATAATAACTAGTAATTAATGGTTATCGTAACACATTGTTAATGTGTTATGATAACCACTAATTAGTGGTTATTCATATCACTGTGTAAGATAATGAAATGATGCCAGCCATGTATATTCATATTGGTATTAATAACTATTGTGTGGGCTAGGAAAGACTTACCAGCTCCATATAATTGATAGGAAATAATCAATGATACCATAGCTTGTATAAATGGATTCCCTAGCTGTTGAGTAACCAGAGAATCTAATGAACACACATTAACATGATGCCCTAGTTCACTAACACAAAAAATTCCATAATCAAATCATCCAAAGAAATGAACTCAATGCCATGGATATAATAGAGCATGGAGTAATGAATATCACAGTAAGATGTGCCCTCAAAATACATGATGGTATGCAATCAAATGATCAAATGCAATGTATTCTATCAAAATGCAGAGGAGATAACAAAATAATCCCTACCTTAATGAGCTTCCATTTGATAAGGAGAGGAAAATCTAAGTTTCCAAAACCAAGCTCGAAGATCAAAGGCCCAAGTCCAGATAAAAAATACAAACCCTATACACAATGCTGAATTCACCTTGGCCAATAAGGTTTCGCGTGCTACCCCTTGAAATTTTTTTTCGTGGTGATACTGATCAAATGAGAAATGAATTCTACTGCAACCCCTATACATAGTGCCAAATCCACCCTGGCCGGTGAGGTTTTGCACACTGCCCCTTCAAACAATTCACCGTGGTGATAATGAAATTAGAAATGAGTTCTTTTTTTAAAAAGTTATGCCTATGTTTGTCTAAATTTTGACATACATGGTAGTGGTCAAAATTTAGACTAACATGTGCATGGATTAAAAAAAATGAAAAATTTCCTTCTATAATCTGACCAATTGAAACCTTTTTATTTCATGGTCAAAAATTTTGGTAGAAAAATGGTACAAAATGTACTAGTGTGGTGCTAACGGTCCCACAATGGAGGTTCCATTACCATGTGGTGGGGACCTCTTAATGTGAGTTTTATGCCACTACAACATGCATAATAAAATACTTAGTATTCCAAATGAAACTCCAACACTCTCTTGAATAAGGATGCTCATATGATAAACAATATAAATGGATTGTTTGATCAAATGAGATAACCTCAAGGTTCCTTTTTATTGTGGACTTTCATTGAGTTTTATGATGTGATATGGTGGTTATCACAAAGGGACTTATGATGTTCATTCAATAGATTTAAACTTGACTTTAACTTCTTCCAACTAAACAAATTACAATGGAGAAGGGTTTATAAAACTATTCTACTCCTAGAATGCAAGAAACTATGAATGTCTTTGTGGCTCTACTAGACTTAGTTTACCCATTAACATCGACCAAGCTAGTGTGATCTCCTACGGGTAAATTTGGATGTTCAAAATATTACCATTTCATTGACACCATCTATTGATGCATGCCAATTTGCAAACAATAATCAAAGTAAAGATCATAAATATATCATTCGACCATGCAAGGCAAACTTATGATCAACAACTAGCTAGTGGTTTGGTTTATGCGAGTTCACGAAAGATGCATCAAAAATATATTCTATTAAACTAACACTAATTCTAACCAACATGAAATGAAATCCAGATCTAAGTGAGGAAATGTAGAAACCACACAATACTACAAAGCAACACAATTAATCCACCATGAAGAACAACATAAATCAACAATTACTTTGATAGAATTATGGAAACAATTTCAAAAAGTATCTCCCTTAGATAATCTAATCTAATCTCTAATATAATCTTATTAGTTACAAATGAGAAGGCCTTGACCTTTTATAGTTATTCAATTACAATCAAGGGCCAAAATTTCTCCAACAATACCCTAATCCAAAAACTATGCATGGTTTCAAGAGGATAGAGAAGACACGATCTTTGCACTCACTTGTGAGTACACATTATTGCAATTGGACATTGAATGCTAGGGATTACTCATGTTTTTCTTGTCACTGCATTGTCAAAAATTATGAAGAATGCATCAATTAGGAACATGGATATGTAGGTGCATGGAATATGGTGCCACTTGTTGTTAATGATATAGTTGATGGAGATGAAGATGAAAACTTTGATGAAATTACTTTAATTTCTATTGAATATGACCATATTTTAGGATTGGTCAAAATTATAAATTATAATAATTTAATTTGCATGTGTATATCCAGATCTAGATTGAAGTAAGTATTTTTTTTTCATGTATAAATTTGTCGTGTAGGAGACAATTTTGCAGTGATTGTTGAGTCTGGAAATGTAGGAGTTGTTGGAAATTTGGATGTGTTGTCATTGATGTCAACATGTCTATCTTTTGATGACAATATGTTTCTCACAATGTTTGGATGTCTGTTCATATTGACTACATGTCTATCATATAATATGAATGTTTATTATGCAGTTTTACTAGTAATAGGGAACTATCAGATAAATTGCATAGAAATGTTATTAAAGATGAAGAGTTGTGCACCCTATGGGATGTTGTAGAGGTTTTCTTCATGTTGTATGGAAAGTTTCAGATGCTAACACACCGATTTGAGTGAGTTATGACATCTCAAAGGAAGACTGGTTATTTCACCAACTGAAAGTAAATTTGAGTTACAGAGTTATAGAGTTTGAGTTCATGCAAGAACATGTGAGAATATATTTGGTCATGTAGTTGGGAATGTGTAAAGGACATTGAAATGTGTCTACCATTCAAAGTGTTTGTGATTTTGATAATCCAAAAGGTAGTTACAAGTTTTTTATTAAGAGGGTGACAGTGTCCTTAAGAGGGAAAGAATTAACAGAAAATTTGTAATGGATGATGAATTTGTTTCTTTGTTTGAGATTTAATGATTTCTTAGGATGATCTAGGCTTATGTGCATAATGTGCTGAAAGTATACATTATTTACTTTGATCAAGGTGACCAAGGTCAATGAATTTGAAGAAATGTTTTTGTTCTAGGCCAACATGCCAAAAGAAGATTATAAAATGGCTTACGAGAGATCAATAAAATGTTTTAGGGTTGTGGTTACAATCTCTAGGTGTTAGTGATGGATTAGGGATATTTTTGGAAATCATGTAGTTCTGTTGATGATTGATTTTGGTGCTATGAGTCAGATTTTTGGAAATTAGGTTTTTCTGACCTAGTTCTCGATAAATATGATGAAGGGTTTGAATTGGTGTGTTGCACATGAGATGTTTTTGTTGCAGATGCCAAGAGGTTTTTTTAGTTTTTTTAGATCTACTAAAGGCTGAATTTCTTGTCTACATGTGGTAGGAATAATTACAACAAGAGATAAGATTGTACTTCAAAGGAACTGATTAGACATACATAAATACTATTTACAACTCATTCTATGTAACATATTTTAGTGTGTTTTATGTTTGTAAGTCAGCGAGACTTCCTTGGGTGGGTGCTTAAGGTGATTGAGCAGTGTGCTCTAGGCAGTGCACCTAAATGATTACACATTCCCCTTATTGTAATAAGCTATACTTCTAACAAGGTAGTAGAATTATTGTGGGTATCATACCCACCATGGTTTTCACCCTATTTGGGTTTCCACAATAAAAATATTTATATTATGTGGTGTTTTCTACTTACTAGTTTATGTTTACATGTTTTATTCTATGCATATTAGTAAAAAAGAATATATGAAGAAGGGTTTACTTCTTTAAGGGTTTTAAAGGGTTTTGAGTTTTGTGTTTTGGGAGAAATTGATTCACCCCCCTATTAGTTTTTGATTTAGGAAAATAGGTTTTGAAGGGGCCCCAAAACCTTGTACATTTTGGTCTAAAAAGATATTCAAGGCAACACTCAAAGAAGGAACAGATCGAGACCACAATGAGGGTTTTACAATAGGCTCCCACAACTTGGAGATAAAAAAGGTACTAGAAGAAGGAAACTGGGACCCTAACTAAAGAAGCCACTGCAAAAAATATATTACAAATTTAAAATCAGTAGCCCTAAAACTACCAGTGGACAACAAAGAAAAATCCTGCCAACTGCAGAGAAAGATTATTTCTTCCCCTTCTAAGAATGAAGGGACATATCAAAAGAGGGTAGATGTTTAGATCTTTTTTTCCTTTAATACAAGTCCACCCATCTTTCGCATTCTTAGCCAAATCCTGCCAAGATGTCGATTCAAGAATCGAGGTGCCCAAAGAATGGGAATCAAGAGCTTATCCTAGGATAGGGCCACTAGAATCTAGAGAAGTTGAATCGTGAGATAAATCTATAGCATCTATTCTAGAATTATCCTACAAAGAAATGTTAGTGGGAAGAGCATACGCCTCACCACCAACAGAGGCCTGAACAATAAAAATTGAACTAGTCAAACCAAGAATGGGAACATCACCCGGGGGAGAGCCAACAATGAAAAGAGGAGACATAGGGGCCTCAGAAGTCTTTGGAGATGAAGACACAACTTGAGAAAAGATTTGATAAATTGAGGCCTTCGCAACAGTGTAATGATGGGAGGAGGATCCCTTCCACCAAGAAGCAAGTTTTTTAACCTTTTCCAATCCACACTGATCTGCTAAGTGACCAGTTTTAAAACATTTCCTACATCTGAAGGGGAGATCTTCATAATCCAAGGATTGAATCTAGGATCCTTTAGGATGTTGAAGATTTATCTTTTCTGGGAGACCCTTGGAAGAATCCAAATCAACTGGAATCTTGGCATAAGTGGAATGAAGAATATCATCAGATTCCTCATCAACCAACATAAAGTCTCCAAGAGCCTCCTCCATAGCCTCAGATAGAGAATCAACCCAAAAGTGAAGAGGGAGGTTGGGGAGCCTCACCCAAGTGGGAACCTTGGAGAAAGTCTCTATAGAAGCATCAAATTCAGGGTGCCAAGGCTTCATCATGAGCATGAACCGGGTACCCCAACTAAAGAAGTGATCACAAAGAATCAGTTTCCTATCAGCTGGAATCTCAAACTTAGCTATGAAAAAACCCCTCATGAGAGGGAAAATGTGAATTATTCCTGAAATAATGGGTTCCCACTAGCAAGTGATCCAAGCATGTAGATCTAGGAGGCTCGGCCAAAAGCCCTTGAACCTATAGATAAGACCATGATCCATGAAATTTGAAGACGCTACATCAATATCTTTCACAACCTCATCATCCAAAGGGATGATTAGAGGGTTAGAAACTTGGAGAGGGGTGACATTTTTGAGACCGGAAGCTAACAGCCGAGAGGTTGCAGGCTTAAGCTGGGAGGAGCTTTCGGGAGTGTCAGCTATTCACCCCCCTATCAATTGCTTGCTACTATTTCCAACAATTAGTATTAGAGCCTAGTCCCTTGAGGAAGCCTAACAACTTGAGAGAGACCCAAAGATGATAACATACAAGAAGAACATCCCTAGATTTTATGGAACCAACTATGCATTATGGAAAACTAGGATGATTGTGCATCTCAGATGCATTGATGAAGACTGTTGGAAGATCACAAATAATTATTGCAATGCTCCTTAAAATATAACTCCAGATGAAATCAGTGATGCCAAGGTGAACATTATAGAAAATTAAGCTTTACTAAGTGCACTGACTAATGTGAAAATGAACAATGTCATGGAATTAGAGATAACTAATCAAATATGAGAGAAGCTAGAGATTCTTTATGAAGGTGACACTGCAGTAAAGATGACCAAACTATAGAGTTTGAAAGGAATGTATGAAGACATGAGGATGACTAAAGATGAAAATATCTCATCCTATATGCTGAAAATGAATGAGATAGTGTGTGCTATTAGATGTGCTCATGGTATACTTGATGAAGATAATTTTTTTGAAAAAGTTCTCACATCATTGCCTCCTACCTATGACAATAAGGTTGCAACTATTGAAGAAATAAGGATAGTGATGACTATGAAAAGGGAAAATATTGTTGGGAAGCTTACAAATTTTGAACTAAGTTTCATAGGTGGCACATTATAAAAGAATACAACAACATTCAAAGGCACAATGACTAGAAGGAACATGCAAAGATTTGACTAGACTAACAAACCTACATGAAGGATGAATAGATGGGAAAGAGAGTTGAAGGAGATGAAAAATGAAGAAAGAGAGCTTGAATAATTTGAAGAAAGGTTTGAAAAAAGAATGTAGTATGGAGCTCCTACCAACAATAAGTATAAATTAAAATGCATTTTAAATGTTTTTCATGTGGAAAGGTAGGACACTGTGCATCTATATGTCCTTGTAGAGTTCCTAAGAAAAAATATGAGCCTAATCCTAGGGAAATATTTTATTATGCTCTTGATGATGATGGTGTTACTGATGAAGATGACAATAATGACAAGAGAATCATATTTCCTGCCATTAAAGAAGATGCAAATCCTATGTATGACATGGAAATGATCTCCAAATTCACCAATGAAGTGAAGGCTCTAACTACCCAAGTAGTGAAGGAAGATAAATGGGCAATTGACAATGGATTCTCTCAAAAAATGATTTGTTACAAAATAAAATTTGTAAGCTATGAGAAATGTGAAGGTGGAGAAGTGAAATGGGGTGACAATTCTAGTGGCAAGATTAAAGGAAGATGATCTATCACTTTGGATGGAAAAAGTAACACTAATGATGTCTTTCTTGTGGAAGGTTTGAAACATAATCTTCTAAGTGTTGGTCAACTAATGGATGAGGGATATGGTTTGTATTTAAAAGATGATATTTGCAAGATCCTAAATGACCATGGAAAGGAAATTGCCACTAGATCCAAGAAAGGAGGTCACCTATTTATTTTGAATAGTAGACATAAGACTTGTTTGACTTATCAAATAGATTAAAGTTGGCAATGATATAAAACATTGTGTCATGTGAATCTTGACAATATAGTTTCTATAAGTTCTACATTTGCTGTTAGATATTTTCCCTTGATGAAGATGTTTGCTAAAAGTTCTTGTGGAAGGTTTGAAACATAATCTTCTAAGTTTTGGTCAACTAATGGATGAAGGATATGGTTTGTATTTCAAAGATGATATGTGCAAGATCCTAAATGACCATGGAAAGGAAATTTCCACTAGATCCAAGAAAGGAGGTCACCTATTTATTTTGAATAGTAGACATAAGACTTGTTTGACTTATCAAATAGATTAAAGTTGGCAATGATATAAAACATTGTGTCATGTGAATCTTGACAATATAGTTTCTATAAGTTCTACATCTGCTGTTAGATATTTTCCCTTGATGAAGACGTCTGCTAAAAGTTTTTGCAAGGAATGTTAATTGAGAAAACTAAGTCTACTCTTTACTATGAAAAAGGAAACTCCAAGGGATTACTTGATCTCATTCATGTTGAATTATGTGGTCCTAAAGAGACACAGAGCTTTCTAGGAGATATATATTTCATGTTGTTTATAGATGATTACTCAAGGCTGACATGGGAAACCTTTTTGAAGAACATATATGAAGTTTATGATAGACTCAAAAGCTTCAAGGCATTTGTTGAAAATGATTTAGGTCTAAATATTAAGAAGTTGAGATTAGAGATTGGAGGTAAGATCATATCAAGCCAACTCATCTTATTTTGTAAAGCACATTAAATCAAATGTGATTCAATTGCCCTTAGAACATCTTAGCAAAATGATATGGGAGAGTGAAAGAACCCAAATTTTTTTGAGATAGAAAAGACCATGTTGCTGGAAAGGAATATTTCAAAGATATTTTGAAAAGAAGCTGTGAGCACTACAGTCCACACACTAAACCACACACAAATCAAAGATGGGACTAGTAAGACACCTCATGAACTCTAGAATGGACATGCACCTATTGTCAAGTATTTAAGTTTTTTTGGTAGTAGATGTTATATAAAAAGAGATGAGGATATAAGTAACTTTGATGTAATAAGTGATGAGGGGATTTTCCTTGGCTACTCTACTCAAAGTAAAATCTATATTTTCTATAAAAAAGATTAAGTAAACTGGTAGAAATAAAAAATGTCAAAGTGGATGAAAGTCTTGAGACCCTAACAAGATGTAATGAGAGTGAGTATCAAAAGGATAGTGATGATCAGAGGCAATTACAACAAGTTCCAAATAAAAATCTAAATATAACTAACATTGTAGAAGATGAAGCATACACAAATGGAGAAGATGAATAAGAAAATAAATCTACAACAAGGTAGAAGACTCCAAGATATGTGAGAGTGAATCATAATGAAGAACATATAATTGAGGATAAAAATAAAGGGGTTAAAATAAGAAGAAAGGTTATGCAGAATCAAGTATTCCTAATGTCTCACACTAAGCCTAAGGATGCAGAACAAGGATGTCAAGATGATGATAAGACTGAGTCAAAAGAAGAAGAACTAGCACATACTAAAGAAAATCAACCTTGTTCAATATCAAAAGTTGACTCAAATGATGATGATTGGACCATTAAATAATAAATTAATAACATAAGCAATCATGTTGAGAAGCTCATGCTTAGAGATATCACACTTAAGATGCTACTGAAAAATAAGAACAATGGTATCATAATTGTAAAGATGAATGTTCTAGGACACAATGAGACAAACATGAATTTAAAGGAAATAGGAATAATGAAGAGAAGTGTAAAGTAGAAAAGAAGAAAAAAGAAAAGGAGAAGAACATGGAAGAGATAAAGAAAATGAAGAAGAAATAGAATAAAGAAAGGAACAAGAACCGAGAGAAGGAGAAAAACTTGGTAGAGACAAAGAAAAAATGGAGAAAGTGAACAAAGAAAAGAATAAGAACCAAGTAAAGAACATGGAAGAAAAGGAAGGAGATTCAAGAGAAGAAGGAAAACATGGCAAGAAGTAAGACTAAAAACTAGAAGATTTTAGAAAAAGGACCCAAGCCTAAGAAACTCAAGTTAAAGTGTTTTGATTGCAAGAAGTATGGACACAATGTTGTTAATTGTAGAAAGGAAGATCATTGCTATAGAAAGAAAACTCATCTTTTCAAAAAGGAGAACATAGGGAACATCCATACCCATGCATGTGGAATAATATGAAAAGAATGGATGCTACTATCAAAATAGGAATGAGAAGATGTGCATGTGCTATGATAAAGGATGATGACAGTGGTCAAGGGATTGTTGTATGCCTAAGGTACAATGTATCTGAATAAAGTTTCTACAAAAACAAGAAGCAAAGTAATGGAATCTCAACAAGAAGTGTCAAGAGAGTGAAGAAGCACAATCAAAGAGAGAATCTTAATGCTAAAAGGAAAGGCTTAAACATAAGCTAGGGATACTTTTGTGTATCTTAGAGGAAAGGTAGAGGTAATTAATCCTCCTAATTTGAACTAATATGCAAGAAGATGTATCAATCTAGTGTGCTTAAAAGAAATATCTTACAAACTAGATTGATGTATTAGGGCTTCTAGAGTAGACAACATGATGGATCAAGGAGAAGTGCACATGGAAAGTTGAGATGCATTTGAAAGAAGATTTATAGTATGCATAAGTGATTGGAAAAAAAATACTGGGGAATGATGTAAGATATTACAACTGTTGATATGTCTAAGTATTTCAGAGGATAAGTGACAAAAGGAAAGAACTTGACAAGGAAGTAGAGACAGAGAAGGAAAATGAAGAAAACATTGATGTGATCGGTCAAGATGATCACAAGTACTGATGACACACCCTTTTTCATTGATGTCAAAGGGGGAGATAGACATATGTAAAAAAAAATTCAGCAAGTGAAGAAGTGTGTGTAAAGAGACAAAAGAGAGTCATATGTTAGCAAATAAGAAGAGAAGAGTAGATGGAAGTGTTCAAGAAGTTGTTGTAGAGAAGAAAGCTGCATACATCCAAGGGGGAGAAATTGATGGTGATAAGAGTATGTAATCTAAACAATATAATCCCAAGGGGAGTAATCCAAGGGGGAGTATTATTAGAGACGAGTTAGAGGGATTATGAAAGATAATGATGTATTTTGGATATTGTTGGTAGTACTATTGGTTTCATATTGCATTACTTATTTTTTCCATCACAAGTTGTCATCAATGCCAAAGGGGGAGATTAAATTAGTAAATTGGATGTGTTGTCATTGATGTCAGCATATCTATATTTTGATGATAATATTTTTTCTCACAATGTTTGGATGTCTGTTCACACTGATTACGTGTCTATCATATAGTATGAATGTTTATTATGTAGTTATACTGGTAATGGGGAATGATCAGATAAGTTGCATAGAAATGTTATTAAGATGAGGAGTTTTCACCCCAAGGAATGTTGTAGAGGTTGTCTACATATTATATAAAAAGTTTCAAATGTTGACATGATGATTTGAGTGAGTTATGGGGTCATAGAGGAAGACTTGTTATTTCACTAACTGATAATGAATTTGAGTTACAGAGTTGCGGAGTTTAAGTTCACACAAGAACATGTCAGAAGATCTTTGGTCATGCAGATGTAAATGTGTAAAGAACATTGTAATGTTCCTACCATTTAAAGGGTTTGTGATTCTAATAATCCACAAGGTAGTTACAAGTATTTTAGTAAGAGGGAGACAATGTTATTGAGATGGCAAGAACTACTAACAAATTTATAAAGAATGATGAATTTGTTTATTTATTTGAGCTTTAATTATGCCTTAGGATGACCTAGGATTATGTTCCTGATGTGCTAGCAGTCTATATTGTTTACTTTGATCAAGGTGACCAAATTCAATGAATTTAAAGAAAAGTTTTTGTTGTAGGATGACATGCTAAAAGAAGATTATAAAATAGCTTATGAGAGACCAGTAAAATGTTTTAGGGTAGTGGTTAGGATCTTGAGGTATTTGTGATAGATCAGGGATATGTTTGGAAAGAACATAGTGATCCTAATGGTTAATTTTGGTTTTATGAGTTGGATGTTTAGAAATTAGGTTTTTTTTGACCTAGTTCTTGATAAATATGATGAAGGGTTTCAATTGGCGTGTTGCACAAGAGATGTTTTTGTTTCAGATGCCAGGGGTTTGTTTTTGAGTTTTTTTTAGATCTAATGAAGGCTAAATTTCTTGTCTGCATGTGGCAAAAATAATTTCAGAAAAAGATCTGATTCTACTTTGAAAGAACTAATCAAGCATACAAAGATGTTACTTATAGTTCATTCTATGTAACATATTGTAGTCTGTTTGGTTTTTGTAATTCAATGAGACTTACTTGGGTGGTTGCATAAGGTGATTGAGTAGTGTGCTTTAGGCAGTGTTCCTAGATGTTTATGCATTCCCATTATTGTAATAAGCTATACTTCTAACAAGGTAGTATATTTATTGTGGGTATCATCCCCACCATGGTTTTCACCCTATTCTGCTTACTGGTTTATGTTTACATATTTTATTCTATGAAAAGTAGTAACAAAGCATAGGTGAATAAGGGTTTACTTCTTTAAGTTTTTTAAAGGGTTTTGAGTTTTGTGTTTTGGGAGCAATTGATTCATCCCCCTCCTCAGTTGCTTGCTACATTTTCCAACATGAGTTAGTTACTATTTATTGTGTTGCACTATAGAGAGGATGAAGTTAATTAAATCCAAATAAAGTGATGGAATGTTTTTCCCCACATGTTTTCATGGTTTAGATATTAAAATTCATTGAATATATATATGCACATATCAATTTTAACAAATTTCAAAAAATACTTTAAATGTTGTTAAAATTTGTGGTGTAGGCTTAGTTGTTTTAAAGGGAACATATTTCAAGAAACTAAAAATAGTCCAACATGGCATATAATTTGTTGATAATCAATCTGACAATAAGGTTTATCAATATAGCCACCTATTAGTTTCTACCTGCCTTTTTCTCCATTAAGTTAAATATCAACATGGACATCATAAGTGGAGACTAGATATCAAAGATCATGAGATAATAATACATGTTATGCAAGAGCGGGCTGAACCACTTGAGATGGTCCGAATAATATTGCATTTTTTCATGTTTTAGGACTTGATTACACTAGATTATACTTTGGTGATATCTTTATATGTTGCTTTGTTGATGATATAGCAATTTATGTTTGCATGTCTTAAGGGGATGTTTTAAATTGATGTATTTACTTGTACACGTCTTAAGAGGATGTATTGAAATTTATATCTAAGGGTAAGTGCACCAAGATGGTGGATAGTTTAGTGGCCACATCCAAAAAAATATAGAATTTCATAACCTGTGCGGGTTATACAAAATTCAAAATCGTGCTAGGCTTGGTTTTACCAAGCCTAGCCAAAAATATTAAAAAATGACAATAGCACCTCAAAATGCGTACAGGTTTTGAGGAATAATATATTCCTCAAAACCTATGGTTTTGGACCATTTCCAACACCATAAATGAAGGAACAGTCAATTGAGAAGCCATTTTTCTTCATAACGCGAGAGTGTTTTGATTCCATTTGCTTATATTCTCATTTTTAATGATTCACAACAATGGCATTGCGTCGGAAAGGTAATATTTTAGTGTTTCAATTGTTTTTGTTTGTATTTTATATGAAGTAGGGTTTTTAATTGATTTATGTTTTAAAAAAAACAACTTTGATGTCAAATTCTACAAAGAATTCCCCAAAAAGAAAAAAGAAAACAAAGACCTCATGCACAAGAAACAGAAGAAAACATTGAACATGAGCAACAACCACAACTACAAAATCCCCCTCCACAGCCAAAAAATCCTCCTTTGCAACCATAAAATACTCCACCACAACCATAAAATCCTGCTCCACAAATATCACCACTCATAAACACTCCACGTCCTCCATTATATCATGTAGATGCCACACAAGATGATCTCATAAAATGCCTGACACACAATAGTACCCAAATTTCTATATTGGACAATAAGTTGAGGTCCTCTAGTCTTGACCACCACTCAAGCCTCACCTCAATGCTAGAAAGAATGGCCAATAGTGCAAATGAGATTTCTAGAGAGGCTACCAAATGGGGTTCATGGAGGGATAGGTGGTGAGCATTTTATGTAGATGGGTTGTCATATGATGAAGTGAAAAAGAAGGCCATTATTAAAAGTGATATATGTGCTCTTTTTACCAATCCTAGTACTAGTAACACCCTAGAACTAAATATGACTCAGTTTCCTATACATTAGTGTGTTAACAATAGTCTATGAAAGCATATTTTTGGGATAGGTGATATATATGACTTTGACCAAGAACCCTGTAATAATTGGGAGGTGCCTCTATATTTCTTGAGAAAGATATATTATGAATTTATCCTCAGCGAGAAGTTGAATTACTTTGACATCTAGTAGTTCTAGGGTAGAGGGAGAGGCTCTACGTAGGATAGACCTGGGGCCCGTAGGGTGGTAAAACCACAACATAGGAAGCCTCTAGCTAAAAAACCCATGGTTCATGTTGCGGTCCCAATATTTGTGAAGGAGTCCATAGATTTAAAGACCCTTCATGCAACCACATCATTGACTGATGTCATTATTGAGCATGGCACATAGTTTTTTGGAGTAGAGGGTGGATCAACACTTGTTCTACCTCCATCATCATCAGATGCACCATTTGGATCAGCCCAACCCATTGACCATATGTGCCCCAATTGTCAAGGTATATGTATTGGGGTAGATAATGACACGAATGAGGATGGTTCAATATCTCATTTGTATACACATTGTGGGGGTAGATGCCATGCATTCATTGTTGAGGATGCACCCCTCACAGATGATTTGATGATGATGGTATTTTCTAGAGAGAATAGACAGGTTTGTTTATTTGCATTTTGACATGTTATTAATTAATCATCTAAATCTTATAAAAGTAAATTTTTTTTTAATTTAGAGAATAATTTAAATTGATACATGAATAATATGCATTATAGGGTGCAATAGGTGATACGAGCATACCACAAAGTGTTCATTCAAGTAGACGTACACATCTAGCTTCAACACCCAAGGTAATTATTTTAAAATATTCCTTAAAATAGAATAATATATATGTTTCAAAATATAGTTTGTTAATATATGCATATTTATTTAGTGTTTTATAGGGCTTGTTGGCTACTCAAATTTACAAACTTGATGATATCACCCTTTCTACCATTGAATTTGGTTTTGAAAGCTTTGCAATATAATATTTTGCACATATCTTGTTTAGAGTTTTAATTGAACCCATGCGGTATCATATTCGTTTATCTTATGTTAATTTTATTTTTGCTAGGGTACCTCACTTGACTTGAGGACACCGAGAAAGAGAAAGAAATCCTCAAGGACATCTAAATGACAAAAGGTAATTCAATAAAATATAAGTTTATTTGTTGAAATTTATTATTCATGATTAAACATGTACTTGTAGGATATATTGATGAATGCACATGACATATTTGTTCTATATATAGAAACAATTGGGTTTTATAGAATTAATAAATGCACCTAATGTCACTGATGTTTAGGGGAGAAAAGAGGTAACATTTTTATATTTACTTTCAATTGCATTCTTGATCGTTCTAAATCTCTTAGAAATCCTTCCTATGATTATGACATATGTTATGATTATTCATACAAGAATTAGTCATAGCTGCCTCATTAGTGGGGATGCCTCCTAAGAGTACATGAGAGCCATATGAGGTTTGGTATGCATTTTTTCTATATACATGTTAAACATATGTGTTTAGATATGAGTACATGCAATTTTATAATTTTTTTAGTGTTTCTTGACATATATGTTATTAGTTCTTGTATTGATTTTATTTTACCTATTACAACCCTCTTCACAACCTCCCATGGATCCTCTACCTTTACATTTTTTTAGGAGTCCAACTTGCGCAAGATGGGGACCCATCAGCTTTAGAGAACAACCCAATTGTAGAAGAAAGAGATGGGGTAACCAACAATTCAACCGCCAATAAATTACAATCCAATATTTAGTTATTTTGATAAAATATATATGATTTAGCATTTGAATTCTTCTTGTATAGAACCTAGTGAGCCACCTACTACTTTGAAGAGGCTCAATTTTGATGATCCAACAGAGTCATAGATATTGATAGGGATATACAGATCTAGTTGTGGTTATTTAATGACCAAATTTTGTATATATTTGACATTTTCATTGTATATATCAACCTTGACATAGTTGATGCCACATTTTGTAACTCTATTATTGATTTGGCATGTATGCCATTTTTTGATATGTACAAAATTATTGTTCATTTTGATATATATGAAACTTGATATTCAATCCAATTTGTTAATTGTGTGTTCATTTGTTTATTGTTAGTATGTAAATATGCTTGTGTGTATGTACTCATGTGTATGATTTATGCCTTAAGTATATTCATGTGTATTCAAGTACATTCTTCATAACCTAAATTCATGTGTACAGGCTACGCGCATGACTTAAGTGAATTCATGTGTATGATTCATAATCTATGTGCTACATGTATGCTTCATAACTTAATTTTTTTTATGTGTACATTTTATGTGCTACGTGCGTTCACATGTGTAATTCATCATTTGAGTGAATTAATTCTTTATGTGCTACATTGTATTCATGTGTATCTGATATTCTCAACCAATCAAATCCTTCAAAGTTCACTTCACAAACCTGGTGATCACCCTATCAAGTCAACTATTTTGTAATGTATCATGTTATAACTCTATTATACATGTCAAAGACACATCATTCCATGAGAATTAGTAATCACATTCATGGAATGATGCTTCTCTGTCAAGACTTTGTCAAAATGTTATTGAGAAAATAGTGACAAAATGCAATTAGTCAATATAAAATGATTAAAAATTGAACCAAATAACTTTCAAAGCATTCAATAAGGTTTGAAGGTTATCTTAAAATGTGATCATGTGGAAAACTCAAAACATCAATTAGTAGTCTATTATTGACTCTTTGACCATATTTGAACATGTAGTCTTTATTACAAACCAAAATGGTCCATAGGACCCTAACACATTTAGGACACATAGAACTTGACCTACCTTAGCGATGATGTCCCTTGTATAACCAACTTGGAGAAGAAACATCTTTTCATTATGGGAACAAGACAATGCTTTCATCATGTCTGGTTGGGTAGATTTATCCTAAGAATGGTCCCACTTTGCCTCTTGACACACCAGAACTCTCACCGACATACCCAATGGTGCTTAGAGCACCTTGGAGACACTTTGGTCTGGCATGGTCATGAATGTTCTAGTGACTCTATGGTTGAAACAAGATTGTCACTAGTGTTTACCCATCCAATAGGAGCTAATGGAATAGACCATTCGGTGCTAGGAAGAATGGTTTGGAAGAAGTCTAGTGGTGCAACTTTCAATTGACCCTCACTACAAGTTTTGGCATCAATCAAGATTGGCATGCCAAATTAAAAAAAAATGAATCTCCTAGAATGAAGAGAGGTTATTGCAAGCCTCATAAACATGTTCTTGTAGCATCTCACAATTCATCAATACCTCTCACGAGGTCTGAGATATGAGCTTTGAAAGATCATTTCCCAATCATGTTTAGTGCACCTTGGAGACACTTTGGTCTAGCATGGTCGTAGACATTCTAGTGACTAAGTGGGTAGAATAGGGTTGTCACTATCATTTACCCACCCAACAAGAGCTAATGACACATACCGTTTGGTGCCAAGACAAACAATTTGGAAGAAACCCAATGGTGCAACTTTCAACTAACCATCATTGCAAGTTTTGGTGTGAATTGAGATTGGCATGCCAAATTCAAAGAAATTTGTTTATCCCACAACAAAGAGAGGTTATTGTAGGCATAAAAAACATAGTATTGTAGCATCTCATGGTTTTCTAATACCTCTCATGGAGAGATACGATCCTTGAAAGATCGCTTCCCAATTGTGCTTAGTGTACCTTGGGGATACTTTGGTTTGGCATGGTCGCGAATGTTCTAGTGACTAAGTAGGTAGAATAGGGTTGTCAGTAGAGTTTACCCACCCAACTAGAGCTAATGACATAGACCATTTGGTGCTAGGATGAATGGTTTGGAAGAAACCCACTAGTGCAACTTTCAACTGACCCTCACTGTAAATTTTGGCATCAAGTGAGATTGGCATGCCAAATTCAAAAAAATTTAAATCTCCAAGAATGGAGAGAGGTTATTGTAGGCCTCAAAAATATGGTCTTATATCATCTCATATTTTTCCAATACCTCTCACGGGGTTTGAGATATGAGCCTTGAAAGATCGTTGCCCAACCATGTGTACTGCACCTTGGGGACACTTTGGTCTGGCATGGTTGTAAACATTCTAGTGACTAAGTGGGTGGAATAGGGTTATTATTAGAGTTACCTATCCAACTGGAGATAATGGCATAGACTGTTTGATGCTAGGATGAATGGTTTGGAAGAAACCCATTGGTGCAACTTTCAACTGACTCTCACTACAAGTTTTGGCATCGAGTGAGATTGGCATGCCAAATTCAAATAAATTTGAATCTCTACGAATGGAGAGAGGTTATTATAGGCCTCAAAAAATGGTCTTGTATTATCTCACAGTTCATCAATACCTCTCATAGGGTCTGAGATACGAGCCTTGAAAGATCACTGCCTAATCATGCTTAGTGCACCTTAGGAACACTTTGGTCTAGCATGGCCGTGAAAGTTCTAGAGACTAAGTGGGTAGAATGGGGTTGTCACTAGTGTTTACCCACCCAATTGGAGCTAATGGAGCAGACTGTTTGGTGCTAGGATGAATGGTTTGGAAGAAACTCAGTGGTGAAACTTTCAACTGACCCTCACTGTAAGTTTTGGCATTAAGCGAGATCGGCATGCCAAATTAAAATAAATTTATATATCCCCAAAGAAAGAGGTTATTGTTGGACCTAGAAACATGGTCTTGTAACATCTTACAGTTCACTAATACCTCTCACGGGGTCCAAGATACAAGCCTCAAAAGATCATTTCCCAACTGTGCTTAGTACACCTTGGGGACACTTTGGTTTGGGATGGTCGCGAATGTTCTTGATTCATGAGCATCTTGGGTGTAAGAGCAATCTTGCATCACCCAAAAATATTTCTGGTTTCTTTTCAATAGGGCCTATCTTGTGCAAAGCTGCTATTTATGGAAAATTACTATTTTTAGTAAGCTAGTCATACGATCTTGGAATGTTCTGATTTCACATGTGGAGGTTCATCTTAGTCATATCATCTTCCCAGTAAAGTTTCATTGCTAGATCAAGTCTAGTTTTGAAGATATTGAAATTTTTTGGTATTGGCAGCAGGGTACATAAACTTTGAACTCAGTTTTGAAGGCTTTAGAGGCCCCGAATGAGGTCAAAAATTCAGCTGACTGGAGCTTGTGCCAATCAAACACTATAGAGCTCCTCATGCCCTTTCCAAATTAGGGTCATAATAGTCAATTAGATCAACGGGTGATGACTTATGGTCTCCGAAAATCGGGCCACTTGAAATGGCAAAAAATAAATTTTCTTTCAAAATTTTTGTTTGGGTTTCAAAAGTTATTTTGAGCCAACTTTGATGTAATAAATTGAAAAATAAAATAATTCTAAACCTTCTCAGGCGGTGGAAATTGCCTATATAAAGAAGGCCCGTATTGTTGTCTAGGGCAGTTTTGGGTAGATCTGGGTAATGATTCGAGGCTTTGTCCTATAGAATATTGTAAGGGAAATGCCCATGTGTCTTTGCATATTGTAATTCTGAAATTTGTAATTCCACATTTGTGGAGATAATAAGAAGCCCATTTTTTGTTCTTACAAATTGTTGTTGTTTCTCGGTTTCTATTATGTGTTTGTGGTGTTAAGGGGAGCACCCTTCATCAGTTCTACTGACTCCATGGGTGGAATGGGGTTGTCACTAGTGTTTACCCACCCGATTAGAGCTAATGGTGTAGACTGTTCAGTGCCAGGATATAATCCTTCAATACTATCCCTTCACCCTAGGGAATCACCATTTTAATTTATACACATTTGACCAATTTTGACTCAATGACTCCAACTATTAAATCATTTAACGATACATATGTACATGCAATTAAGACAATACAAATGTAAGGATACAAAATTAAGACAATACAAATATAAGGATACCAAATTCATAGTAAGGAATCACAACTTTTTGCACTTTACATGGCATTAAGATGATAGAAATGTAAGGATACAAAATTAAATATGTATTTATAATCAAATGTTACAAATTAGGATATACAAAATGTGGGCTCTTAATATTTGCAAATCAGCCCCATGGGCACTTTTATATTTCAAATTTTGTATCTAATATGCATGATGAAGCTCATTATTGTTTATATATACAAAATTTTGCATCTAAATATGTACATTACAATCGATTGTTATTTTTATATACAAAATTTGGCATCTAAATATGCACATTATAGTCAATTGTTATTTTTATATACAAAATTTGGCATCTAAATATGCACATTATAGCTCATATGCACATAGAATCATATACAAATTGTCAAAATCATCTTACCATATTATCTAGAATCATTCATCTTTATGGCCCTAAATCAATCAAGTGAACCTTCTGGATCAACTCTAACCCTTATTGTGTCAAGTATTGCCTCATGGTCAGATTCATGAACTTTCCACAAATCATTGTTAAGAGGTCTACCACGATATTTAATCAATTGAATATTTTTTGCAACAACAAGGTTAGAGTAATGAAGAGTATGTCTATGTGTCTCAAAGTCCTCAAACAACTAGGCATTAGAATTCTTGATAGGGTACCTACATTTTATTATAAAAATAAATTAATGCCAATATCAATACCATAGACTTACCTGCATTGCTTGGTCCCATCATAGAATTACACCATTGCACAATTGTTTCTCCATCTATTAACACTGCACCACCTTCATACTTCAATTCCTCTTTGGTAAGAGCTCTTTTCACACATGATCTTGCACCATCATGCTCTCCCTTTCCATGACCTGCATCAGTGGAATTCCAAAAATGTTGTACACCACTTGTCACATGCATCCTAGTCAGCCATTAGAACAACCTTGCATTCTTGAATTGTAAGGTGAAATTTTCTAACCATATTAAGTGTTGGTTGTATCTTATACCTCTTTCCCTTAAACTGTCATAGAAAACTTTAAAGCATCCTTGCAAAAACTTTGAGGAATGTGTACACTCATCATTGATATAGAAGTGATACTCTCTGATAATATTTCTGTCCTCCTTTGTGCTATCATGTGCATGCATGAATACTATGTGTACAAAAATTGTAACTTGTGTAGAGTGATAATACATAGGTTGTACTTCATTTTGAGGTTTTAGTGTATAATTCTGTACAAAATCAATGACAAAAAAAATAGTACTGAGTGGGAAAGTTTCCTTATACAACTTGAATTTCTCATCTAACCACCTAGCTCTATGTGTGTGACCTATGTACTCATAAACTAGTTTGTCTTGAAACATCTTCATAAAATTAGCTACGCATATATCCCTTTTCACTAACTCATACCTCTTTAATTATTTTCCATCTTTAACACCATATGTGATTGAATTGTATTTTCCAAAAGAAACTAGTTCTTTTCCAATTTTTTGTGTGTTATCGAGATGTAAGAATCTATGCAAATTTTTCAAACCACCACATTTAGGACAAAATCCTTTCAAACACATCATCTTATAATAAATGTACCCATCATCTCATTTATAGAGTACACTTGAAATGAAGTCTCTCAGTGACTTAGGAGGTGCTTGTAGACCACATTCTTGCAAAACATTTTTAGCATACAAAGTACCACATATATAGTGATAAATTTCATAATGCATGGAAAAATCAACATGAACCCTACAACAACATGTAGTGCATGCATGATTAATCTTAACATAAAATAGTTTTGTCATCTCAAAAAATCTTTGACTAATTTTAATATGAGGAAAGCTTTGAAGAAACTTTTCATAAAATTGTGTTTGTGTCATATCTAACAACATCTCTTTGGATGGGTGAAACCCTTGTGTTTTCATGCCAATATTTCTAAATTAATGTTCTTAGTGCATCAACAACAACCTTGTCCTTGTGTGGGAGTCTACTCGAGAATTTCCAAAGAGAATTATTGTTAGGATCCTCAATTTTATCTCACCTATCTAAAGCATGGTATAATGTGGTTCTACTTATCCTTAATGACTTGCTTTTTTTTCTTATTAAATGAGATTTTTCCATTTCCTTTCCCATTATGGTTGATGTGAGGACACGCCGAGTAACATTAGCATATTTAGAGCATGATTTCAAACCAATGGATTGGTATGCATCAAAAATATTTTTGACAATGGTTCTTTCACTATTATTTTCAGATGTTCTTAACCCCAAAATTTTTATTGTCTCTAAATTTCAGATTTTTAATCATTTCAACAACTAATTGGAATCTTCCACTTTGATTTAAGTTTTCAAAATAGTTATTCCAAATTATTATAACCATTCTTCTACAAGTTCTCTCAAAAAATTTATCATGCATTGGCTTCAAAATATTTTCATCAATGTCTATTAGCAACTTTGGTTTTCTATGAATTATTCTAGGAGGTGTTAAGATTGGTGCATTATGTGTGTTAATCACATCAAATTAAATGGTAAATCTTCTTCAATTTCATTAACATGTGCATTCATTACATCATTTTAAAATGGTCTATGTTCATCGCATTCAATAGGTGGATTCATGTCATGCATTTGAATTGGTGTATGTTGATAATTTTGATTTGGTGCATTCATCATGTCAATTTCAATTGTTGAATGTTCATCATTTTTATTAGGTGCATTAGATGACGTACCTTCACTTAATCTTCTCATATGCTCCCTTTGTCTTTCCTTTGCTACCTCTCGTTGTTCAATCGTTTCTCTCTTGTTCTTTCCCATTGTTGATATTGATTATCCTACACATAACATCATGAGGACAATACATAATCAAATAGCATAAAAATAACAAATGAACATCATTTTATTATAATCTAAAGTAACCATGATAAAATAATTTTAAAAAGAATCCAAAAAATAAGATAAATCAATCATTTCAAAGAAACATTGACAATAAAATAAACAAAATCCGACTATTACTATCCCCAAAAATCATGTGCAGCAATAGTAGGGCCTTGAAATAAGTTGCACTGCTGGCTTTTAGGCCGTTACAACTCAAATATTAAGATTTCCTCATAACCCGTACGGGTTATGTAAAGTAATGAAAATGTTCACAATTTTCATAACCCGTACGGGTTATCTAAACTTATGACAACATTCATAATTTCTCATAACCTGTATGGGTTATATAAAACTAGAGAGATAGAGGATAAGGAGAGAGAGAGAGGAAATAAGAAGAGTCATGCATGCACACACACACACACACACACACACACACACACATATATACACATATACACACACACACACACATATATATACATATATATACACATATATACATATACATCTATATATACATATATACACATCTATATATACATATATATTTATATATATGTATATATGTGTGTATATGTATATATATTATATATACATATATATACATATATATGTATATACATACATATATATACATATCTATACATATACATACATATATATATGTATGTATATATGTATGTATGTATGTATATATATATGTATATATGTATATATGAATTTTTATATATACATATACATACATATATACATATATATATATATATATATATATATATATATATATGTATGTATGTATATGTATGTATGTATATGTATCTATATATATATATATATATATATATGTATATATGTATGTATATGTATATATATATGTATATATGTATATATATATGTATATATGTATATATATATATGTATATATGTATATATATATGTATATATATATATGTATATATATATATATATGTATATAGATATATATATTCATATATATGTGTATATATGTGTATATATATTTGTATATCTATATGTATATATGCATATGTATATAGATATATATATTCATATATATCTGTCTATATATATATATATATATATATATATATATATATATATATATATATATATATATTCATATATATCTGTATATATATATATATATATATATATATATATATATATATATATATATATATATATATATACTATATATATATATATATATATATATATATATATAAACATATCATATATGTAAATCTATACAAATGTGTATTGTATTACACATTTACAAGTAATTTTTTTAATGTCTTCATAGCCTGTACGGGTTATGTGAAACTGAAAATGTTGTTTTATGTCTTCAAAACCCATATAGGTTATGTAGAACTTGAAATTGTGATTTTTGATTTTTAAAACCCGAGCGGGTTATTTTGTACAACATAACCTGTATAGATTATGACTTGGTAAAAGGTTTGGAGTATGACCCTAAGGTTTGCAAGCCCATTTTCCCTCCAATTTTGTTCATTTACACATTTTTTCTTCTTTCAACATGATTTTTCAACTTCGTCATCATCAACTTTACAAATGATCAAATGGGTATCTCTAAAATTACTACCATCATCTCACACATCTTCTAAGCTTTCCGACCATATAAATTTTTCTATTTTTGGACAACATTAGCATAGTAAATTTTAATTTTCTTTACCAGTGTCTTCAAAGTCCTCACAGACATATGTCTACCACTTTTTTAATAACTTTTGATCTACTTGACCAAATTCAAAAAAAGTACATATTATTGTTCTACACTAGATTCTAAACACTTAATTTTAATTTTTTTGCAATTCAAATTATTTTGATGCAAGTTATGCCCAGCGCAACGAACAAGTACTAGATTTTCAGGATGCGGTCACTTCAAAAAATCATAAAAAATAAAATACTCAACAAAAAATTACAAAAAATACACAACTTATAGATCTCACTCTTACCTATCATACTACCAAAGGATTTTTCAAAATACTAAATCTAACTATAAATTTTGTGAAGCTCATGAAAATAGCTATGTTATATTTTTCTGAAAAAATCACGAACATTTTTTTGTGCACGAGAGGTTTGATCCTCTTAATATTATCCATTTAAAAAAAACTTTAGTAGTTTAGAAACTAGATTCATAGTACTACAATTCTTATTCTTTACACAACTCTTGGTTTTGAGTGCATGACCCTCAAGTCTCTCTGTGAAGTTCAGGTTTCCTTGATTTTAGAAAAAAAGTGGCCACTTATAGCCCCCCTTTTTATTCACTATCTTGGTGCGCTTACCCCTAAAGGGGATTTATTTCCTTTTTTGACTAGTTGAAGTATTGATATTTTAACATGTAAATTAAATGACCCTAAGATGATGTACATTATTTAGGTGATGATTGTTAGAGTAATAAGTTGTTTACTTATTAATTGAATCATATTGATTTAATTATTAAGTCACGTATTATCTCTTTCTACTTAAGCTAAAATTTAGGTATATAATAATTAATTATTATTGTGTAACCTAGGTATTACCTTTTTAGATTTTCAGATCTCCTTTTATAAGGATTGATCTCCTTTGTTTTCATAACAGATTATTGAGATTATTCATTATTGAATTGCAACTTTTATTTTTGCACATCAAGAATTATTTCTCCTATCTCGTGGATCAATGTGTTCAGGCCTTCATAGCTTCTTGCTTCTTCTCTCTCTTTCTATGATAGGTGTTTGCATGCAGGCGTTCTTGGAAGCTGTGGGTTATTTACTCATCAACTTTAATATAGTATCATAGCTTTAGATTTGTTTGCCCCTATCCTCTTTTTGAGAGATTCAATCATTTTCATCAAATCTTCATTTTCAGAGGGTTTTCTATTAGATCTAAGGGGACCTATTTTTCTAGTCATCTTGGGTTCAAACAGACCTCAGGGTTGCGTTCATAGTGATCAAGAACCCCTAGATCCATATAAAATTTATCCAATTTGGATAAACTTGGGATCTGTGGCAATTTTTTTTGCAAATGGGCTCAGTACACATCTCGAGGCACTTTGGGCCCAAACAAACCTCACCATTGAGCTCACAGCGCCCAAAAACCCCCATATCCATATAAGGCACATCTAATTCAGACGTCGTTGCATTTTGAGGCAGATGTTTTTTGCATGTTAGGTCGTACGATTTTGGCACACAAATTGAGGAAAAATCCATATGGCCTTGGTGGAACACAAATCAAGACAAATTTTTTTCTTGATACCCAAATCAAAACAAAAAAAATTGGCACACAAATCGATGGAAAAAACTATATAGATTGGCATAGATCCTGAGGCACCCATGCGATTTTGCAAATATTTTTATTTTTATTTTTTTGGGCCAATGATAGCCATTTGGCTGTCAAATTTAAGCCCATTATTTGATGATGTCAGCATACATCATCATCATCATTTACACCATTTTTGGGTCCTCTAGCGTAGCGGTTGGTATTTTGCTCATAACTTGAGCATACGATGTCAAAATCAGGTAAATGCAATATCATCAGAAAACTGGTTCCAAGATCTATCCAGATCTAGAGGTATGAATTTTTTTATTTTTCTTTTTTGATGGTTTTTTTACTGTCAAAGCCAAATATTTAGTTTTGCACTCCGGAAGCTCTATCTTGCGCATTCAGACTCCGTTTTGGGAAAGTGAGATATCATTGGAAAGATTGTTTTGAGAGATTTCTATTGCTATGATTCATTTCTCTAGATTATTCTCCAAGTACATTTTATTCATATTCTTGCATTTTTGCAATTTGGTGGATATCATGGTTATTTAAGGTCATGAGATCTCTTCCCTTTAGGGGATGACTCATCTTAGGCTATTCTATTGCATGTATGGGATCTTTCACATGTTCGTGCTTTATGTACTTGCAATCCATTATAAAGTTCCAAGGGGTTTGATGTTTACCTTTGTTTGCCATCTACTTTTGTCATGTGAGTGTTCCTCCAATGACATTAGCCTCTAATATCTTTATTTGTGTTTGTACTCTCTCTACACCTTTGATATTCTTGGTATCATGCAGTTCATATTGGATGATCTTTTTAGTGTACCTGTCATTACTCCCTTGTCAGCATTATGGGGGGGTTTCTACTATTGGTTCTACTACTTCCTTGGTTTGATAGTGTGAGCTATGTATTTAGTATTTGATTCTATGTACTAGGGGGATGCAGTGGCTGGGTACCTATGCATTCTGGTGAGATGGATCATTTACCATATGGACACTCTTCCTTTCCTATTTTTGGATGCACTCTTCCAGCTTTGATTGATCAGCTCTTTAGACTTTGGTGTTTTTATGCCATCTGTATTTTAGAGTTTAGGTGTTTGCCTTTGTTTTCCTCTTGATTTGAGTAGTGTCATTTGAGGGCACTCGTGCAGATTATAGTATTCAGTATCTTCAACTTCATTTGTTTGCCTTTGTATGCCTCCTGATTCGAGTAGCATCATTTGAGGGCACTCATGCAGATTACAGTCTTCTCTACTTGGTTATATTTTAGTGGAGGATCTCGAGATCATCAGTTAATTCTTGACAGAGTTTGTAGCTTCTTGCTTTAGCAATGTTGTACATGTTCATCCTTGTTCCTATTTTCTGGAACATTCCTAGTTTTGGAGGCTTCTTCAGTCCTTTAGACTAGTCTTTGTCTCTAATTGGAGTAGAGTTTTTTTCATGTGGTTTTCTCTATTTCTTTTCTTTATAGAGACTCTTTTTTGTACTTGGGTACCTAATCAGGCCTTTGTTGTCGGGACCCATTTGCTTTCAATAGTTCTTTCTAGGTTTTTAGCTTCTCCCAAAGTTTATCTTAAGGGGGGGTGTTAGAGTAATAAGTTGTTTAGTTATTAATTGAATCATATTGATTTAATTATTAAGTCACTTATTATCTCTTTCTACTTAAGCTAAACTTTAGGCATATAATAATTAATTATTTTATTAATTATTATTATGCAACCTAGGTATTACCTTTTTAGGTTTTCAGATCTCCTTTTATAAGGATTGATCTCCTTTGTTTTCATAATAGATTATTGAGATTAATCATTATTGAATTGTAACTTTTGTTTTTTCACATCAAGAATGATTTCTCCTCTCTCGTGGATCAATGCGTTCAGGCCTCCATAGCTTCTTGCTTCTTCTCTCTCTTTCTGTGATAGGTGTTTGCATGTAGGTCTTCTTGGGAGCTATGAGTTGTTTACTCATCAACTCCAATAATGATGACTTAAGGGGATGTTTTATTTATGTTTTGATGACTTAAGGGTATGCATTATTTGATATAAATTATTTTATTTATTGATTAATTGATGTATTTAAATCTAAACATAAACACATCTAAATAAGCACATCTAAATAACCATCGAAATAAAAAACATCTAACTAAGCATTTCATTTATTTCATGTAACACCCCACCAGGGAACTTGGAAGGGCAACTCAATAAATTAAGCTAACGGTAGTTTTTTATTTTTTTGAAAGAAAATACTACAACTAACATTTGAATTGTATCTACATATAGCACCAACTCATCAATGATACAATAATCTTAACCAAGATACATTTCATTAAATACAAGATGAATGCTAAACATTAACCACATAGGTAGGTCCTCTTAGGTTCCTCGACGTCACTACTAGAAATGCATAACATATATGGCAATACATTAAGGCCACTATGAAACTATGATAAAATTAATTACAATATGAACAATAGCATCTAAACATTACAACCAGATAACATATGTAATACCCCAAAAATGGGCTATAAGTTCATTAACCTCCTATATCAACAATTCAAATGAAATCGACATCAAAGTCCTAACCTAAGGCACATCTAAACATCATCGAATCCTAATTGATTATCTTAAATTCTGCATCAGGGAATATTCCTAGCAATATTTTTAATTATCTTAATTATCTTTAATTTAATGATTATTTGGCAATAAATCACATTTATCCTAAGTTTGATTAATTGAATATTTTCATATTTAATTAATTAGATTTAATATCTTGCCACTTAATTGTGTAATTAAATTTAATTCTATCTATTATTAATTGTATTATTTAATTTTGACAATAAATCCAATATCTTATGAATAATTGATTAAATTCTTATTTAATTGATTAAAGCAAGTTGTCATTATTTAATAATATAATTTTTAATAAAAGTTTGATAAAATAGTTAATTAACCCATAAATTAATTGTTTTATTTCAAAAATTAGTTAAGTTGAGAATAAATCACTTTATTTATTTATTAAATCATAATTATCCATCTGCACATTCAAGGACCAATTACAGTCAAATTGGAAAATCAATGCAAGTTGTTAGCTTTTTGAAACTCAATATCTTTTTGAGTTTTAAAGTTGATCTAAACTTCTAATTCGAGTTGAACTATGCTTTTGCATGATTTTCGTGACTTAATTATTGTTTATTTAAAAATAACTCAAAAATCAAGCTGAGTTATTTGAGTGATTTATGGCTTTTTCTCATGCACCTCCAAAGCCTTGGATTTCTATAAAACCAAGGCTCAACTCTTCATAATTCATATCTTGCAAATTGCAAACTTACTCTACAGGAATCATAGCATATCAGATTTGGAGAATTTGCACAATTGGAGCTTGAAAGATAAATTTGAAGATTCAAAGCTTTGTGAGATCAATTTCAAATTCATAGCTTTCATATTATTGTTAGAATTTTCATTCTCATATCATATCATTTCTAGTTTTGAGCATTGCATATCAATTTTCATATTAGCATAGATTCATATCAGTTTTTATCATTCTTATTGCATAGAAAATATTAAAAAAATAGATTAATTGCATTCATATTTCATATCAGTTTGACATTCAAATCTTTTGTTTAGGTGTCATCTAGGTCACTGATCTCGATAACAATCTGAGAACATCAATCTCGCAGCTACTAGAAGGCAGTAAATCGCTTGGTTAAATTAGATTTCAATTTTACATGATTTGATTATAGCTAACCTCTAATGTTTTACTAAAGTGTTATATCTATAGATTAGGTACAATTTTCACACACACATTTTTGGCACCCACCATGGGGCAACCCACCTTTACATGCTAGTTTTGATTTTTTTGGGGAGCTAAAGCCCTAAAGTTTCAAAGATTTAATTTTATCTCTCAAATGGCTTATATTTTTGCTCTAAAATTTGTTTTTCAAGTTGGACATATATCAAAGAGGCTACAGTAAAAAATTTAAAATTTTCTGAAATGTTTAGGATTTTTAATAATTTTTTCTTGAAATTCTAGAAAAAATTAATATTTGACGCAAATTATTATATTTTTCAAAAAAATTTATATTTTTAGAAAGATCCTTAAATTATATAGGGGGTCCATTCTTTGTATTTTAAATTTGGACACAATGTAATAGCTCAAATAGTCAATTTACAAAAACTAGTCTATTTTGATAAAATGGGTCTCTAGGGCACAAATGAAGAGATTTTTCTAAAATTTTTACATTTTTGGAAAGCTCTCTATTTTTTAGTAGGGGTCTCTATTTTGAATTTCTATTTTTGTATCCAAAATCATAAAAAAAAAACTTAGATCTTGTTGACTAGGTCAAATGCAGCAAAAAAAAATAATAATTTTGTGATGGGTATGCACTTATTTTTTTTTACATGATTCAATGAATGATATGGAAGTCATTTGGGTTATTTTCTGGTTATTATTGTTGATAATAATTGATTTTTAGAGCTAACCCTATGGTTTTCATAAGTTGAATATATGTTACATATCTTGTTTGCTTGTTTGCCTGTTGGAGAGTTCGTCACTTGCTTGCATAGAAAAGCTCAACAAGAATTGCTAAAAATCAAGTAAAATCTACTAAGTATGTTGCGAGGATCCCAGGTATTCTCCTTCATCTAATAACATTTTGATTTGGACTTAAAATAAATCTCTTATGTGTCTGGCTTGTGTGCATCTTTTCATGCTTTTGTCTATTTCTACACACTTGCATAATTGATACTAGGTTGTGACCCCTTAAGGATTCATTAAGTAGCCTCAGATACTTGTGATTGATCTTGATTGCTATCTTGGGTTATTGAACTCGCTAATCCATTGGCCCCTCATTCTGCCCCGTGGTTGCAATCTCAACGCCATAAAGGGGAGGGGTCAACAGGACAGAAGCGTTAATTGTTCCACCAGGAAACCCATTTGTGCTTTTAGGAACTCACTTGTTTTCTAAGTTGGGGACTCATTTTCAGCTTGTGTGAGGTGTTAAGTGTTCCACCTTGTGGACTCATGTCATATTCACTTTAAGCGTTAATTATTCCTCTTTCTGCTTTTTTGGGTACTTTTGGTAGATTTGCTTTTGGAAACATACATCTGTGCTCACATAGTAATTAAGCCCTATGAACACTATTCATGATTCTTGAGAGATTGGATTCCCAGCGAAATCCTTCTTGATGACAGAATCCTTGTAGGTAGGGAGGATACTTAGTGCGTTTCACATTCAACTTGGTAAGTGTGTCTTCTCTTATTGATCGATACATTCTCTCCTAGGAGAGGTTGATAGATCACGTGGGGTAGACATCACAAGCTTTGGTGAATCAAAATTGGTTAGTGCGTCTTCCCTTATTGATTGATACATTCTCTCTCTGGAGGGGTTGATAGATCACATGGGGTTGATATGATAGACCTTGGTGAGATAAACTTTGTCTTAGCGTGTTGGATTAATCTGCTTGCTTTGTTTGGGTTAAAAGTGAAGAGGCATCAAAACCTTGGATTTGGAGCCAAGTCCCCTTATGGTAGACTATTGTGAGTCACCTTTAGAGAGGGTTAACCGTAGTGGACAATCCCTTCATAGGGTAAACTGCGTTGAAGGAACCTCAAGCGGTAATAGCCATTTTCACCGTGGTAGTGATAGCCACTATATAAATGTCCTTGTGAAAGAAATCTCCACAGGTATGGTTCATTGTTGGGTTGTCAGATCTCCCTAGCAGCTCCTGAAGATTAAGTTCTTAGACTGTGTCAAAACCCTAGTGCACCGGGATTGGAGTTCACCCCTTTGGATCATAAAAGTTGCAAAGTCAAACCATTACTAAAAACCCTAGCAAGGCCAAATTTTCATTTTATAGGGTATATGTGCGTTATTGCAAAACATTTTAGAACGTACACAATTAGTGCTTCTGAGGATTAGAATGAATAAGTCACTTGATTGTTCATGCGCAAGGTTGCTTTTGCCCTTGTTCATTATTTTCAGACATGTTTGAAATCACTTGCTTGCTATTTTGCATGCTTGTTTATCTATTTGGTTATTAAAAATGGACAAATCTATTACAATCCTCAAATCTAGACATTGAAATTTGCAAACATTTCAAATCTGAAAACTCAAAATTTGCAAAATTTGAAGTAAAATCCTTTTCTAGAGTCAAAAGTCATCTCAAGAGGTCAGAAAGTCATATGAGTTTCCATTAAGTGTCATTTCATTACAACCCATCTGTCGTATGATTGAGTACCTAGTGTCGTACGAGTTTCCATGCCAGCAAATTCTCAAAGTCAAAAATCTTGCAACTATCGTATGAGATTTTGCAACTGTCGTTTCATTGCTACCCAACTGTCTAATGAGATTTTCAACTATCATTTCATTGATACCCAACTATCGTATGATAACCAACCCAGTGTCGTACAAGTTTTGATGTCAAAAAATTTTAAGAGTCAAAATCTTGCTTACAATTGTCGTACAAGTTTTACAACTATCATTTCACAGCATACCTAGTGTCGTACAAGTCTGCAGAGTGTCATTTGGGAAATTTTTGAAAATTGTCAGAATTGCCAGATATTTAGCTTTTTTAGCCTATTTCCAGAATCTATTAAACAAATCACTGTGTCAAGAATAGAGCAATAGCTATTGGAGAATCAGTACACATGTCTCAAAGAATCAGTACACAAGAGGAAGAAGCTCTAATCACCACTATGATGAAGTAGCTGCAAGCTATGCAAGTCCAGCTTGACAAACTTGAGAAAGAAAAGGAACCTAAAGAGTTCGCCATGGAAACTCTATGCTCTTTTCCATTTGATAAAGAATTGTACATGTCACCATGCCCTCAGACAAAATGTGAGCAACGTGACAACCCTTATGATACTTCTTCCGCAGAGGAGTGACACATCAAGCTTTGGAGACTATGATGACTATGACGATAGACAATGTAATGATACCTATGACACCTCTGTTCCTAAGAGTCCTCCTCATCGTGTGTTTCGTACGTACTACAAATGGGCCGTCACATTGGATAGATCATGATGGTGATCCATATGATTTTGATTTTGAAAGAGACTTTGATGGCTTTTGTGGACAATATCTTGATTATGATCCATCTACTACTGCTGAGGACTATAAAATGCATCGTGCTAGCTTGAAACGTCAATACTATAAGGATCTCTCCTCTAAGAACTCTCATGCTGAAAATAAAGATTACACTCTCAAGCAAGATCATGTTAATGCTGAACCTTTGTCTGGTGATGGTTCCCTTCCATCCCCTACTTCCTCCAATACCCATACATTTCCTAAAGCTTTCGAGTCTTTCAAATCTTTCATAGAACCTTCATTCGACACAAGCCCTAATACTTTTCATGTGGTTCCCTATAGTTATCCTCCAGGGCTACCTCTTAAAGAAACTCAAGCTAACCTTCACTTGGCTACAAATACTTTCAATAATGCTAAACCTAAAAAGCCTATGCCTTCATATGCTACAATGCCTACTTCAACTAGTCCTCCACCATCTCTTCCAAAGTCTTCCATACAATCCCAACATGCTTCCTTGTCCTTAGAAGGTGGCTCCATGTCAAGAGGACTCTAATGATAAAGAAAATAACATAAAGAAAGATCAAGATCAAGAAACTTCCATTGCATCCAATCCCCTTCATGATGTCTCTTATCCTCTTCAGGGTTCTTTTGATCCTACACACCCTTTCTCATGCATTCCACCCTATCTTAAGTCTTCTCCTAAGCAAGATCAGGCTACTACTTAAACTATGAGCTTATTAAAAATCAAAATAACCTTACCCCACTTCCAATTTCCAAAGATGATACCTCCATTAAGGTTATTAAAAATAGTGTTGTTACTTCCAATGTTAAGCCTATTGAAAATCAAGAAAAAAATCATGCACTTATGCTATCCAAAGATCCTTGTCAAGATCAAAGTCTTCCATCTTCTATTCTACCACTCCATGTGTGCTTCCACTTTCTACTCTTCCTAAGTCTTTGCAAGCTTTGAACAATCCTATCAAAGAAGGTTCTCATATTCAAGATATCCATGATTGTATTGAAAATCCTAATGCTCACTCTAAAGATGCTGATGTCCTTGGTTTGTCATATAAATGCTGATGAACTTGTTGATTATCCTTTTGCATCTTCCACTTCCATCCTCGGACCTCTTCCACCAATATTACGAGCTTCATGTCTTCCTTCCATCTTGGGTCCTTATGTCCCTTCACTTTCCCCTCCTAACTCTCCTAATTCGCTATCCATCTTGGATCCTTACATCCCTCCATCTCCTATCTTTCCTCAAGATCAACATAGATGCATACCCTTGAATCCTTTTCATCCACCCACCCATCTAAACTAGTCATATCCTCCTTCTTCTTCCATAGGTCCCATGTTCTTTGGAAGTAACTTGAATATTCAATACAAGAAAAAGAAGCAATACAAGAATCCATAAAAAAAAGAAGATCACCATGTCTCCTCTAATCGACATGGACACATAAAGTCAAAAGAGATATCTAAGAAAAAAACTACAAGACAAGTATGGGTTCCAAAATCCATCATTGAAGATATTCTCTCTAGATCATCAAAAGGAAATAAAAAGCCTATGGCTATATGGATTCCAAAATATCTCTTGAAAGAGTCTAGTGTTGAACAAAAAGTGAAGTTGACATTCAAGCTTCCAAAGACTTCCACTTCATCTTCTTCCAAAAGCATTCCTCCATTCCATGCACCTAAACCACAACCTCTGCTATCCATTCACCATATTCCTTCACGTATTCCTTCATTCATGATTCCTCCATCCTCTCACCACCCTTCAAGGTATGTGTTGATGTTGAGCTTGCCTTCCTTTCCATCTACCCTTTCATAATCTTTCCATGCATTATCCTTCTACCTTCTATCATTTTTCCTCATTTGCCTATTCCTCCTATCTTCCAACCTCATTCGCTTTACATAAAACTTTATCCTCAATTTTTCTCTTCCATCTCCCTTTCCCTATTAGCATCTTTGAGCATATCATTTGAATCCTTGGTATATCATGGTTTATCCTTTCAAGGAGCACTATCTAAAAAGCTTGCCTTCTTCCAAAAATTTAAAAAGAAATGAAAAATAAATTTTTTTTGAAAATGTGCCTTGGTGGAAACCTAGAAACAGGCGCCTTGGTAGCAAAAGTAAAGAGAAATAAATTCATCCTATGGTGAAAACCACTCCCTTGTGGCACCTTGGATAAGTACCATGATGAAAACCTGGCAATCAGGCATCATGCGTAGTTCTTCTACATATTTCATCCATTCCATCTTCTCTCTTTGATCTTGACAATGTTGATCTATACACGAACATTTGGCTATTTTGTGAGTTGTCTGATGATGATCTTGCTTTCATTCCCTTCCTGTTTAGCCTTCATATTTATTTTCCTCCATTCATTCTAGTCTTTCCCTATCATTTCCCCTTTGGTCTTGATCTAATAAAAAAAAGAAAGAAAGAGTAAAACACAATGCTATGAAGCCTCTTGACATGTCTACTCTTTTGGACTACATCCTTTCCTTCTTTGGCATTACGCTTTTGTGACTTATCCTATGCTGGCCTTTCATTGCTTGTCCAAATGTGCTTTACATGACAATTTTCCCTAGCTTGGGTATTCTTGAAGAGTTTTCCCTTGAAGATTTCTTCCCTTCATTATCCTTCATTCTCTTATCTTCCATCTCATCGACCAGCTTTCCAATGCCTCTTGTTCTCCACCTTGCTAGACATTGGGACTGCACGATATGATCTTGCTTGGGAGTTTGCAATGGAAAAAGATGCTATCAAGTATACCAAGTATCAGAACAAGTATCAGAATCAGTATCAGAACTAGTATCAGAACTAGTATCAGAATAAGTATCAGAACAAGTATCAAAATAAGTATCAGAACACCTACTAGGGCTACACCTTTTGCTTTAGTTTATGGGTCTGAAGCGGTACTACCTATTGAGGTTGAAATCCCATCACTAAGAATCAGAATGCATGGTTTAGTAACTGATGATGACTACAGAGTGTCTAGGTTGCAAGAACTTGAACTACTAGATGAGCGCAGACAAGCAGCATATGATCATCTTAGAGTATATCAGAAGAGAATGTCTAGAGGCTACAAAAAGAAAGTCAGACACAGAGAATTTCAGGTTGGTGATCTAGTCTTGAGAGAAAATCCTAAAAATCAATCCCATCGAGAACGCAAGGGGAAGTTTGAACCCAATTGGCTGGGTCCCTTTGTCATCACTGCTACTTTTGGCTCTGGTGCCTATCAACTCTCAATGACTGAAGGAGAACAGCTCTGAGAACCAATCAACGTTCTCCATCTGAAGAAATTCTACGCCTAAAGCATTCAATCTATGGTAAAATGTCCTGAAAAAATTATAAAAATCAGAAAAAGTCTTGAAAAAATGAACATCTTGGTGAAAACCTGGCAATAGGCACCTTGATGATTCACAAAAAAAATTTAAAAATATCAAAAGTACAAAAAAAAATTTGAAAAAATGAAAAAAAAAAGAAGAAAAAAGTTCCTTAGTGAAAACCTGGAAACAGGCTCCTTGGTAGCAAAAATAGAATCTCTACCAAGATGGTGAAAACCCAGCAAATGAGCACCACTTGTTTCAAAATGCTCCATATATCAGTGCAATCTTCGTCTTTCCCAGCTTTTAGTCTTGCTTTAGTTTGCACATATCTCCTAGTTTGTTTTTGCATTTCCAATTTTCAATAAGTCGATTTGTACACCAATCAGCTCCAGCGTTTGTATCCTATCAATGTTCAAACTTGGGGGCAATTAATGTCATATCCTATGGCCTCCAGTATATCTTAGATGTCTCATATCTAGTCAGAGTCCTTTGAAGCTTCATTTGAGTTAGTCAAGTTTGTCTTGTCTCCAGAAAGGATTTTGCATCTACAACAACAATCAAACATAAACTGAAAACAATTTGTGCTTTAATGCTTTTATCTCCTTGTATGCTTATTGATTCACATTGAGATTTTTGCATATTGTGTCCCTTCGAGCTCTTCGATGATGTCCTTTATAGGATTTAGAGAGTGATGACTAGGGGTATAATCTTTTCTTTGTCTTCTGCTTGTATGTGAAAACCTAACAACTTTAGAAATTCTAGATTGAAATGGTGTCCGACTGTAAGAGCCTCTATCTCAAATTGGATGGCCATGCGTACCTCAACCATTGATAACCAAAAAATTTAAGGAAGTTTGATCTAACTATTATCTTTTGAGTGAGTTCTTTCTCCTACTGTGAAACATGATCTTACCTAAGGATGCGAATGATAAAGGGTCACTACGGGTAATTCACACTGGATTTAGAATGATCTCTTGACTGTTTGATGTGTTTGTCATGCAAGGTGTATTCAGGTCATCATGACATTCATGTTTTGATGCTTATACAAATTGCTATATCAAAATGGACATGATATTCAGGTCATGTTGGCGCTTGTGCCTTGGTGCTTATATCTAATCTGACATTCCGAAAACAAAACCAATATTCATATGTCCATGGTTGTTTTGGACCAGTGGGTGTTGTATTGGTTCTTGAGCGTTACAAATCGATATTCATATGTCCATGGTTGCATAGCTAGTTGGAATTGTATTGATTTATCCAGTTACCTAAAAGTTCAATGATGATAACAAATCGACACATGATTAGTGACTAGGTCCTAGGTCTTAGGTTGCATTTCATTCTGCATGTTTCTTTGCATTTTTCATCTTTGCATGATCTCACAATGATTAAACGAACTTCAATGCTTAAATGATTCTTCAAATTGCATCTTCAAGTCTAACAAGAGCTGAATCTCACACGAAGGTTCCTCCAACGAAATAGCAAGTAGAATCCTTTTTCGGGATCAAAATTGAAATTTGAGATCGTTTATTATGTCAAAATCATGATTTAAAATTTTTGGGCCTAGGATGGTCTACTGCTTGCATAATCGACCTTCCATCATCACAGAAATCCAGTATTCAACTTAACTGATTATCTTACATCAAACTATCAAACTTTCAACTTGGTCAACTATGGTCAACTCATGGTTTCACCTAGTCAAACTTGGTCTTTTGGGACCTTCTGATGATGCAGAATGCATTCTTCAACGTGTTTAACCACTTTTCCAATCAATTAACATGCTTCTGAACTCTCAACTCTGACTTTTCTTGTCAGATTTCAATTTTAATCCCAAAGGGGGCATGGTATTGCACATCATTCAAAGTTTATAAATCAAATTCTATCAATATCTTTCATCAGTAATCAAGACAACAACCACGTCTAGTTACTGATTCATCAAAAAAATCCTCATCGCTTGGGGCAAATCTATCATCACTTGGGGCATATCAGATTCGTCGACCCATATCAATCTGGTATTCTCCTAATCTTGTAAACTGTATCAATTTTTGCAACCATCGGATCATAGTGTTCTTTCCTTGGTTCTTCGGCAACTGAAGGGTTCGGATGTGATACCTGCTAGTTCTACTAAGACAATCAAGTCTAGAACTGGTCACTCACTTCTTTGCAATCCTAAGGTTTGGAATCAGACATTTTGACACTTTTTCACAATCATAGGTTCATTTGCTTTTATAGTGAACATTATCTTTGGTCATTCAGGACCTATTATCTTCATATCAAATCAATTTCAATCAACTTCTGTTTCATATCAATTATCAATTTTGAATTAGTTTCATATCTCTATCAAACACAGACTTTCTTTGAACCACTATGCTTCGCACAATAATTCAAAGAGGGGAAAAATGTAATACCCCAAAAATGGGCTATAAGTTCATTAACCTCCTATATCAACAATTCGAACGAAATTGACATCAAAGTCCTAACCTAAGGCACATCTAAACATCATCGAATCCTAATTGATTATCTTAAATTTTGCATCGGGGAATATTCCTAGCAATATTCCTAACTATCTTAATTATCTTTAATTTAATGATTATTTGGCAATAAATCACATTTATCCTAAGTTTGATTAATTGAATATTTTCATATTTAATTAATTAGATTTAATATCTTGCCACTTAATTATGTAATTAAATTTAATTCTATCTATTATTAATTGTATTATTTAATTTTGACAATAAATCCAATATCCTATGAATAATTGATTAAATTCTTATTTAATTGATTAAAAAAAGTTGTCATTATTTAATAATATAGTTTTTAATAAAAGTTTGATAAAATAGTTAATTAACCCATAAATTAATTATTTTATTTCAAAAATCAGTTAAGTTGAGAATAAATCACTTTATTTATTTATTAAATCATAATTATCCATGTGCACATTCAAGGACCAGTTAAACTCAAATTGGAAAATCAATGCAAGTTGTTAGATTTTTGAAACTCAACATCTTTTTGAGTTTTAAAGTTGATCTAAACTTCTAATTCGAGTTGAACTGTGCTTTTGCATGATTTTTGTGACTTAATTATTCTTTATTTAAAAATAACTCAAAAATCAAGCTGAGTTATTTGAGTGATTTATGGCTTTTTCTCATGCACCTCCAAAACCTTGGATTTCTATAAAACCAAGGCTTAGCTCTTCATAATTCATATCTCGCAAATTGCAAACTTACTCTATAGAAATCATAGCATATCAGATTTGGAGAATTTGCACAATTGGAGCTTGAAAGATAAATTTGAGGATTCGAAGCTTTGTGAGATCAATTTTAAATTCATAGCTTTCATATTATTGTTAGAATTTTCATTCTCATATCATATCATTTCTAGTTTTGAGCATTGCATATCAATTTTTATATTAGCATAGATTCATATCAGTTTTTATCATTCTTATTGCATAGAAAATATCATAAAAATAGATTAATTGCATTCATATTTCATATCAGTTTGGCATTCAAATCCTTCGTTTAGGTGTCATCTAGGTCACTGATCTCGATAACAATCTGAGAACATCAATCTCGCACCTACTAGAAGGCAGTAAATCACTTGGTTAAATTAGATTTCAATTTTGCATGATTTGATTATAGCTAACCTCTAATGTTTTACTGAAGTGTTGTGTCTACAGATCAAGTACAATTTTCACACACACAACATATAGTCAGATGATCAATTCAAGAATAACATCTTCACCACTTCTTTTATTACATTGCAAGTAATTAGAGATATAAGTTCACATTTACAAATTACAAGTAATTACTGAACCACATTTACATATACATTTTACTTTTATCTCTTCAATGAGATTACAATACAACATAAATACACCAATATGATGGTATAGTCATGATACATCAACATGTAGCTACGTGATAAGATATATTGAATCATAGAAATCATCTAGCTACATGAACATGAGAGTGCAAAGAAGAAGATGCAAGGCTATCTTAGCTCTCGATCACACTTAGGAAAAATACTTGATGGGTAAAAGATTTTCCACCCAACCATGTGGGACCCTGAGGCCCACTCCCCTAATCTAGGAGATAACAGAAGGCCCCACAACAAACAAGTAGCATTTGCAAGACAAAAAATAAATAAATCCAAACCAAGATATAACATAGGTGGGTATGTGCAGGATCATGGTATGCCAAACTAGGCCCTTAAGTGGCAATACAAATTCATAAAATTAGGGTTAGGCAAGTTGACGTAAAAATTGGAACAAGTTATAAATATCATATCAAAAATATGTAAGAAGAGAATCTGTAGAAAATTGAATGAAGTTTCTAAGATACTAGCCCTTTTTTGAAAAGAAATTATTATATTTGGTGAAAATTTCAAATTTCAATGCAATAGTATAAAAATTTCAGGAAAAACATAATAAGTAGGTGTATGTCTAACCCCCTTAAACATAATCAAATGATAATATTTTTTTATAATATTATAGATATAAGTATTAGACTCATGTTTAGATGTGACACATTTTTTTGTAATTTTTCTCTAAGTAAATAATTAATTATGATTTTTATACTGCAACTTTTTAGAATATGAAAAATCTCGTGTCTGACCACCTTAACTTAGTCTAAACTTCATCAAATTATTTTTTTTTAATTTTTTATTGTAGTAGGAAAAGAATAGAATGTGACAAATATTTTATATTTAAAAAATTTTATACCATTTGAAAGTTATAGCTATTTTTCAAACAATCTATCAATGGTACAAAAATTTCAAGAAAGAGATAAGAAGTACGTGCATTTGACCACCTTAAACACAATCAAATGATAATATTTTTTTACAATATTATAGATATAAGTAGTAGAATCATGTTTGGATGTGAGACATATTTTTTGTAATTTTTTTTTGAAGTAAATATTTTATTATGATTTTTCAACTACAACTTTTTCACAATATAAAAGCTCTTGTGTTTGACCAGCTTAACTTAGTCTAAACTTCATTAAATTGAGAATTTATTATTATTATTATAGTAGGAAAAAAATAGAATGTGACACATGTTTTATATTTCAAAAATGTTATACTGTTTGAAAGTTAGAGTTATTTTTCAATCAGGACTTCTTTTTCACATCGCCACTTTTTGGCATACCATGATCCTGCACATACCGAGGTAGTGACCCGTATAAACAATATGGATAGCATACAATAACACAAGATACTAGAGACAACTCATAAGGCTAAAGGGAGGGAATCCTAAGACACATTTAGGAGAGTATCATCACATATCCCTCTCACTATCTTGGGTTATCCTAGACTGGTAACCCCCTCTAGACCCTAGCCCCTAGGTGAGGACTCATGTGGAACTAATCTTCTTTTCATGAGGACAAGGAATTTGATCTACCAACTCCACATCACACAGGAATCCAAATAGGTAGTTGGCCTTATCCAACCAATCCTTATTCTATACGAGCACTCAAGGAATGGATGAGGCAATTCTCTTGATTAATGTTTTAACCCATCCCAAATTTTAATTAAATTACCACTAGATTACAACTCCATAATGGGTTATCCTAGACTGACCACTTTGGGCCTTGATCTCCATTGCGAGCCACTCTCCCAATAATGGTCCTAGAAATCCCTCCACTATGCTCCAATACAAAACCCAAAAGAGAAAAATAATAAAAATAAAGAAAATCCTTGAAGTTCACCAAAACTAAACAACCGTAAAATAGAGTTGGAGCATAGAAACACAAAATCATCATAAAGATCCATATCTATGTGTTATCATAATCAATAGGGCATCATACATAAATCATTATAAGAATCACATAGGAATTCTCCAAGTTCCAAAACATAGCTATAATTCTAGATGCAACATAGGTCATGTATAAGTCCTCTTTTGGATCCATACCAGCAAATTGGATATATGAGTTCTCCTTGATCTATATCAAATGCATTATCAGGCTCAAAGAGTGCCAATAAACCATAATACAATAAAAAATAATTTAAAATAATATAGTAGATCAAGAGAACTGCATTCATCAATGAAGATAAAATTAAATTGATTTTAACAGTGAGATGCCAATAAAACATAACAAGGACCCTTATGTGACCTCAATTACACAACCATGCCCAACCAACATATTGTAAGGAAATTCAATAATAAAATTGATAAATAATATCTCCCAAATTGATGACACAAAAAATCCCTTGCCTCTGGTTACTATGAGGAACCCATTTGAACCCTCAACATCACATCATACATGAACATACAAATTCCTCAACATGAATATTGTCAAAAGATGACTCATTCCTGATGATTTGTACCAGGTCCATCTTGAATCTTGGCTGTTCTAGCCATTTATCTCCTTTTTCGTAATCTTAGAGATAGAGTTTTAGCATTATCATGAGTCCTCTCTAGTCACATCTTCATCTATGACTATCACAACTAGAAGTGGCAAGACTTATCCCATTCAAAATACTAGACAAGGTGGAGGTAAGCCTCGTAATCAAGGAAGAGGTGATTCTAAACCTATTGTGCAATCTGAGTGTCGTGAGGGATCCTCACATTCCTCCTCATTCCAAGAGTATTATAATCCATTGTTTCAAATACAATCAAATATATTATTTCAAGAATATTATAACCCATTATTTTAGGACCAGCAAGACTCTGAAGTGCCACTTTCTAGAATCAAACCTATTGATCCTTTCGAACCTATCGACTCTTCCGGTCTTATTTTCACAATCTCTCAGAATAATACCAATAAGATGAGAGATCCATTCCACTTCCCAGGGGGAGGTAAATTCAACAAAAGCCATGAGCAATCTTAGAATGACCAAGGTCATGGTCAGTCTCGAAATGACAAGCTTTATGATCAATCCCACAATATTCAACATCCGGTCAACATCCGGGACCTTTGCAATTTGAAACAAAGACAAGGGGAACCTTTCCTAACATTTCTCTAGAGATGGAGACAATTTTGCACAAAGTATCCATGTAAATTACCCGAGTCTGAAAAGTTTGATATCTTCTTAGACAATCTTGTCCTAGATTTTGGATACCAAGTATGATTGCAAGGTCCCCTCACTTTTGACAATATGATTAGGCAAGCTATGAGGATAGAAGTGTTTATGGTCAAGAAGGGAGGATTGAATTTGAACAAAGACAAAAAGCAATGACCTTCTCCCTCAAACAGGGATAAGGATAAGATTGTCAATAGAAACATAGATGTTATGAATGATGGGGTTGTTGACAATGTGATGCCAAAACCCTCAAAGTCTATCTTTAATCTTAGCTCTAGCATACATCTGATCAAAGACACTAAGAAGGCTACGATGAAAACTCAACCACCTTCAAGATTCACTAGAAACAAACCTTGGATCTCTCAATCCAAGTGTGACTCCACTTCCTTGGGAGAACCTCTTGATGTGGTTTATAGGACTTTGGTGCAGAACCATAATAGTAATTTAGATCATCAAGAATTTAAAGACTCCTTTCCTCCTCATGGGAAAAGTGAATTATCCAAGTCTAAAGGTACCAACGATGTGGTCAACTATATGTATGATACTAGTGACATTGTCACCAATGAGATTGAACTTGTTGATGTTGAATACTGTGACATGATCATTGCTCCAAGGAGTGAGGGTGCTCCTAAACCCAAAGCTCCATCTATCTTGCGAGGCCCTGCACCTCTCTCTTGTAATGCCACACCATCTCTAGCTTGTGTGAATGCTATCACTTGATCATGTGTGAAGATTATTCTCAAAGGTCTTGAGCCTTTGACATTCGAACCAAAACTATCTATAGATAAAGCCCTCACTGAGGCAAACATCCCGAAAGATCTTGATCTAAATCAGTTTCAATCTATGGTGTGTCATTCAATCTCACCTCATCACTTTCCCTTCTCTGAAGAAGGTGATCATTCCTTGAGCCATAATGCTCCTCTGCTGACTTGCAATATGCTCCTAGAATCTGGTGATAGCCTTGCTCTGACCAATGGGGAATTTACATAATTTTATAATGATAAACTCAAAGAGATAGAAAAGACCCTACAGATCAAATATATTGGCATGGGGGAGTATCATATGGGGTCCATCTTGTCACTAATAGCTCTTCCTCCATCTCTGCACTCCTATGAGAGGCCTTCTGAAGATAGATTTGGTATTGGATATCAGGGCCATGAGCTTGATCAACCTAGCTGTAGCTTTCACTCATACAAGGATTTAGATAATGAAGACACAAAGATCTAACCTATGACACATGAAAGGCTCTTGAATATTCAAAATCCTGATTCAAACTACCAAGGTGAGTCCTATCTACCTTCTCAAGTGCCTCAAGAACATGATCCTGGTCCTCACCAAGAAGATTTTATCCACTTTACTGAATAGACTTCTACTACTTCTAACTCTAATGGCACACATACTAAATGGGGGAAATGAGCTAATGTCTCCCTTACCTTGGGTATGCCTCGAGGTATGCCTATCCTAGATTACTCCACTTTTTCTACCGAGCAAGATCCTACTATTGAAGAAGAACTTCCTATGACAGATGATAGTGACAAAGAGGATCTACCACCTACTATATCTCTAGCTGATTACATCAAATAGTGTTGCCACAATGAAATGAATTCAAATAAATATGAATGGGAATCCATATCAGATGCTACTACAAAAATACCAATTGATGTTGTACACAAAGATGTTGCTCCTACCAACTCTGAAAGAGGAGGAAGTTCTAATCCTCTAGATTAAGAAGCTGATGATGGTCGTTTCCACCCTCTTGTGGAGATCATTCCTATGGCTCCTAGGCCATCTACTCCAAGTTATACTTCTACTACTTCAGCAAATCATGGGTATGTAAGACCCCATCCTATTACAGTCTCATGGAATCTTCATGCTCTCTTACCACCTGAAAGGGGACCTAATTCTCAAAATAGGTCATCTCAGTTAGGCTCACATAATATTCCTCCAAACTTATCTGACTCTTCTAAGACAACTTACAATTGACAATGTTCTATGGAAGATGACTTTCTTGATCTATCTGATTCACTCATGAATGATGAGGATGATGCTGATATCTTTGCACTCGAGCCCATCCCATTGACTTCTCTTCCTGTTTTCCCCTAGGATAAGTGGCTCACCCACTTTCATTTCCACATCTCCACCTAAACTAGTCATATAAGCCTCTTTCATCCATCATTCCTGAGTCTTTTGGAAGTATCTTGGATGTGCAACATAAAAACAAAGATAATGAGAATCCACTTATATCTCAAGGTCACCTGTCCCATCTAATTGACATGTGACTAAAAAGAAAGAAAAGAAATAGAGGTGTTCAAAAGACCACAAAGGTCCTCAAAAAGAAGAAGATAATCAAAAGCCAGAAAATAAAATAAGAAAATGGATCTCGAAATCCATCTTACATGCATTGTCATCAAAAGCACTTCAACATGAAGAAGAAAATAGAAAAAATCAAAATCTATGTGGATTCCAAAAGTAAAATCAAATTTGCCATTCAAGCTTCCAAAATTCTCATACTTCCCTCCAATCCATCACCCTTGCCTCTCATACTTTACCCTCTTCACTCTATCTTGCCTTTTCCAGAAGTGCATATCAGCATCTCCTCATCCCTAATGATGTGATTAAGAGAAATCTAAAATGTACTATCCCTAAGCATTCAGAGCATGGGAAGTTTGACAGAGAGTTAGGATGCATCCACGAGGATATCTATGGGTCTCACGTAAGTGACCTTTCCTTGACTATGGATCTCTCGACAGTTGGATACTACTGGTTCTGATTCTACAACTTCTTAGCTGACTACTACTACAAGATACTGTGTTCTCAGAGATTACTACTGAAGGAGAATAACTCAAAGAGTTGATCAATGCTCTTCACTTGAAGAAATTCTACAGCTAAGGCATTCTTTGTATGCTCATGTACATACTTATTGGTCCTGAAAAAAAAAATCCAAAAAATTGCAAAATGTCCTGAAAAAATGATCATCTTAGTGAAAACTTGGTAAATAGGCGCTTTGATGTATCTATTATCTTGGTGAAAACTTGGTAAATAGGAACCTTGATAATAATAATAAAAATTGAAAATTGAAAAAATACAAAAAAATGAAATATTCAAAAGACAAAAAAATCAAAAAAGAGAAAAGTACAAAAAAATTTGAAAAAGAAGAGAAAAATGTGCCGTTGATGAAAACCTAGTAAACAAGCGTCATGGTAGCAAAAATAGAATCTCTACCAAGATGGTGAAAACCTAGTAAATAGGTGCCTCTTGTTTCCTGAAGCTACATCTCATCTTAGCATCGCTTGGCTCTTAGTTTCCTTCTTTAGTTTCCTTGCATTCCTACTTTAGTTTGCTTTTCCACTTTTCCTGCTTTGGTTGGCTTCCTACTTTTAGTTCATTTCATGCTTTAGTTTTCTAGCTCATGCTCTTGCCTTTAGTTATATTTGAGATTTTCCTCAACTCTTCATGGATTGGAACTGGTTTACACTTGGGGGCACCTTCTTGGTATAGGGGGTATTGTCCTATCGCCTTTAGAAGTTTTGTTTGTGCATTAGTCACCAACGATTCTCGCTGCATCTGCCTGCTGATGCCTAACTACTTTTGAGATTTCTCTCCTTGAGGATCTCTCATGTATCAGTCACTAGTGGTTCTCACTATGCCTACCTATTGATACTTAGCTCTTGTTTGAACTCCTCTCTTTCAAGATCTCTTCCTTACATCAGTCACCAGTGGTTCTCACTACATTTGCCTATTGATGTTTCATTTGTGCTTTATTCTCTCTTTCAAGAATCTTCCTTGTATTTGTCACCAGTAGTTCTCATTGCATTCACCTGTTGATACTTGGTCCATGCTCTGATATCTTCTTGAGACTTCATCTCTCACAACGGTCACCAGTGGTTCTCACTGCGTCTGCCTGCTGTTGTTATCCCATCGAGACTTCGAATGTTGTTCACTTTTGATTTTGACTTCAATCCACTTGAACACAAATGTAAACTAAAATTAAAACTGACTTTGTGTTCCTTTGAAGCATGCTGGGCTTTTTCTTTTCTTGTTTGTTTGTTTTCTTTATCATTTCCCCTCGAGTGAATCTAGGACATCTTTCTTGACTGAGAAACATGAAGACTGGGGGCATGATCTTTCCTTTGCCTTCTATTTTTTGGTTTAGTTCCAATGATCCAATGAATTCATATAAGAGGGGTGTCCATCTGTAAGAGCCTCCATCTCATATTGGATGGCCATGTGTACCTCAACTCCTTTTATATGGACACTTTGGTGAGGTTGGTTCTTCTCCTTGTCTATTTTGAGTGACTTCTTTCTACTACAAGTAAAATTGCTAATGCTCATCCTGCTAAGTGAATGTAAGGGTCATTGTGAGAAATCTTTAGTGAAAGAAGGAACTCTCGCATGTCTAGTGTATTTGTTCACAAGCAACATTCAGGTCATTCTAGAAATTGTGCTTTAATGCTTATGTTAACTTGCTAAATCAAAAGGAAAAGGTGTTTAGGTCATGCTGGCTTCTTGTACCTTAATGCTTACATCTCATTCCGACAAATTTAAGACTTATGTCATATTCATATTCTCATGATTGCAATGTTAGTGAGGATTGTATGGCATCTTGTGATCATCCTATGCTTAAAATGAGCTCGATGATGATAAATACAGCGAGTCCAACAACCAACTCCTAGGGTTTGCATTTTCATTCTAGGCTTGCATTTTAGCTTAGGCTTGCATGTTCATGCTAAGCTTTCATTTGAGACAATATCTTGGTACTCTCTTGATTGCTTTCTATTCATCAAAGGTTCTCATCTTTCATCCTGGTTTCATCTTGGCTGCACAAGTGTCCGGTCCTTGCTCTCGATCTTTGAAACATAATTTTTTTGATTAGTACCTATCATATATTGTGACAATCTTGCATGAGATGATTAGTACCATATGCATTACATTTTCATTTCATTTCCATTTTCATCCATAAATTCATTTGCATCTATATATACATGTGCATCCACTATAAGCATAACTTGAATCATACATTACACATATGCATATATTCTATCCATCTATCACTACATTTCACATTGCATCATCATAAAAATACCCATGTGCATATTCATATTCATAAAAGGAAACATGTGCATTTCATACATTTCTATCCATACATCTAAGCATATAAAAACATCTCATAAAACATCAATATCAAAGCCATATGTCAACAAGTATGATGATATAAAAACCATCGATCTCATACATACATACATATATATATATATATATATATATATATATATATATATATATATATATATATATATATATATATATATATATATATATATATATATATATATATATATATATATATATATATATATATATATATATATATATATATATATATATATATATATATATATATATATATATCAAAATCAAATAATGTCATGTACAAAATAGAGGTGCTACTCGAGCATAGTATCAAAAATGGGATACAATGTACAATATATATCACAATGTGCTAGCTCTACCCAATGCCACCTGGAGGATGTGGTGGTAGTGGTCTTTGTGGAAGGGGCATCGGCCGCTATGGAGGTGCCTACTGTGGGGGTGCTTGTGGTGCCTGTGGTGGTGCCTATGGAGATGTTGGTAGAGGTGCTTGTGGAGCTCCAATATAATCAACAAAGGGTGGTACCTGCTCTGATAGATTTGGAATGACCCCACAATAAGCTACATAGTAATAAGCTACATGAGCAGCCTCATATCTAGTCTCAATCCTCAATCATGCTAGCTCCTCTAGTTGCCTGATCTCGATGTCCCTATCAGCTACCTAGGTCTCCTCCCTGATGACTCAAGTGTGATAGTCATCCTACTCCTGCTAGACCTGTATCACCCTCTCATGACCCTTCCTAAGAGCCTCCTACAACTATGGTGTACCTGCTCTTGCCAGAATATCAGGCATATCAGTATCGTCATCAGGTGCCTATTGTGATGTATCCCCTATTTGCTACCTAGTTGACCTCTTCTGGGCCCCACTGATCCCAGCTCCTACATCTGAGCCCATGGTCCTAGTAGGGATGCTAGTCTGTCCTAATCAGGGTCTCAACACTCTCTGCTGCTGTCCCTATGCTGGTGGCTACTGAGTTGGTGGCTGTTGAGCTGGTGGCTATTGATTTGGTACTTGTTGCTACTGGGTAGGCTTCTGCTGTGCTCCCATACCAACAGAGTCAGTAAATCTCAGATGTGGACATGCAATCAACTAGTCTCTATATGCGAGCATCACCCCTGCATTGGTGACATCCACCATATAATCCCATCATGTGGTTGGAATGTGTGCCTCTATCACACACTACCCTAGATCCAATCTCATGTGCCACCCCTACTTCTCCTCATCGGTGAAGCATGCATAGGGGCAGTACTCATGTGATATGTCCTACTGCCTACCAAACTGGCATAGGACACATGTGACAAGGAATCTCTCTATAATGGTAACACTCCATCCAATCAGTGGATGCAATACAAACATATGTGAAAGCTCTCTCCGAGCATCATCCCAAGGCTTAGTAGCCACCTAAGGTCTCCAAACTATAGCTACCATGTCATCCAGTTGTCCTCTCCACTACTCTGTCTTACCCAGTAGAGGCTGGGTCATCGGACCTGTGTACCTATAAATGTAAGGCTCAAGAGCCTACTGTGTATCATGGAAGATGGGCCTACAAATAGGAAGATGCTCCCAGGCCCAGATCTGAAGAATGAAGACACCTACCGCCATGGTCCTCGCATTGAGATATACTATCTCATGCATCTCATGGTACATATGGGCTAACATGTACTCATCCCATCTAAATCTAATTTTTGGTCTGGCCAGCATCCTCTATAGCATCATCCCCCAACCACACTCTAAACCATGCTGACCTCGATTTGGAACAAGGTAGAAGCTCAAGAACATAGTGAGCACAATAGCTAATGGGTGAGCACCGCCGTATCTGCGCATCAGATCCTCTGAGGAGATGGTCTGATCCATCACTAGATTATCCTGGAAGACAGTCCTCAAGGCTACAGTACTCTATCAAGGCTATGTGTTGTACTCTACTCGAGCACCATGGAGGGGTATCCGCAGAATCCTATATACATCCTCAGGAGTCATAGTCAGCTCCCCCATCGAAAAGTGGAAAGTGTTTGTCTCCGAATGGAAATGCTCTACCAGTGCACCAAGAAGACCGTAATTTACCTAAATGTCAGGTGTAATACCCCAAAAATGGGCTATAAGTTTATTAACCTCCTACATTGACATATCGAATGAAATCGACATCAAAGTCCTAATCTAAGGCACATCTGAACATCATCACGTCCTAATTGATTATCTAATATTCTACATCAGGGAATAATCCTTATTCCTATTTATCTTAATTATCTTTAATTTAATGATTATTTGGCGATAAATCCTATTTATCCTGAAGTTTGATTAATTGTGTATTCTAAATATTTCATTAATTAGATTTAATTATATTTATTCCTAAACTGTATTATTTAATTTTGACAATAAATCAAATATCCTATGACTAATTGATTAAATTCTTATTTAATTAATTAATGTCAATTGTCAAATTTAATAATATAGTTTTTGAATAAAAGTTTGATTTAATAATTGATTAACCCATAAATCAATTATTTTATTTTTAAAATCAGTTAAGTTGAGGATAAATCACTTTATTTATTTCTTTAATTCATAATTAATTATGCACATCCAAAAAATAGTTAAACTTTACATTAGAAAATCAATTCAAGTTGTTTTAAAAATAAACTCAACTCTCTTTTGAGTTAAAAGCTGATCTCAACTTCTGATTTAAATCAAAAAGCTATTTTTGCATATTTTTTGTGAGTTAACTATCTTTAATTCCTTGTTGACTCAAAAATCAACTAGAGTGATTTATGGCTTTTTCCATGCATTCCCAAAGCCCTAGATTTCTATAAAATCAAGGCTCAACTCTTCACAAATCATCTCACAAGTTTGCATACTTACTCTGCCAAAATCAATCCATGAATTTGCACAATTACACTGGCGAATTGATATCTAAAGAATTGAAGCTTCTTTACAAATCAACAACTTTTGTGAGATCACTCTTGTCATTTTAGTTTCATATTTAGTATATCATTGTTAGCTTATTTTGCATATCAGTTTTTCATCTAGAATAGATTCATATCAATTTAACTCATCTTATTGCATAGAAAATCCCAAAATATAGATTAATTTGCATTCATCTCATATCTAGATTCTACATTCAAATCCTTCATTTAGGTGTCGTCAAGGTCACTGATCTCGGTCCAATTTGAGAATACATACTCGCACCTACTAGAAGGCAGTAAATCGCCTAGTTAGATTAGTTTCCATTTCACTGCATGATTTTGATTTTTGCTAACCTCTAATGTTTTACTTAAGTATTGTGTCTACAGCTAGGTACAAAATTCACACACATTTTTGGCACCCACTGTGGGGCCCTGAAATGGGTTTCCATTCAATTTCTATCAATTTCTATCATCTTCTTGTCATTTTCTGTTCCAAGCTGTGATTTTTAATTTATGTCCGTACAATTTTCATAAGAGTTTTGTCAGAAACTCGTATCAGGAGGTACCCACTATTGTATGATAGTTGATTTGATCGAGGATCATACCATCAAAAATACAGTGTCATTTGGAAGCTCTTTTGTTGTATGATCTGATACCCATTGTCGTACAAGTTTCTAGATTGTCATCTGGTAGGTGACTCACTATCGTATGAGTTTTAGTGCTAGGTTTCAATTGTCATTTCACTTTTTCATGCAGTTTTCTAGATTTGGACTGATAGCTAACATTAACAATTGAAATTTGTTGTTTCTGATTGATTTCTGCTGATTTTGATTGGGACAAAGTGTGAGAATTGCTAAAAATAGGTAAGAACCTACTAAGTGCACTACGAAGAATTCAGGTAATCTTCTCAGTTGATAATGTTTCAATTTCGATTAAAAAGAACTCTTGCATGTCAAGCTTGTGTGACCTTTATTGCTTTCATACCACATATTTCATTTTGGGCTATAAAAATGAACATAGATTTTCTTTTCAGCATCTTTGTTACACATAGTAAATAGGCCCTATGGACACTATTCATGGTTCTTGAGAGAGTGGGTTTCCAGTGAAACTCTTCTTAATGAAGGAACCATTGTAGGTAGGGAGGTTACTGAGAGCATCTCACGTTCTACTAGATTTGTGCATCTTCAGCTTCTGATTGATACATTCTCTCTCTGGAGAGCTTGATAGATCATAAGTGGTTGACATCATAGATCTTTGTGAGATAATCTTGGTCTTAGCGTGTCAGATTAATCTATCTACTTTTTTTGGGTTAAAAGTGAAAAGACTAGAGGACTATGCTCTACTCCCTTTTTGGGTAGTATCAGAAACTCAGATCCTTGAATCTAGAACTAGTCTTCATGTAGTATCTTTTGTGAGTCACCTTTAGAGAGGGTTAACCATAGTGGACATTCCCTTAATTGGGTCAACCACATTGATGGAACCTCAAGTGGTAATAGCCATTTTCACCTTGGTAGCAACAACTGCTATATAAATGTCCTTGTGGAGGAAATCTTCATAGGTGTGGTCTCTTGTTGGGTTGTCAGATCTCCCTAGAAGCTCTTGATTGATTAATTTCTCAGACTATGTCAAAACCCCGGTGTGCCTAGATTGGAGTTTTCCCTCTTGAGATCACAAAATTTACAAAGTCAGACCATTACCACAAACCCTAGTGAGGCCAAATTTTCATTTTTTAGGAATATGTGCGTTATTGCAAAACTTTTTGGAACATACATTGTTAGCACTCCTAGGGATTAGAACAATTCAGTCACTTGATTGTTCATGCGTAGGGTTTCTTTCTCCCATGTTCATTATTTTTAGACGTGCTTGAAATCACTTGCTTGCTATTTTGCATACTTGTTTATCTATCTAGTTACTAAGAACGAATCAATCTGATACAATCTTCAAATCTGGATAGACAATTTTGTGAACAATCTGAAATTAAAAACCTCAAAAATTGCAAAATCTTATGCCAAACACCTTTCTGGAGTCAAAAGTCATCTTGTAAAGTTAGAAAGTCGTACGACTTTTGGCTATTGTCTTTTCAGAACCCCTACATTGTCGTATGGTAGCTAGTATATTGTCGTACAAGTTTTGCTGCTAGTCAATTCAAAAAAAGTCAAAAACCCTGCTATAAACTGTCATGCAAGTTTTGCAATAGTCATATGAGTTTTTCAATTGTCATTTCATACTATACCCATTGTCGTAGGAGCCTACAGAAAGTCATTTGAGAAATTTTGAAAAATTGCCAGAAAGTTGTTAGAATTGCCAGATACCCACCTTTTTCAGCCTATTTTCAAAATCTGTCAAACAAATCACTATGTCAAGAATAGAGCAACAACTACTGAGAATCCAATCATTTTCCTAAAGTGGCCTTTTGGATCTGATTTAGCCTTTTGTTTAATCGATTTGAGTCCTTTTCATCTTGTGTCAAAACCTTGTCATAACTATGAATCTTCAATCCATCTTCAAAATGGCTAAGTGTTGTGAACTCATGTCCGCTATCTTTTGGGTATCTACCCATACATCCAAGGAACAGTCTCCTTTATTTATGTCTAATCTAAGCTTCAATCAATCAAACCTTGACAAGGTTGTGTCATTTGATCTTCTTGAATCAAATCTTTCTTCAGTTGTCTTCATCTTATTCTTTCGCTTCACCCAAGGTTAATGGTGGAAACTAGAGCTTCCTCTCACAAGAAATTTGGAGAAGTATCCCATACCCTACCTTTGAATACTCTCCAAGCTCCAACTCTTGAGCAACTCTACAATTTTGGTCTTTATAAAGATGACGGTCTTGGAAATTTTTGATTAAAAACTGGTTACATTCCTCCTCCATCAACTCACAGAGGTAATCAATAAAATCCTCCTTGATCTATCCTTGGGAGTCTTAAAACTCCTACCATGTCTCAAGCAAGGAAAAAATTTGGCTCTCAAAGAGTTCAATCTCAACATGGTGCAGATCAGGAACCCACACCTGAAGAAATTGCTTGGTATCAAAGTGACGATGACTTCAAAAGAATGATGAAGCATTTCTTGAAAGAAGATAGAGAAGCATACTTTTTACAATTATCTCATCAAGGAGCTAAACTTCCTCCCAAATTTAATGTTGAAGATATCATTATGCATGAGGAATTAACTCCTATTTTGGCTATGATGAAACAAATGCACACCATGCAAGTCAAACTTAATAAACTTGAGAAAGAAAAGGAACCCAAGGAGTTCTCCATGGAGGCCCTATGTCCTTTCCATTTGACAAAGACTTGTACATGCCACCATTCTTGAAAAGAGTGGAGATGCTTAAATATGATAAGTATGATGGACACTCAGATCCTCAAGATCATGTCAGAGAATTCTATACACAATCTATGGAGTTCATGCACGAACCAACCTATCTGATGCATCTTTTTCCTCGATCTTTAGGGGGAGCAGCCATTCATTGGTTCTCTATATTTCCTTCTACTATAAAAATATTTGAGGAGTTGATCAAATTTTTCTATCAACAATACTCCTACAACATTCAACATCTAGTCACCATGATTGATATCTGCAATCTCAAACAATATCCAAGATAACCATTCCTGACATTTCTCAAGAGATGGAGGAAGAAATTCTCTCTATATGCTAGGCCTATTCCAGAAGCTGAGAAACTAGAAATCTTCATCAATAATCTTGTCCTAGAGATCAACTACCCTTGACAAATGCAAGATCATGCATCTTTTGATAAGATGGTAGACAATGTGATCAAAATTGAAAAGGTACTTGTGAAAAAAGGAGACATCACACTTCAAAAGGACAAGTACGAATCAGGATCCAGTTCTAAAGACAAGAACAAAAACTAGAACAAGAATAAAGGCATCATCATAGATGGCATTGTTGATACTATCTATACCCCATCAAAGGCACCAGCTTTCAATCTAACTATTGGTACCCAAGCCATCAAAGCCTCAGAGAAAAAAGTGTCCGAACCATCTCAAAAGAAGCCAGAATACAAATCTTGGTCCGCTGATAATAAATGAAAGTTCACTCCTCTTGGAGAATCTTTGGAATCAGCTATGAGAACTCTATTGGCTAATAATATCATCTCTTTGCCTGAGATCTGACAATTTGACGCTGACCCTAAACCAAAATGGTGGAGAGAGAATGAATTCTGTGATTTCCATCAGGGTAAAGGTCACAAAACTAATAATTTCTTACGCTTGAAACATACTATTCAAGATCTGATTGATAAGGGAGACATCATGATTGACAATCATAAGAGAAATAATGATCATACAGCATTCACATAACCATTTTTGAAATATGGTCAACAAGTTTCATCTTCTCAACCTAATATGGGGGGCAAAGGTCAATTATGCTTACCCTGGAAATAATGTTGTTATCAATATGGTTGAACCCTGTTTCTCTGAGCATTGCAATGTCATCACAATTGTGCAAAGAGATAGAGATCATAATTTAGCTAATGCAATGACTCGATCATAGGCTCGGGCACATCTAAATGGACAAATCCCAGATTCATCAAATGTCCCTAAGATGCCCTTCAATCTTTCTTCCACTTCCAAAAAGAAGGCTACTTCTAAATCTTCCAATCCTAAAGATACAAGGCCAACATCTTATAGCATTGTTCAAAAACTCCAATACACTAATGAAAAAATCTCCATGTTTGAGTTGCTTCGAATATCCCCATCTCATAGAGCTATTTTGGACAAAGCTTTACTCAGATCCAATGTTCTTGATGACCTTGATTTAGACAGGTTCCAGGCTATGGTTGGACATCTTACATCTCTGCAATATATCTCCTTTTCAAAGGAAGATGACAACTCCTTGAGTCACCCACATAACCAGCCCTTGCATATAGAAGTCTTGATCTAGAACCGTAGAGTCAAACATGTATTGATAGATGGGGGTGTTGGCCTAAACATTTTCTCTTATAGCTTGGTCACACAATTGGCATTTTTAGAATTGGCTATTGATCCTAGAAAGAAAATAACTATAAAAGCCTATGATGAACATGAAAGATCTTCTAGAGGCACCATTGTCTTACCTATCAAAGCAGGTCCTGTTATCAAGGATACTATATGTCAAGTTCTTGATCTACCTTTGGCTTACAACATTCTTCTAGGGAGACCATGGATACATGAGATGAAGGCTGTTCCTTCTACATTCGCCCAATGTTTGAAATTTCCTTATGAAGGAGTAGAGGTCACTATTCCAGTAGACATATCCACCACTTGCAATACATTGAAAGTAAGTGCGGATAAACTTGTGCCTAATAACAAATAATCTTCCATTAAGCCAACAAAAAAAGCATCCACTTCTAAAATGGAAGACATTGCAAAAGATGTCAATATCAAAGCAAATGGTACAGGAGAATATACTATAGAGCCAGTCTTATCTTTGACATCTCTACCTATCTCACCTAAGTCTTATGGACAATCTTTAAAATAGTCCAAGCCAGACTCTAAAGAACCTCTTGAGGCATATAAAAGAAATTTTGTGGCAGAACAAGTCTCCAAGCAAGAATTTGAAGAAGATGAAGCTGTGCTTACATGGCTATACAAAGATGAACCTGAATCTTAAGCTGTTCCAACTAGTGACTCTACAGTATCCAAAATCCCTTCTAAGTCATTTGGTCTAGGAGATAAATTGATAGCTAAGATGGGATATTTAGGTAAAAGACCTCTAGGAGTTAGAGGAAAAGGTCTTATAACACCTATTTCACATACTAGTAGGGCAAAGAAAGATACTATTGGCTTAGGCTTTCAAAAGAAACCCTTCTACCTCAAAGGTAATTATTCTCATGTCATATAGCAGATCACACCAGGAGAACCCCTTCTTAAGAAGGAAGAAATTGAGCCATCAGATAGTGATTCAGATAGCTCAAAACTTATTCCTTATAAGAATTTGCCTAAAGAAATCAAAGACCTTCTTGATGCTGAAGATGATCCAGTCAAAAGAATTAATGTAGTAGAAACATAAGAACCTACTATCAACCAAGAGGTAGTTGCAACACAAGAACCAACTAATCTCGAAGACAATCAAACAGACAAAGAGGAACGTGGTAATTATTCTGAGACAGATTCTCATGAGTATGAATTCAAACCAGAATATGAAGGTAACCCTTCTTGGGGTATTCATCTTGACTTTACTCACGTTCTTAGATTTCCTAGAGGCATAGATGAAGAATCTAATGACTATGAATGGAGAGCCATTCCAGAAGAATATGAGCTTATTACTGTTACACACTAAGTTTTTACCCTTGTTTCAAGCTCTCTTGGTCTTGATAACCTAGTATAACATGGGAATCATCTCCAGGTTGTGGGACCTATACTAACTAAGATGAGACCTCTAGGATCTAGGTTGGTTCCTCTTGGATAATCACGCTATTTTTCTTCTTGATAGAAAAGTAAATTATTGAAGGGAAAAGGGATAGAAGGAATGCATGAAAGGGAAATAACTAAAAGCAAACTATACTACTAGGTGATACACCGAAATGATGGTATGAATTATAGTATGGAGGATGAAATTAGTACATAAACTTAGGTCTAAGAGATCACAAATTACTAAATAGGCTTGCATCAATATTTCATAGAAGGGTTTGCAATAGAAAGAGGCTATTCAGGGAAAGAGAGAATTTCACAAGCAATAGCCTTCCTAAGAATTTAGACACAATCTATAACCTACAAACAAACATTCACCTCTACAACTAGGTATAGGAATGAGACAGATTGTCAGGGGGTTGAAGTATACCCACAAGGTCATTCAAATCAAATCACCCATAGGAATACACATGAATTGCAAAAAGAAAGAGGGATCAAGAACCCTAAGATGTTACTGAAAACATACATATACTTTAACTCATTAAGAGAAAATTTAGACAAGAAGGAACAGGGACAAAAGTATGTCACAAAGTACCTTTGCAATATCGAAGACAAGAAGGAACAGGGACAAAAGTATGTCACAAAGTACCTTTGCAATATCTAAACATCAATGAAAGGTTACAAAATGCAAAAGCTAGAGGGCAGAAAGAATGCCTCAAATAACTTCTCAGAAAGAAAATCTCTCCTTTTACAATTCTAAACTCTGAGCTTCAAAAAGCTCCCAAAAACATTATATACATCTCCTTTTGCACACAGGTAGGAGCCAAAACCTAATTAGGGTTTACATAGATTTTCATAAAATAATAGCCAACCCTAATTCTATCAATTCTGATCATAAATGCCCATGAAAATATCCTAACCAATCGGACTACTTCTCTGCAAGTTGGAAACCTCATGCCACGGCTATGAACCTTGTATCTGCAAGTCGGCCTCATTATGAATGTCTAAAATTTGATTCTCACAGATATTCAAATTTAAAATTATAAATAACCATAGGTGGTGCCAACCCTTTAAAGCATCTTCGGGGCAGAAACATTGACATGGTACCACGCTACGGCCACCCAAATCTTTTTCCTCATCCATTCTAATTGCAACTATCTCAAATACATAAATTCTGAGCTACCCGCGACCTCGCATTCGACCAACAGCAACTAACCAGTAAGAAACCTCATGAAATATATTTAAATTTGAAAACAACAGCTAGCTGATTCAAGTTTAAAACACAATTGTCAATATCATCATTTCTTGGTAGATAAATGACCTAGATCAACTTTGTAATAGTCGCAAGCCCCTTCTGAAAAGTCAAACACCACATCACTAGTCATAACCAATGAGAAGCGAACACTTTAGCAATACGTACCACATCAAAAGGCAGAATAATCTTGACTTGCATCAGATGGTGGTCACATGATCACATGAGCTTGGAAGATTCCTTGTGATCATGCAACAACCGTAGATCTTCATTAACTACCACCTCACTTAAGATATTTAGACCCATTGATAAATGCCAACTATTCTACCTATCAACCAATAAGAATTGAGCATGTCAGCGCCTCCTGGCAGCATGGACCCACGGTATTATTAACCCTCATTAGATGGTTGTCCCTATACCATAGCCTTAAACTTCATGCATCTTACTTCAATGGTATAATGATAATCATAGATTTTGTCTGAGCTTTAACTCACCTCATAAGCCAAAGACCTCAGGCGCACTGACAAATCCTTGTCATCATTCGACTGGCCAATGAAATGCGAGCACGTCGCAACGAGGACCCATCTAACAGGAACCTGGAAATAAAGCAAGATCAATGGTTGTCATATGATTGCAAGGGGAAAGAATATTCCTTGTGATCATGAGACAACCATCAGATCAAAAGTTAAGACAGCTCACTGGGCCCTGCTGACATATCTCCACATCACAAGCCTTTGACCAATTAGAAGCAAACACCTCAGACTAAAACTAACAGTGGACCCACTATGATAGAAGTGCTACATTGTAATGAAGATCAATGACCATTGTTATACCATGATACTAACCCTTGAGCACATTTCCTCAGTGGTATAATGATAGTCATAGATCATGCTCGAACTTTAACTGCTTCAAACCTGAGACTGCGAAACATAATGGTAACCGCTCGCCAGGTCACTAGGTGTTTAGGACTTAACTGTCGAGAATAAGAGATCTTGTGATTAGTTAGAAAATGAAGCGCACATGAAGAAATGGACCCTTAAGTGACTGAAAAAGGTAACGGTGAAATATAACAGGCTAAAGGCTTTTAGGCTTTTAGGCTTTTGGGGTTTTTTGCCAACGGCTAGATTTTCAAATTAAATGATCCTCAAACTAGAGAGCTAAACAATTGCAAAGACCAGAGGATAGGACACAAGGCCATGAAATTTTTTTAGAGGTTCAACAAGGGGTACAAAATATTGGATGGATCCCAGCCTATGGCCAAATTTGTATGGAATCAGGAAATTTTGGGCAACATTTTGGCAATTTCTGCTAGATGTCAGCCGGCTAGACATGGAAACCAGTGGCCCTAAAATGATCCATTGGGTATAGGAGTCATCATTTTAGCACAAAAACCTCCTTGATAGAGAGAAAGACCTAAAACTAGAGGGACAAAACTGTGCATGAGCATTTCTTTGAAGATAGGAAAAAACTAACCTAGAAAGTAGGGACAAAAAATAGAAAACATATTTACAGAGATTTACAAGGAAGGATTGGCCTCAAAGAAAGGCTTTAGGTGGAATCCAATAACTGATATGGGCAAGGCATCTCCTCCAAGAGTTGATAGGTGAAAAACATTAGGCCCCTTTCATTCTGTAATAACAAATGGTCCACTCCAAAAGGAATCAAACTTTGTATGTCTACCAGGCCTTGATCTAAATTCATCCCACTTGAGGACTGTATCCCCAATCTTGAAGTCTCTAGCCCTAGCTCTTTTATCAAAACTCCTCTTTGTTTGTACCTGATGGAACTCCATATCCTTCATGGAATTATCTCTGAGTTCCTCCAACTCTATGAGCTGAGCATACTTGATTTGTAAGGGATCTCCTTCTTCAAACAAGACATATTGAGTGGCTAAGTCCAAAGCTGAAAATTAAATTGAAATGGACAACTTAGCCTCTCTGCCATATACTAATACATAAGGAGAATTCCCAATAATCTTCTTTGGGGTGATCCTATCTAACCATAAGGCAGGCTTCAATTTAGTATGCCAATCCCTTTGGTTATCTTGTAGAGTCTTCTTGATTATCCTAATCAAGTTCTTGTTAGTTGATTCTGCCAAACCATTGCCTTGAGGGTAGTAATTTGAACTTGTATTTAGATAAATGCCATTTTTGATTGCCCATTCTGAGACTTTAAGGCTTGTGAATGCCAATGCATTTTTTGATATTATGGAGTCTGGAGTGCCAAATCTATGAATTATATCATCATAAAAACTCAAGACATCACTCTCATTTGATTCTTTTAAGGCAACTGCTTCTATCCATCTAGTGAAATAATCTGTTGCAATGATTATCCACTTGTGGCCTGCACTAGATGGAGGATTAATCATGCCAATAAAGTCTATGCCCCATCTCATGAAAGGTTGCTCTGTTCTGATTGGCTGAAGGGGAAAAGCTACAAGCCTTTCTTTTCTTGCAAACATAACACATTTGATGCATTTTCTCACATACTCATGACTATCCTTGAAGATAGATGGCCAATAGTATCTAGCCCTCATGATTTTAAAAGTAGTAGTCCTAGGAGAAAAGTGACCTCCAGAAGGCCCATCATGAAATTCAAATAGGACATCAACTATCTTTTTTGAATCAATACATCTCAAAAGGACACCATTGTGATCCTTTCTAAAAAGAACTTCATCTATCAGCACAAAGGGAATAGATTGTAATCTATAATATCTTCTTTTTGTTGAATCTAGGCCTGTAGGACATTGTCCTATCTTTAAGTAATGAATCATGTTAGGTAACCAACCTAATGCCTTGGCATGTTCCTCTATGGAATGAATGACTAGAGATGAATCTGTGTGCTCTGATCTCTTTGAACTTCCATCCTCTACCAAATGCTCACAAAGACCTCTTCCTCTAACTAGCCTGGTGGTTTGGATATCAATGTCATATTCCATTACCTTGGTAATCCAACCAGCTCTTTTTTCATTTAGGTCATTGGAAAGAAAAAATTATTTGACACTTGGATGAGTAACCTTCAAGTGTACCTTGTTATGGGTCAATAAATATCTAAACTTTTTAAGGCTCTTTACCATAGCAAGTACATGTTTCTCTACAAAAGAGTACCTTTGTTCATACTCTTCTAAACCTTTACTGAAGAAAGCAATAGGCTGCTCCAACCCTTCTAAATTTTCTTGAGTCAACATAGAAAATATAGCATCATGACCTCCATAAGCATAAAGGATAAAATCCTTACTGAAATTTGGGTTTAATAGAGTATGAGCTTCTGTCAAGGCTTCTTTGATAGCCTAGAAGTTGGCCTTCCCTTCTTTAGTCCAGTTGAAAGTTTAACTCCTCTTTAACATGGCTGTCAAAGGCTTCAATAAATCTACAATATTAGGCAAGAAACACCTAACAAAATTAATCCTTCCTATGAAAGATTGGAGACTTTTCTTATGATGTGGAAATGGTAGCTCTAGAATGGCTACAATCCTCTCAGGGTCTACTATAATTCCTTTCTTGGATACTATATATCCTAACAATTTTCCTTCATGAACTACAAACACACATTTCTTGGGATTAAGAGATATCCCAAACTCTCTACATCTTTCAAAGATTTTCCTCAGATGTTTGATATGATCTACCACATGTTTAGAATAGACAGTTATATCATCTAAGTAGACTAGTACAAATTTTTACATGAGGATTTTAAAGGCCATATCCATTGGCTTTTGAAAAGTAGCACCTGCATTTGACAAACCAAAGGGCATTTTTTGATAAGCCATGGTTCCCCACTTGGTTGTAAATGCAGTCTTGTATTGATCCTCCTCATTGACTAGGATCTGATTATATCTTGAATAGCCATCCAATAATGAAAATCTCTTAGATCCAGAGACACATTGTAAGATTTGTTCCATAGAGGGTAATGGATGGCAGTCTTTTAAAGAGGCCCTATTAAGATCCCTGAAGTCAATACATAACCTCAACTCCCCATTCTTCTTCCTTACAGGAACAAGGTTGGAAACCCAACTAGTATGTTTGATGGGGTAGATGATACCACTTTCTATCAATTTGAACACCTCTTTATGCATAAGTGGCTCGAGATTGGGATTAATAGGCCTTTGCTTTTGTCTCACTGGTTTGGCATTAGGCTCTAGTTCAATAGTGTGTTGAGCAAGGGATAGATTTAAACCTTTAAGGTCTTCATACTTCCATGCAAATACATCACTGAATTCTTTGAATAATTGGGTATAAGCCTGCTTTTCCAAATTAGTGTTTATTTTTCCAAATTGTAAACTTTTACTTGGTTCTAATTCCAATTCAACACAGTGCTCTTGTTGAACTACCAAGCCAGCTTTGTTCTTCTTGACTTGATCATCCTTGTTGAAGATAGTCTCTAAGGTGACAAGACCTCTAGGCATCTTATTAGACTTAAGTTGTATCAATTGGTCACCATAGCTCATCAACAGTCTATCTTGATTATGTTTTGAGAAAACATTTTCTTCAAACAAGAATTGCAGGATCTGCTCATCATTTTCAAACACTTGCCAATTAGTATTATTATCAGGGATAGAAGGTCTGACAATTACTTTGATATGTTGTTGGGTCACCTCCTTTGAAATACTATTAGGAATTTCATATTGAGATCCAACAGCAACCAATCTATCTACATTTTGATTTAGCTTTCTAGGGATAGCAACAATGTTGAAAGCACAAAAGTCTTCAATTGCATCCCAAAATCTATGTTTGTATGCTCTCAAGGTGTCATTTTTGGTTGCACTTATCCCTCTCACTTGGCTAACTACTAACTCACTTTTACCATAAAATTTTAGGGCTTTGAGCCCTCTTTTTCTAGCCCACTCCAGTCCATTCACTAGACTTTCATATTCTACAGTGTTGCTAGTGTAGGAGAAACTGAATCCGAAAGCTATATAGTATCTTTCTCCTTTTAGGGACACTAGCATAGCACCACCACCAGAACCATGTCTACTTCTAGCTCCATCAAAAAAGAATTCCCAAACTTGATTGCTCGGATCCTCTGAATCATTCTCCTCTTTGAGAAGATTTGGCTCTATAGATCCACTTTCTTGTATCATATAACTTCCCAAACCAGTATCCCAAATGACATTTTCTTGGGCTTCAAAAACCTTTTCTGATTCTAGTTCATCTAATAAAATATTAGGGATATTTTTTGTCTTAGTGCTTGCTTCTCTGATAGTTGGGAAATCATTGTCATCAAATATAGGGTAGTTTGTATTGATGGTATTGGACACATATGGCTCTATATGGTGTGTTGCCAATGATTTAGATTTGATGGTGACCTTGGTACCATATCTTATGTGAAAAAGCATTTGAGACTAGTCAGAAGAAAGGTAGCCTCCTATTTTGGCTGTAAACTCCCTTGACAGACATATGGCAAATAAAGCAGGGAGATCTATGATATAAATATCAAGTAGAATAGAGAAATTAGGACTATCATGAAGGATTAGACTAGTATCCTTAGCCACACCTATAGTGTTAATTGAGGATCCATCAAGTTGTGTAACCTTCTTTTGGAGGGGTTCATATTTGAGTCCTAATTGGTCAACCACCTTTTTGGGCATTATAGTACTAGTAGCTTCACTATCTACCATATAATTATGTACTAAGGATTTTCCAATAATTAAAGATACATAAAAGGGAGGGGGTTTTGAGTTCCTACCTTGAATGGTATTGGTTTTGGAGTCACCACTTGGAGCCTCCTTTTCTTGATCAGTGTTGACCAACACTAGCTTTGCAATCTCTTTTGTAGGCTAAGGGGTTGTCATTTTAGCCATAGCTTTCTTCAAAATCTCAGGTTGTCCTGGAATAGCCAAAGAGTCCCACAAAGACATAGTAATGTTCACCTTCTTCATGTTGTCTACAATGTTGTAAGGTGTCACAATGTGTACTCTTTGTTGCACTTTTACTATGATGGGTTCCACTTCTTTGAGAGTCTAGCCTTCTTTGCTTGTAATGGTAGGAGCCTTCTTAAATATGATGGGAGTAGCTTGCTGCATTGGTTATGCTGATGTAGTGGCTTTGGTCCCGAAATCTGCTTGCTCCATGTCTTGAGCTCTTCTGTTTGACCTTGTGTTAGTAGCAATGGAAGGTTCACCAATGACTCCATTGAAGTCTTGCTGCTCCCAATTGAAAAGAGCAATCTCATTCTCTTGTGATTCTTGTTGAGGAATTGATCCACTAGAAGAAGCTTCTGACTGAGCTTGTGAGGCATTTTGAACCATTAGGGCTTGGTTCATCCATCCATTTGAACATGTAGCCTGATTATGAGGCTGATTACAAGGAAAACACCATTCATTGTCCATAACCATATTATTTTGACTAGGGACCATGTCCCTAACTGGATTCACAGAATTAAGAGGAGTAGGGTTGTATGGTTGGAATGGTCTTTGATTAAAATTTTGCCTTTGTCCTTGATAACCTCCTTGGTATGGTGGCTTATTTTGTTGATAAGGCTGTCCCTAATTTTGACATTGTTGATTAGGACTTTGGCCTTGTGGCTAAAAAGGTGGTCTAATTCCTTTCCCTTGCCTGTTTAGGTTTGTGACCTCTTTAGTCAAAGTTTGCAACAAATTTGTCATTTCTTGCTAACTAGTTTGTTGACTATTCTTCATCTCTTATAGCTCTTGAGAGAAACTTGTTTTTAGCTCCTGACTACTAGTACTAGCCTGTGGTGCTAATATGGTGGGAATAGGGGTAAAAGGGGGTTCTTGTAAAGGTGCAATGGGATGAAGGCTAGGAAAGATGGGCATGGGTGGCCTTCTACCTATCATACCTACCTGGATTAAATAATTTTTAGCCTTGACAGCTATATCAAAAGCTTGGGGTAGAGAGGTACCACCCATAGATTGGATCATGATAGAGATTTGACCATTCAAACTTTTCAAGAAGTATAGGAAAGCATGGTCAGCTGATGGCCTTACCGAGACTAGAATTCTATTCCATGTCTTGAGAAATCTATTGTTATAATCTATCATTTGTTCTTGAGGGTCTCTTTTAATGGTTGTCAATTGCTCAACCAAAGACAAGTTGTCTAATTTATCCTCAAAATGCTTACTCAATGCATCACCTAATCCATCCCATGAATTAATGGAACCAACAGTTAAAGTTATAAACCATTCAAGAGCCTTACCTTTGAGAGAGGCTGCTAATAACTTGGTGGCCATATCTTCTTGAGTTATATTATGTATGTTGTAGATAGTGGTCACATCTCTTATATGCTCAAAAGTTGTAGTTTGTCCTTCACCTATGAAATCAAGTAGACTCTTTAATGCCACCAAGGGCACATCATGATCTTGAGAAAAGACTAATGGACTTCCTTGGTTGAAAGGTGCAAAAGCAAACTGCCTAGCCATTGTAGGAGCTGAAATTTGTTGAGTAGCAATTGTGTGAGTTGTATTTGGTGTTGGATTTGAATCTTCTTCTAGATCTCTGGTTAGAGATCTTCGTCTTCTTCTGAGATTAAAGGGAAATGGTCTCCTTTCTGAAGTATCAGGTGGTGTAGACTATACTCTCCTTGTAGGAGATGTTCTGTGGATTGATCTACCTTTGTAGCCTCTTTTTGAGGGAAACTCTAAAACTTTAGTAGGCTTTGAGCTCCTAGTCTAAATCTTTCTCATAAACTTTGAACAAGGTTAGCCTGAATCTATGAAATCAGTGGAGTCACCAGATATACTTGACAGAAAAACTTCTAGAAATTTTGTATTATGCAATCAGTATATCAAAGATAACATAATCTTCAAACATAAAATTCTTATGTGGTCCCACCGAGCATGCCAGAAATGTTACGCACTAAGTTTGCACCCTTGTTTCAAGCTCTCTTGGTCTTGATAACCTAGTATAACATGGGAATCATCTCCAGGTTGTGGGACCTATGCTAACTGAGATGAGACCTCTAGGTTCTAGACTGGTTCCTCTTGGATAATCACCTTAATTTGCTTCTTGACAGAAAAGTAAATTCTTGAAGGGAAAAGGGATAGAAGGAATTCATGAAAGGGAAATAACTGAAAGCAAACTATCCTACTAGGTGATACACCAAAATGATGGTATGAATTATAGTATGGAGGATGAAATTAGTACATAAACTTAGGTCTAAGATATCACAACTTACTGAATAGGCTTGCATCAATATTTCATAGAAGGGTCTGCAATAGAAAGAGGCTATTCAGGGAAAGAGATAATTTCACAAGCAATAGCCTTCCTAAGAATTTAGACACAATCTATAACCTGCAAACAAACATTCACCTCTACAACTAGGTATAGGAATGAGACAGATTGTCAGGGGGGTGAAGTATACCCACAAGGTCATTCAAATCAAATCACCCATAGGAATACACATGAATTGCAGAAAGAAAGAGGGATCAAGAACCCTAAGATATTACTAAAAACATACATATACTTTAACTCATTAAGAGAAAATTTAGACAAGAAGGGACAGGGACAAAAGTATGTCACAAAGTACCTTTGCAATATCTAAACATCAATGAAAGGTTACAAAATGCAGAAGCTAGAGGGTAGAAAGAATGCCTCGGATAACTTCTCAAAAAGAAAATCTCTCCTTTTACAATTCTAAACTCTGAGCTTCAAAAAGCTCCCAAAAACATTATTTACATCTCCTTTTGCACATAGGCAAGAGCCAAAAACTAGTTAGGGTTTACATAGATTTTCATAAAATAATAGCCAACCCTAATTCTATCAATTCTAATCATAAATGCACATGAAAATATCCTAACCAATCAGACTAATTCTCTGTAAGTTGGAAACCTCATGCCATAGCTATGAACCTTGTATCTGCAAGTCGGGCTCATAATGAATGTCTAAAATTTGATTCTCACAGATATTCAAATTTAAAATTATAAATAACCACAGGTGGCACCAACCCTTTAATGCATCTTTAGTGCATAAACACTGACATGGTACCACGCTATGGCCACCTAGATCTTTTTCTCATCCATTCCAACTGCAACTATCCCAAAGACATAAATTCTGAGCTACTCGCAACCTCGCATTCGACCAACAGTAATGAACCAGCAAGAAACCTCATGAAATATATTTAAATTTGAAAACAATAGCTAGCTTATTCAAGTTTAAAACATGACTGTCGATATCATTGTTTCCTGGTAGATGAATGACCCATATCAACTTTGTAATAGTCACAAGTCCCTTCTGAAAAAACAAACACCACATCACAAGTCAGAACCAATGAGAAGTGAACACTTCAGCAATACGTAGAACATCAAAAGGTAGAAGAATCTTGACTTGCATTAGATAGTGGTCGCATGATCGCATGAGGTTAGAAGATTCCTTGCGATCATGCAAAAATTGTAGATCTTCATTAACTGCCACCTCACTTAAGATATTCAGACCCACTGACAAATGCCAACTGTTCTTCCTAGAAACTAATAAGAATTGAGCATGTCAGCACCTCCTGGCAACATGGATCCATGACATTCTTAACCCTCATCAGACGGTTGTTGCTCTATGGTAGCCTTAAACTTCATGCATCTTACTTCAATGGTATAATGACAATTGTAGATTCTATCTGAGCTTTAACTCACCTCATAAGCCAAAGACCTTAGGCCCACTGACAAATTCTTGTCATCATCCAGTTGGCCAATGAAACACGAGCACGTCACAACGAGGACCCACCTGACAGGAACCTAGAAATAAAGCAAGATCAACGGTTGTCGTATGATCACAAGGGGAAAGAATATTCCTTGCGATCATGAGACAACCATTAGATCAAAAGTTAAGATAGCTCATGGGCCCCACTGACATGTCTCCACATCACAAGCCTTCAACTAATTAGAAGCAAACACCTCAGACTGAAATTGACAGTGGACCCACTGTGATACAAGCACTACATTGTAATAAAGATCAATGGCCATTGTTATACCATTTAATAACCCTCGAGCACATTTCCTTAGCAGTATACTGATAGCCATAGATCATGCTTGAAATTTAACTGCTTCAGACCTAAAACTGTGAAACATAATGGTAACCGCTTGCCAGGTCGTTGGGTGTTAAGGACTTAACCACCAGGAATAAGAGATCTTGCGATCAGTTAGAAAATAAAGCACACATGAAGAACTAGACCCTTAAGTGACTGAAAAAGGTAATGGTGAAATATAACAGGCTAAACGGTTTTAGGCTTTTAGGCTTTTGGGGTTTTTTGCCAACAGCTAGATTTTCAAATTAAATGATCCTCAGACCAAAGAGCTAAACAATTGCAGATACCAGAGGACAGGACACAAGGCCATGAAAATGTTTTAGAGGTTCAACAGGGGGTACAAAATATTGGATGGATCCTAGCTTGTGGCCAAATTTGTATGGAATCAGGAAATTTTGGGCAACAATTACAGAGAAACATGTTGATGTTATTCACCAATATGCACTTAAACCCAACATAAGTCTAGAGAAAAATGATGAACTTATCGAGTCTGATCCACTGATGGCTGAAGTGGACTATCACAATAACATTGAGCCTATTCATGAATTGAATTTCTTAAGTTGTAATATCACCTTTGAACTCGAGCATCAGGTTAGGACCAATGATGATGGATCCATGATATCTGTAAACGCTATCTCCCAATCTTTCCCCATTTTGACTATCTATCATCCTGAACTTCTTAATCAAACCTCCACAAATCTAAGCCATGGTATTTATACATTCTTGAATGACTATGCCCTTTCTTGCTACCTTAATGTAGTTGAGCCTATGAGGACTTCCATCAGTGAACTAAGCGTTAGGATGACAGAGTCAGACATCAAGTATCTTAGTCAAAAAAATAAGAATAAGAATAAAAAGAAAAGGAGTTCTGAGGGTGAAAACCTCTTTGTGGCAGTCTCAAAACCTATAAAATTAAAAATAAAAGATGTATCCAAAGGCAAAAACCTCTCTGAGGTGCCTAAGGATGAGATATTTGATGTCCTTCCAAGTCATTTACAGGACATATCTCCAGTTCTAATTGAGCCTACTCAATCAATGAACTTGGGAACAACAGAAGAACCAAAGTTGATTCATGTAGCACAATCTTTATCAGAAGAAGAGAAGAAAAAATTTACTACATTCCTAACAGAAAAGAAGATCAACTTTGCATGGAAATATTCAGATATTCTAGGGTTGGATCCTAATCTTATAATGCATCATTTATCTATAGCTCCAAATGTCAAACCTGTTAAGAAAAAATTGAGAAAGATGCATCCTCATGTTGCACTCTTGGTAAAAGCTGAATTAGAGAAGTTCCTGAAAGCCGGATTCATCTGAGTTATTGATTATGTAGAATGGATCTCTAATATTGTACCTATTTCTAAACTAGACAAATCAATCAGAGTGTGCACAAAATTTAGAGATGTGAATAGAGCATGCCCTAAGGATGATTTTCCATTACGTAACATAGATATGATAGTGGACATGACTACGGGTCTTGAGATGTATTCTTTAATGTATGGTTTTTCTAGATATAATCAAATAAAAATTGCTCCAGAGGATCAAGAGAAAATTGCTTTTACATGTGCATGGGGCACCTTCTATTGGAATGTCATGCCATTTGGGCTTAAAAATGCTAGTGCTACCTATCAGAGAGCCATGCCTTATATTTTTTATGACATGATGCATAGGACTATGGAGGATTATGTTGATGATACTTTAGCAAAATCTATGATTAGAACTGATCATCTAAATGACTTGAGCAAGATACTCGACACAATGGAAAAATTTAGTCTTAGACTAAATCCTAAGAAGTGTGCTTTTGGTGTCACTTCTAGAAAGCTCTTAGGATACATAGTTTCAAAGAAGGGAATTGAAGTTGATCCAACCAAAGTAAAAGCTATAATGGAGATGCAACCTCCCAAAAACATCAGTCAAATGAGGACATTACAAGGAAGAGTTTAATCTATCAAACGTTTCATATCATAGCTAGCAGACATATCACAACCTTTTACAAAAAACATTACATAAAGGTGTGACCTTTGCATAGAATGAAGAATGTGAGAACAAATTTAACCATATCAAGAGGTATCTATCAAACCCTCCTATCTTGATGCCTCCCATTCCAGGGAAGCCTTTGATCTTATATGTCTCCACTACAGATACATCACTGGGGGCATTTCTTGCACAACATGATGAGAACAAAAATGAAAGAGCTATATACTATATCAGTAGGACAGTAGTAGCATATGAAAAGAATTATTCTATGATTGAGAAGGCTTGTCTAGCTATGATCTTTGCATCATAGAAACTGAGACATTATATGTTAGCTCATACACCTATTTGGTAGCTAAGATTGATCCACTAAAGTACCTACTAAGAAAAGCTGCCCTCATGGGTAGATTAGCTAAATGGGTCATGCTCTTAAGTGAATTTGACATTGAATATGTTAAAAGAAAAGCTATTAAAGGATAGGTTATTGCTGATCAATTAGCAGATGCACCTATGATTGATGATACACCAATGCAAATGGAATTTCTAGATTCCTCTATCATGACTCTTTCTTCTAGAGAATGGCAGTTATTCTTTGACAACTCCTATACATAGAATGGATCAGGAGCAGGCATATTATTTATAACTCCTCAAGGATACTCCATACCCAAAGCATTCAGATTAAAGTTCCCTTGCACAAACAATATTGCAGAATACAAAGCCCTTTTGAATGGTATGAAAATAAGAATTGAATGGAGAGTAACATAACTACACATTCATGGAGACTCTCAACTTGTTATCCATCAAGTCAATGATGTGTACCAAACTAAAGATGAAAAGCTCATTCCTTATAAGAGAATGGTAGATGATTTAAAGAAGTATTTCATATCTATCACATTTGAGAAAATACCTAGAACAGAGAATAAGGCTACCGATGCAATGGCAACGCTATCTACTTTATTACAGCAACCTAAACATGCTTCTACACTATCAATGCTGACTTTCCTTGTCAGATTTCAATTCTAATCCTGAAGGGGGCATGGTATTGCATATCATTCAAAGTCTATAATCTAAATATGAAATCATATCTTTCCTCAGTAATCGAGACAACAACCACGTCTAGTTGCTGATTCATCAAAAAGGCCTGATCGCTTGGGGCAAATCAATCATCGCTCGGGGCATATCAGATTCATCGAGATCCATATCAATTTGGTATTCTCTTAATCTTGTAGACTATATCAATTTTTTGTAATCATTGGTTCATTAGTGTTATTTCTTTGGTTCTTCATAACTGAAGGGTTCAGATGTGATACCAATGTGATTCTTATCGACAATCGGGTCTGGAATCGGTCACTCATTGCTTCACAATCATAAGGTTCAGAATCAGGCATTTTGACACTTTTTCACAATCATTAGTTCATTGCTGTTATAGTTAACATTATCTTTGGTCATTCAGGACCTATTATCTTCATATCAAACTTCAATCAATTTTTGCTTCATATCAATATCAATTTCAAACATCAGTTTCAACATCATACATAGATTGTCTTTGAACCATTGCGCTTTGCACAACAATTCAAAGAGGGGCAAAATGTAATACCACAAAAATGGGCTATAAGTTTATTAACCTCCTACATCAACATATCAAATGAAATTGATATCAAAGTCCTAACCTAAGGCACATCTGAACATCATCGAATCCTAATTGATTATCTCAAATTCTGCATCGGGGAATAATCCTTATTCCTATTTATCCTAATTATCTTTAATTTAATGATTATTTGGTGATAAATCTTATTTATCCTGAAGTTTGATTAATTGAATATTCTAAATATTTAATTAATTAGATTTAATACTGCCACTTAATTATTTAATTGGATTTAATTATATTTATTCCTAAATTGTATTATTTCATTTTGACAATAAATCAAATATCCTATGACTAATTAATTAAATTCTTATTTAATTAATTAATGTCAACTGTCAAATTTAATAATATAGTTTTTGAATAAAAGTTTGATTTAATAATTGATTAACCCATAAATCAATTGTTTTATTTTTAAAATCAGTTAAGTTGAGGATAAATCACTTTATTTATTTATTTAATTCATAATTAATTATGCACATCCAAAAAATAGTTAAACTTTAAATCAAAAAATCAATTCAAGTTGTTTTAAAAATAAACTCATCTCTCTTTTGAGTTAAAAGCTGATCTCAACTTCTGATTTAAATAAAAAAGCTGTTTTTGCATGATTTTTTGTGAGTTAACTATCTTTAATTCCTTGTTGACTCAAAAATCAACTAGAGTGATTTATGGCTTTTTCCATGCATCCCCAAAGCCCTGGATTTCTATAAAATCAAGGCTTAGCTCTTCACAAATCATCTCACAAGTTTGCATACTTACTCTGCCAAAATCAATCCACGAATCTACACAATCACACTAGTGAATTGATATCTAAAGAATTGAAACTTCTTTGCAAATCAACAACTTTTGTGAGATCACTCTTGTCATTTTAGTTTCATATTTAGCATATCATTGTTACCTTATTTTGCATATCATTTTTTCATCTAGAATAGATTCATATCAGTTTAACTTATCTTATTGCATAGAAAATCCAAAAATATAGATTAATTTGCATTCATCTCATATCTAGATTCTGCATTCAAATCCTTCATTTAGGTGTCATCAAGGTCATTGATCTCAGTCCAATCTGAGAATACATACTCACACCTACTAGAAGGCAGTAAATCACCTGGTTAGATTAGTTTCCATTTCACTGCACGATTTTGATTTCTGCTAACCTCTAATGTTTTACTGAAGTGTTGTGTCTAAAGCTAGGTACAAAATTCACACACACATTAGGTAGATCATGCAAGTATACCAGGCTGAGTCCCTTAATGTGAGTACTTTTTGCATCTGTCAGTCTCTGCACTAAGGTAGTGATAACAAGATGATGTGTCCTTTCGGTGACGTCAGGGAAGTCAACCTACAAAGCAAGCAACAACATTGGATTAGTATCTCAACATGATGGTTTTTAACACAACAACAACAAATGCGGGAAGACATCTATCCTAGACATGACTCTACAATGCTCTACTTAGCTGATTTTACGCAAATTTTACAAATTTTGACAAAAGCATTCAAACTCTACAGTAACTTTTCACGCGAGGAAACTATTTCCTTATGTGAGATAGGACTTGACCTTGCGTGAACAAGAGAAATCTCACACGAGACCACCTTTCAGCTTGCATGAGCTTCCAGATAGAGCCTATGTGAAGAAGACCTAACTCTTGCAAGGAAACTACTTCCTCACACAAAGGGAGATTTAGGCCGGTGTGAGGAAACTACTTCCTCACATGAGATTTGAAGAACATGACCTAAAACTATGCTAGATCATCCTAAATTGACCTAAAAAGTAGTACAAATTGAAATGCAAGGAGGTTTATCGACTGCTTACAAGTGCGTCATACTCCGCGGGCCAAGCGTGTCATCAGGAGTGCTCAAATCAATGTGTATGTAGTGGAGAGCCTCCATCTCTCTCTCAGAACTCAAAATCACAAGAAGATGAAGGTGACTAATGAATTGAAAATGACCCCTCTGGGCCTTATATAGCTTTTGACCTAATTTTCAAAAGTGCTCCATTTTTCGCAAAAAATGCATCCTTGGCTAAATCGAATGTTTTGAATCCATTTTTGTGATCAAAATTGAAATCTAACATCTCTAGATAGCTCAAAATCATGTTTTAAATTTTGGGACCCTTTGGGATCAGACGCTTGTGCAATTAGCCTTCTGGCGTCATTTTCCTGCCAGACCCTCATCTTTGCATCATGTTCTCAAGATCTTTTCTCTTTTCATCAAACTCAACCGTGGTCAACCATGGTCAAATTTGGTCAGCAAGACCTCCCAATTGCTCCAAATTACTTCTACAGCTTCTTAAATCTAGTCTAATTGCTTCTGCTCTGCAACCTCTTGTTGTCAATCATCATTTCGATATGTCATCTTTCTAATTTTCCTCCCGAGGGGGCAGGATGATTGCATCATTTGAATCTTGTCGAATCAATTCTTGAATCAGTTTGATCTAAATCAAAGTCATCACTGCTTGGGGTATCTCTTCAGTAGGGGCATCTTCATGCCTCACATCTGGTCATTTGGTCATCTATCTTTTAGGTATCTGAGCAATCTAACCCTAATTCCTGGGAGTCAATCTTCATTCTGGAGATAGCTCTCAAAATCTCTTTTAGACCGTTATTTGGGCAATCTAACCTGGGTCTCAGAGGGCTAAGCTTTGTATCAGGGAAATCTAACCCCAATTCTAGGGACAGTCCCAAGTTTGCATTTGAATCTCAATTGGTATTGAGGTAATCTAACCCTGATTCTGATTCTCTCAAGACCATTGTCTTCACAATCTAACTTAGACTTTGAAATATCATGCTTTGATCTATTCGGTGTCTTGGCAACCTAACGTAGACTTTCAGATTTCTCATTATCTATCACTTCAGACTATTCTTTGAATCAATGTGCTGCTCGCACATCAATTCAAAGAGGGGCAAATGTAATACCCCAAAATCTGCACCTATTAAATTTAATCAATGTTGGTGCATTTTCATCAATTTTACATCTCCAAAGTCCTAGTTTCCTAGGAAATTTTCTCTCTCCTACCTGACGTAATTTGACTTGATTTCAATTGCAAAAACCCTAATTGCATTAATCAAATATTAAAATTAATTCCTAAAGTCTTCGACTTTTATTAACTAAATTACCCCTATGATAAATTAATTTAATTCTAAAGTCCTAAGTGCTTGGAATTAAATTAAACCCACCCCATTTGGCTAATATACATTGTTAGCACGTGCAAAAAATTTCATGGCTTCATCATCTTCCCCCTGGTCTCTGTAGTTATTTTCATGTCTCTGGCTAAAACCCTAGGCAAAAATCTAAAAATCTGGTCGTTGCATGAAAAACCCTTTGTTTTACCCTGGCCCTGTTCTATTTTAACATTACTTTTTCAGGTCACTTAAGTTCCTAAAGGTCCATGTGCTTAATATTTCCCTAAGTCTGGCGCCTGACAGATTTTAATATTTCCTAAGTCCTAATGATTTATTTATTCCTAAGTCCCTACGCTAAATTTTTCCTATGGTTTCAGCCTTTAATATTTCCTTGGGCCCAGGTCTTGGTCATCATTCAATAGAGTGGTTGGTGTATAATCTCATAGAAGTTGTCAGATCCATGAGATTATATGCTAGTCATTGATTCTCCTGTGTGACGTATCTTTTAAATTGAGTGGTTCCACTACCATGTTGGCACAATTGGTAGTTTCTTATTGGCTGAGAGAAATGATGATATGGCAGAGTTATTAGAAGGACCTGTGAGCGAAGGAAAAGTTACTTGTCCACTTGCTAAATTTTGTGACATGGTAGTCTCTCATTCATCAAGGTATCCTATGCAACACAGTAGGGTTAGGCTTTACGTCATCGACAACAGATTCCAAATCTACGGTGGGCGCATGATCTCATAGAATCTTTTGAGCCCTTGAGATCATGTGCCATTCGTCTGATCCTCTAGGTGTTCATGTCAGAGATAAAGGTGAGTCCAAAATAACACGTAGGCACATTTGGTAGTCTGTGATTGGTCCACGAGGTAATATGCTGTAGTTGTCAGTGGGACCTATTTTTCAAGCTTGTCAAAGGGTCCTGACATCTACAGAGGATCGATGGTGGGCGCATTTTCTCATGGATTATGTCAGAGGTTTGAGATTATACAGTGACCGTCGATTCTACCTTTTTCAAAGGTGACAAATAAAAGTGGGTCCCTTGTCAGATGGGGCTGACGTGCATGTTTCTCATTGGCTAAAAGGATAACGAGGCTATGGGACCATTGCTAGATGGTGCTGATTTGTTTTAATTTTATTGGCTGAGTTGGAGGATGACGAAGAATACTGTAGGGTGGGGCTTGTGTCAGAAGTGACTGGGTGGTATTCAATGATTGGGTGCTTGGTAGGTGTACCAGGTGGGACCGTAACTTAAAGGAAGGTGATGAGGTGAATGCTAGCAATTTGTCACATGTTCGCGTAGGCTTTTTTCATGCTATGCGATCATGCGACTAACATTTTGTGTTGATTAAGCAGCAGGGTGGGTCCAGGGTGTTATATTGTGCTAAGGTGCTCATTTTTCATTGGTTGCTGACTGATGATGGGGCTGTGGACTTTTCAAAGGGTTTTTGACTATTGTAGAATTAAATGTAGATCACCCGATTTGTCGAGAAGGAAATGGATCGACGGTCGTGACTTAAAGATGATCTCAGTTTGAATATTGACCACCGATTTGCTGCTGGTGCCATGAAGTGACCATTGAAATTCAAGTTTGAATTTTCTGAGGGTTTCCAATGACAGAAAGGACTGGTTTTAATTACTTTTGAGGTCGGATTTGATTTGTTTGGTGGTGCCAGTGGTTGCAATGTGGTCCAAGTTGCCATGATCAAATTGTAGGGGGATTTGTATCATGTGGGGATGGATAATTTTGGTGGCTCAAGGAATTTTTCAAGTCTGATCAGATTGGTTTGTATGGTGAAATTTATGATTTTTCTATACTTCTCAGAGATTTTTCTCATTCATGAAGATCATCCTTGGATTTGACAGACCTGTTCTCGGTTTTCCCTCCAAGAATTTTGATTTTCTGATGTAATTATTAGGGTTGGTGTAATTGTTGGAACCCTAACCCTAGTCATCCGAAGCTTGATGCATCCTTTTAGGAATCCAAGATGGCTAGGGATTATAAATGGAGTTGTGTTAGTTGTTTTAGGTGTTCCAATTTTTGCCTTTTCAGGAGAATTGGTTCCAAGAAAGGTTATGTCCTGCAGATTTTCTCCTTCTCTCTACATATAGGGTGTTCTTTCTTCCTTTGTTGGTTCAGAGAATATAATACATATTGTAATTGATTTGTCTTATGTATGAGGACTCAATTTATTCTTACTGTTACCAAGCTATCTCTATTTGAATTTTAAACTCATTGATCAATACATCAAGTATGTTTGATTTTTCTATTGTAATTCCTATGTGTCTACAATAAAGCTGTCTTCGTAGAGAGAACTGGTTTAGGATTAGTTTTCATGTATGTATGAGCTGAGGTGTCAAAGATATGTCATGCTTGTCTTCCAGTGGATGCTGGTTAATGTATTATCTTTTTATAGGTCTCTTCTAAGGGGAGGGTTAAAAGCCTTTGGATTGGTAATAACATACTTGGATACACAGGTGGGTTGTTGAAGCCAGGTTTGGACATGGTGTGTGATTGATGTTAGGCATCAACACATTGAATTTATTGCTTTCTTGTTTCATAGCTATCTATTGCAATAGGGTATTTGATTCTGTGGCCCTTTGGATAAGGCATTGGTCTATGAGAGACTTAGGGTATCTCAGGAAACCTTTCAAACCTATCTTTAAATCATTTACATTCAGTTCCACCCTTTCCCTTTCATTTTGTTAGTATAGGTCTCTGGTTTTCATACCCATTCTATGCAAGTAGGGCTATTGCATGAGATCTTGGTTTCATTGAGGTATAGGATACCTATAGGGGTTTGAAGACTATTCCACAATAATCTATCTATAGGCCTATTGTTTATCATGAGGTTTCTTGAGTGTGCATATAAGGCAATACCCGCTTAAGTGATGTGGAGTTCAAAGAAGAAGGAGGATTCCTTTCAATCCTCTTCAATTGGACTTTTTTCTTATCAAACTTAAGTGCCTATTTTGAGAATTAAGCCCACACATTGATTCAAGTTTGGTTTTGCAAGGAAAAGCTCAAACAAATTGGCGACTCTACTGGGGAGAGTCTAGAAAAGAGTCAGATGAACAAATAAGCATTTGCTAAATCTTCTCACTAAGTGTTGAGTGGCGGCTCTGATTTCTCTGTTTAATCAGTGCATCTTCTGATAAATAGTGCATGCTTAGTTGGTGGAGTTTTGTGTTGATTGGAAGAAGAAACAAGAACAAGTACATTACTTTCCTCTCCAAGGAGGTGGTGACTCTACACAACAAAGAATCTGATGGAGCTTCAGGGTGAGCTCTAGATCTGCCCTACCTTCCAGTCAACAAAATCTTCTACTACAAAACTCTCAGGTACTTTTCAAGGTCTAGATGTTTTCTTATTAAGTGATCAAGCACTGAGAAAAGGATAAGGTGTGAGTAGAGGTTTTCATACTTCAAGTTTTCAGTTGCATCTCTGCAAAATTTTATGAAAGTATTGCATTAGGTCTGGTGGGAAAGCTTGATGAGGAGCTTGCATTCCTTGAGCAAGGCATCCTTAGGGATTGCATGTCATTGATGATATTGAAAATAGGATGTAGAAAGGATCTATCCATATCTCTTTTCTATGATAGATTTTGGGATGTATATAATGAGCTTCCTGATGATGTTGAGTTTTCAGAATCTGAGTTCATTGGTTTATCTTGGATCTTTATTTTCATGAGTCAACTAGTTGGTCAAATGCATTGTGGGAAGAGTATTATATATCTATCAGAGATTGGATACTTAGTGATGAAAGCCTTGGGCTTGATGATGCACTTGGGGTTATGTCCTTAAGTGCTGATAATTAGAGTGATGAAGACAGTGAGGTTGTGGTGTCTCCATATGAGTCAAATGCAACATGGGAAGAAGAAAGTGATGATGGAAGTGAACATTCTTTGGACAGTGAAGATGTTGAGGGTGATTCATCTTCAAGGTATGAAGACAAAGAAATAATAATTCATTATGATATCAGTGAGGTAGAACATGAAGATTTGAACAAAGTGTTATCTGATGGGTCTTTTTTGGATAACAAATACATAATCATGGATACTACATGCTTGGTAGGTGATGATGACTATGAATCTTCATGTTGTCTGATTTTTCTTCATATGTTGTAAGTCTCCATGAGGTTGAAATGGGTACTGAACTTAAAGTGTTCCCCAATGCTTTATATAATGAAGAGTTTGATGATTATCAGCCAAATTTTTGTCATGATGTTCAACAAGGTGTATTGCATGAAGTCGTCAATCCTTTGTTTGAGGGACATGTGGAGATTTCAGATTCATTTAGGTCAGAATGCTCTTCTTTTTCCATCTGTGATAAAGTTTTAAGTGATGATGTTGCATCTTGTTCATTAGAAGGTTGTGGAATAGTTACAAAATTTGGTAATAATCACATTTGTGAACATGAGTTTGACTATTCATCTGAGTTCCAGCTGGTTGCACCCGTGGAAATGCAAGGTCAGCGTATAAATGAAGCCTTTCAGCAGACAGAGTATGAGTTTTTTGTGTTTCCAATCGATAGCATACATGAATCGGTAGAAAAGAATAGGTTTTTATCTTATGGTAATGTTCATAGTTATGATGAGTCTTTTCTTCATAGTGAGCAAAATGAAGGGAGTACCAAAAATTTTTACATGCACTATGAAGATAGTTACTTTGTTCTACTTGACAGGCTGGTTGGAAATGTTGATGCACTTGGTGAAACAACTAAAAATAAAATATCTGGTGTGCCTCATGAAGGAAGAAATGAAAACCAAATTTTTGACAGAGGTAAAGACTAACTCAAGTTGGATGCTATAGGTTTTTAGTAAAAATGTACACTTTGTATAGTTTTTCCTTTCCTGTTGTGGGTTTCCCTTCCTATCTTCCTTGGTGTGTTCCCTGTGGTTTCTTTTCTGGTCTCTGTGCCATTTTCCAGTAGGTGGTCTGCTCTCCCAGAAATCCTAAATTCTTGCCATGCCTGCAGGAGGCATACATCCCCAACTAGAGCCACTGTTAGCACGTGCAAAAAATTTCATGGCTTCATCATCTTTCCCCTGGTCTCTGTAGTTATTTTCATGTCTCTGGCAAAAACCCTAGGCAAAAATTTAAAAATCTAGCCGTTGCATGAAAAACCCTTTGTTTTACCCTGGCCCTATTCTATTTTAACATTACTTTTTCGGGTCACTTAAGTTCCTAAAGGTCCACGTGCTTAATATTTCCCTAAGTCTAGCACCCAGTGGGTTTTAATATTTCCTAAGTCCTAATGATTTATTTATTCCTAAGTCCCTACGCTAAATTTTTTCTATGGTTTTGGCCTTTAATATTTCCCTGGGCCTAGGTCTTGGTCATTGTTCAATCGGGTGGTTGGCATATAATCTCATAGAAGTTGTCAGACCCATGAGATTATACACCAGTCATTGATTCTCTTGTGTGACGTATCTTTTAAACTGAGTGGGTCCACTACCATGTTGGCATAGTTGGTAGTTTCTTATTGGCCGAGAGAAATGATGATATGGCAGAGTTGTCAGAAGGACCTGTGAGCAAAGGAAAAGTTACTTGTCTGATTGCTGAATTTTGCAATGTGGTAGTCTCTCATTCGTCAAGGTATCCTATGCGGCACGGTAGGATCGGGCTTTACATCATTAACAATAGATTCCAAATCTACGGTGGGTGCATGATCTCATAGAATCTTTTAAGCCCTTGAGATCATGTGCCATCCATTCGATCCTCCAGGTGTTCATGTCAGAGATAAAGGTGGGTCCAAAATAGCACGTAGGCACATTTGGTAGTCTGTGATTGGTCCACAAGGTAATATGCTAGTAGTTGTCAGTGGGACCTAATTTTCAAGCTTGTCAGAGGGTCTTGACATCTGCAGAGGATCGACAGTGGGCATGTTTTCTCATGGATTGTGTCAGAGGTTTGAGATTATGCACTGACCATTGATTCTACCTTTTTCAAAGGCGACAAATAAAGGTGGGTCCCTTGCCAAATGGGGCTGACGTGCATGTTTCTCATTGGCTGAAAGGATAACGAGGCTGTGGGACCGTTGCCAGATGGTGCTGATTTATTTTAATTTTATTGGTTGAGCTAGAGGATGATGAAGAATACTGCAAGGTGGGGCTTGTGTCAGAAGTGACTGGGCGGTATCTAATGAATGGGTTCTTGGCAGGTGTACCAAGTGGGACTGTAACTTAAAGGCAGGTGACGAGGTGAATGCTAGCAGTTTGTCACATGTTTGCATAGGCCTTTTTCATGATATGCGATCATGTGACTAACGTTTTGTGTTGATTAAGCAGCAGGGCGGGTCCACAGTGTTATACTGTGCTAAGGTGCTCATTTTTCATTGGTTGCTGACTGATGACGGGGCCGTGGAATTTTCAAAGGGTTTTTGACTATTGCATAATTAAATGTAGATCACCCAATTTTTTAGGAAGGAAATGGATCGACAGTCACGACTTAAAGATGATCTTAGTTTGAATATTGACTGCTAATTTGCTGCTAGCACCATGAAGTGACCGTTGAAATTCAAATTTGAATTTTCTGAGGGTTTTCAGCAATAGAAAGGACTGGTTTTAATTTCTTTTGAGGCCAGATTTGATTTATTTGGTGGTGTCGATGGTTGCAGTGTGGTCTAGGTTGCCATGATCAAATTGCAGGGGGGTTTGTACCATGTGGGGATGGATAATTTTGGTGGCTCAAGGCATTTTTTAGGTCTGATCAGATTAGTTTGTATGGTGAAATTTATGATTTTCTTGTACTTCTTAGAGATTTTTCTCATTCATGAAGATCATCCTTGGATTTGATAGACCTGTTCTTGGTTTTCCCTCCAAGAATTTTAATTTTTTGATGTAATTATTAGGGTTGGTGTAGTTGTTGGAACCCTAACCCTAGTCATCTGAAGCTTGATGCATCCTTTTAGGATTCCAAGATGACTAGGGATTATAAATGGAGTTGTGTAAGTTGTTTTAGGGGTTCCAATTTCTGCCTTTTCAGGAGAATTGGTTCCAAGAAAGGTTCTACCCTACAGATTTTCTCCTTCTCTCTTCATATAGGGTGTTCTTTCTTCCTTTGTTGGTTTAGAGAATATAATACATATTTTAATTAATTTTTCTTATGTATGAGGACTCAATTTATTCTTATTGTTACCAAGCTATCTCCATTTAAATTTTAAACTCATTGATCAATACATCAAGTATGTTTGATTTTTCTATTGTAATTCCTATGTGTCTGCAATAGAGTTGTCTTCATAGAGATAACTGGTTTAGGATTAGTTTTCATGTATGTATGAGCTGAGGTGTCAAAGATATGTCATGCTTGTCTTCTAGTGGATGCTAGTTAATGTATTATCTATTTATAGGTCTCTTCTAAGGGGAGGGTTAAGAGCCTTTGGATTGGTAATAACATACTTGGATACATAGGTGGGTTGTTGAAGTGAGGTTTGGTCATGGTGTGTGATTGATGTTAGGCATCAACACATTGAATTTATTACTTTCTTGTTTCATAGTTGTCTATTGCAATAGGGTATTTGACTCTGTGGCCCTTTGGATAAGGCACTGGTCTATGAGAGACTTAGGGTATCTCAGGAAACCTTTCAAATCCATCTTTAAATTATTTACATTCAGTTCCACTCTTTCCCTTTCATGTTGTTAGTATAGGTCTCTGGTTTTCATACCCATTCTATGCAAGTAGGGCTATTGCATGAGATCTTGGTTTCATTGAGGTATAGGATACCTATAGGGGTTTGAAGACTATTCCACAATAATCTATCTGTAAGCCTATTGTTTATCATGAGGTGTCTTGAGTGTGCAGATAAGGCAATACCCGCCCGAGTGATGTGGAGCTCAAAGAAGAAGGAGGATTCCTTTCAATCCTCATCAATTGGACTGTTTTATTGTCAAACTTGAGTGCCTATTTTGAGAATCAAGCCGACACATTGATTCAAGTTTGGTTCTGCAAGGAAAAGCTCCAACATACATGAAAAGGAATTAATAATTACTTGTTATTTGAATGGACACTCCTTTTTTGAATTAATAATTCACAATATTCGAAAGGTCACCCCGTGTGGCATTTTTCATTCTTTTAATTAAGTGATTCATGCTTTTTTGTCTCAAATGGGAATGAAGAGTCAGGAGTTTCAAATCAAGAACCCCTTCATTCTCTTCCTGGGCTTGTCTATTTAATAACCTCATTTCTTTATTCAAAGAGATAAATTTTGAGAGTAACTAAACTATAGTATTTTTTTTGTCTCAATTCCATTATTTCAAGCTTTTATTGCATATTAGTATAATTTTCTCATCTTATTTTAATATTGCACATTCATTATTTTTAGTCTACTTATTTGCTCATAGCTTAATCTAATCTTATTTCAAGTTCTTTAGAATAAATCTACACTTCATATTTCTTTCAAAGCTATTTAGATGAATATCATATTTCCTTCAAAGCATTTTAGACTAAATTGCACTCATTCTAGTTTAATTTCAATTTTCTATCTTCATAGCTTTCAAATCCTCCATTGTAGTATTGGTCTTATGGTTGTTGGCTCTCATTCTGAGAGTAATCAAACACCCTGTCTACATAGGAGGCAACAGGTCTCTTCACCATAAATTTTGAATTAAGTAATTCATACTCTCTCTCATAATTCGATCATGTGAGTAATGACTATGTTGCGTGTGTAGTTGGATTAGAGGTCCACATTCGACTATATACATTTTGGCACCCACCATGTAATACCCCAAAATTGGCACCTAATAATTTCAATCAATTTTGGTGCATTTTCTTCAATTTTACATCTTCAAAGTCCTATTTTACTAGGCAATTTTCTCTCTCCTACCTGACTTTATTTTGACTTGATGTCAATTGCAAAAACTCTAATTTGCATTAATCTCACACCATAATTAATTCCTAAGTATTTGACTTTATTAGCTAAACAATCCCTATGATAAATTAATTTAATTCTAAAGTCCTAAGTGCTTTAAATTAAATTAAAACCCACCCCATTTGGATAATATACATAAAAAAGAATTAATCTTATTTAGTTATTTGAATGGACACCTCTTTATTTGAATTAATAATTCAAATTATTCGAAAGGTCACCCTGTGTGGCATTTTCCATTCTTTTAATTAAGTAATTCATACTTTTTGTCTCAATTGGGGATGAAGAGTCAGGAGTTTCAAATCAAGAACCCCTTCATTCTCTTCCCGAGCTTGTCTATTTAATGAAGCTCATTTCTTCATTCAAAAAGAGCAATTTTGAGAGTAATTAAACTATAGCAATTTTTAGTCTCAACTTGTTATTTTCAAGTTTTCATTTGCAATTAGCTTAATTTCTCATTTAGCATAGTATTGCATTCTCATAGTAGATTAGTTTGCTTACATTCTCATCTTTCTTTCAAGCTATTAGATTAAATTGCACTTCATATTTTTTTCAAGATCTTAGTATAATTGCATATTCATTCTTAGCTTAATTTCATTTTGTTTAATTTTCATGCTTTCAAATCCTCCATTGTAGAACTGGTCTTATGGTTGTTGGCTCTCTAATCTGAGAGTAATTAAACACCCAGTCTACATAGGAGGCAATAGGTTGCTTCACCATGAATTTTAGATTGAGTAATTCATACTCTCTCTCGTAATTCGATCATGTGAGTAATGACCATGTTGCGTGTGTAGTTGGATTAGAGGTCCACATTCGACTATATACACATAGGTCATGTATAAGTCCTCTTTTGGATCCATACCAAAAAATTGGATATATGGGTTCTCCTTGATCTAGATCAAATGCATAATCAGGCTCAAAGAGGGCTAATAAACCATAATACAATAAAACATAATTAAAAATAATATAGTAGATCAAGAGAACTGCATTCATCAATGAAGATAAAATTAAACTGATTTTAACAGTGAGATGCCAATAAAACATAACAAGGACCCTTATGCGACCTCAATTACACAACCATGCCCAACCAACATATTGTAAGGAAACTCAATAATAAAATTGATAAATAATATCTCGCAAATTGATGACACAAAAAATCCCTTGCCTCTGGTTACTATGAGGAACCCATTTGAACCCTCAACATCACATCATTCATGAACATACAAATTCCTCAACATGAATATTGTCAAAAGATGACTCAAGCTAGAGTAACTGAATCTAAATTACATTAGACAACATATAACTGATACACAACCAAAATGTTGAATCATGACAATCCAATCACACTAGATAACATTAATTTCACACTAATGCGTAAAACATAAAACTAGAATAAAATGTAATATTTCCTATGAACCATGATCATAAAGTTACTTATTAGATTGAATGGAAACAAATAATCTCACTAGAATACTAAAACACAAGTTACATTTGCAATACTTTATACCCATACATATAGCCATGTCAAGGTTCCACTTAATAAATTTAAAACTAAAAGGACTCCATGGTTCCACATCTACACCAATATACTCAACATTAAACATAGGAGAATCTTCAAGTCAATTCAAAGGTTATGTAATTATTTTTATGCATAAATGTCGAGTTATCAAATATAAAGCAATCTCCAACCCTCTATTAACTACTAGGTAAGTTCAATATACCCAAATCAAATGTATCTACCATTTCCTAAAGAAGTAAGCACTTCTATAAATTCTACCAAACAATTAAATAAATCAAATCTTTTAAAGTTAACACACACACAGTTAACATTACTATCTAAATAGTTTTGTACGAATTTCATAAAGTAATCCTTACTATACGAATCAAAGCAAGAAAAAACTAGTTCTTCCATTATAATTTATTACAACATTTCTAGACTAGTAATACCAAACTAATGCATCTAAATGGCTACCATGACTTATATGTAAGAAGACCAAAAATTCTTATCTAAGTACACAATTCTTAATCAAATAAACACGAGAGAACCATCTAAACAATATATAAGTATGAATAGGAATTTAAAGATTAAAGTAAACAACTTTCTTTTTAAAAAGTACAAAATCTAAAAATACCACAAACCATAAATTAAAGATAAATTTCTAATTAATATAATGCCTATTACTAAAGTTTAGTGTCCTAAATTACTAAAATAACCACTAAATACATTCTTCTTATAGCACTCTAAATTAAATTAACAAATTTTAATTTGATTAGAAAAATAAACTAATAATAACAATCTTATAATAGCATAGACTTTTCTTAAGGCAGCAACTAAGCTCCCTACAAAATGCACCAAAGACAAAAAAAAAAAATGTCAAATTTTTTTTTTCAGATTTGTCAAAATACAACGATTTTTTTACAATTATTTTTTGTGGTTTTTGACCACAAAATAAGTAGATCATAAAGAACAAATGGTAAAAATGTCAGAAAAATCTGTTGTATTTTCCGTTTTTTTAAATTTAGTCAACAGTACATTTTATAGAGAGCTTAACCACGCCCTTTTCTTAATACCTAACCATAGCTGAAACTTCCTTCCCAAATCAGAAATCAAAGTTAATCCTCACAGATTAGAATCTTGGATAGGAAAGGATAAATTAAAAAAACAAAACAAAACAGGATAAAAAACTTTAAGGAAGTCAAGTTCAAATTTGACTAGTAACCCAAATAAAATACGTTTTCAAAGGATATTCCAAATAAAGAGAAACTTATGAAAGCACATATTTAGTCAGCAACTTCAAGAAAATGAGAGTAGTTTAAGTCAGAGAATAGACTGCATAAGATAAAGGAAAGAAACGAGCATGAAATATAGAAAACAAAACAATTTGGAAGGCATAAAGGTTGATGGAATTTTCATTTCATGCGCTTACCAATGTAAATAATTCCTCCATGAAAAGGACATGCTAATCCAAACATTGTATAGTGGAGAATTAGAATGAAAGAAGGCACGATTATACATCATTGATGATACCATCTAAAGAGGAAAGAGGGACATCACAAGAATCTCATCCTTGCTGCAATTATCTTCCGAAGCTTCCACCATTTCCCTACACATCTTAATTTGGTTAAAACTCTTTTTTTCTTAGTATGACATGCTAATTACATCTAAATAAACACATCTAAATAAGCACATCTAACTAAACATTTCATTTATTTTTCATATAAAGTATTTTATTTATTGATTAATTGATGTATTGATATTTGAACATGAGAATCAAATCATGTTAATCAATTAGAGAAGATTAATTTAGGTGATGATGATTTAAGGGGATGTTTTAAATTTATGTTTTGATGATTTAAGAGGATGCATTATTTGATATAAAGTTATTTCATTTTTAAAACTAATTAATGTATTGAAATTTTAACATGTGAATCAAAGCATATTAATAAATTAGAGAAGATTAATTTTTGCTTAAATAATCTTAAGGGAATGTACCTTATTTAGGTGATGATGACTTAAGGGAATGTTTTATTTATGTTTTGATGACTTAAGGGGGTGTATTATTTGATATAAAGTATTTCATTTATTGACTAATTGATGTATTGAAATTCAAACATAAACACATCTAAATAAGTATCTAATCAAATATAAACAATATATATAAATAAGCATCTAATCAACACATCTAAATAAACGATATATATGTGTATGGATAAGCATCTAATAAACACATCTAAATAAATCATCTACATGTCAAGTGCATAAACACATAAATCATCTATGCATATGTCCAGAGTATATAAATTTATATGTCAAATCATAAACAATGCATAAATTATCTAGCTGTCAAACATAAACACATAAATCATCTATGTCTAGGTCCAAACATAGAGACCCTTTGATTGAGTGTACTGAACATCCAATGGATGTGAAGTAGCAAATGACCCTTGTAAATTTAGAACAACATCTGGTTATATATAAATATATAATCATGTAAAGTATTTAAAATGTATAAATACATGTACATGTACACATGTTTAAAAGTATTTAAAACTTACCTGACCACTAGTAGGTGTCATGTCCACTGAATCTCTCTTACGCGCATGCTCTGACCCCACGCTAGAGGTAATATGCTAAACTAACCGTGCCTACAAAATATTATACATGTACAAGCATCAATACATGTGACTACAAATAATTAAACTATATGTGTACAATATAAACTAAAAATTGAATAAGTGTACATTGATGTTAAAATAAATCAAATTTTAAATACTTGGGTCTTAGGAGCAGAAGGATCATCAACGTGCACCATTGTATCATCCATGGAAGCTCCATCACATGCACCATCTCTGGTCCCAACTCTCTCTAGTAATGAAGAGTGTAGGGGGGTGTGTGGCTGAGAGGGGAGTGGTATAGAGTTGGAAGAATACACTAGCATATCCATATATGATCCTATATCACTTCTAGTGTCCACCTTCCTTAACCCTCACAACAGATCATTAAATCTCTCGAGGTCCTCAGTTGTGATACATATATAACCAACTCGAATCTCCACCTCTGCAACTATGGAGTGATCTATGGGTGTGTCATGCTACACAGAGTGCTATGACCTATGCTACATATGACTCAAAGGTGTAGTCTAGGATGACAGAACTACAGGGTCCTTTTGAGACTCTAATGACATCTCTGATAGAATGTATCGATATCCTCTAGGTCTCTGCAATATATGAATATGATTACAATAGGTCCTTAAGAAAATAAACGGCCATATCCATGTGACTTTGAGATCCTAAAAGACCTCATAAATAATTTGGAGTGGGAATACCAGATGCTCTATATGCCTTAGGATCGCTTGAGCCTACACTAGATGATACTTCAAAAGATGATCTGGGTTGGCTCAGTCTAGTCAAAATATATCTTCCTAGTGTATCGGATGTAATGATGGTGGTTGTATATGCAATCTAGATGATCCTATCAATTGCTTCCATTTGTGAAGCAATGGCATCTCTATCAACAGTAGAATCCATTTATGGTGCCACTGTTACAGACCTCTCCCCAACTATCTATGAGTAGGTGAATCTTGATCAACCCTACAATATTGATCATGATCAGCAACTCTGTCGTGCTCCTAATTAAAATAAGGAGGAACATATAGATAGTTGACCTTGAGGCCCAGACATATCTCAACGTAAAATTGCTCTAAAAAATACAAATGAATCTAGTTGTTATTAGGATAACGACCATAAGCTACAAGGAGTCATGGGTAGATCCTAGATGCTATCTTAGGATCCATGCACCATGTGACTTGGTATGCCCTCACCTTGGCCTTCCCATCATAAAATGGGAAGACCTCTCATTTGATGATGTCCTTAGAGATATGGCTCTGGATTGTTTCTAAGGACACATCACCCAATATCTCATCTCTCAACTCTCAAAAAATAGTCTCTATAATATGTGGGGTAAATGAAGTATGAGATCTCATCCATATAGTCAACCACTCAAGACATGTTAGTATAGTGGTACAAATATCTTTGTACACACCATCCAAAGATCTACTAATCACACCTCTTGATTTGTCCATCTCTGTGTCAATGAAATGAAATACTCTACCATTGTCAGGAACGTAGACCTTATTAGGGTGTGTGACACTTGAGGTGCATCACCTAGAGGTGCGTCTCTGATGCAGGAGCATCTCAGGTCCTTGGCAATCCTGTGTCACCAAAAAGATTTGAAGTTTATTTGTGTTGCTCAGTTCCTTCTTTGACTAAGTTGGTTCAGTAGTTGGTCGATTTCCTTTGGTTACCGAGTATGGTTGGTTATCTCCTGGCGATGAGTTGTTTCACTGGCACTCGGCAATGTTTATTCATTGCTCGGTCATCCTTGGTTACTGAGTAGTTTATTTTGAGTTCTTGTTGAGGCCGACTTGTGCATTAATTATGAGTCATGGATTTAATGCTAGAATCCATAATTGGAAAGCGTGTGGTCCTAGATCTGACAGTTCCTTCCATTGATTATGGATTTGAAGGTTGACTCAGTTCGGTAGCCTCTTGTATAAATGTAGTTATTTGGTTAGAGTTTAGGAGTTAGTTTTTTTTGGATAGAAGATAGATAATTGAAGATTGTTCAAAGATCCTCGCATGTTGGAGGACATCTATAATTCATTGTAATATCTGGCCATAACCAATAAGGCCTTATAGCCTAGCATGTATAAATCAATTTGAATGATATTAATACAAAGGTTATGCATTCCCTCTCACTGTTCTTGTTTTTATTGCTTCCGCATGTTGTTGAGAAAGGCTAGATCATTAGGGTGTGCCACTATTTGGCCCCTCTTGCTCCCTGCCCTTGCATCGAGTGGTATCAAAGCGAGGTGAGATCTTGATCTAGGTTTGCGAATCTAGATTTGTAGGTTCCTTCTTGTGAAGGCCTAGTTGAATTTTTGTAGGGTGGCAGATTGCAATCTGACCAAAAATTGCAGAGGGTTTTCAAGATGGCTCGTGGGAGGCAAGATGAGGATCCAGGATTGGTAGACATGTTGAGACAACTTGCTGCTAGATAGAAGCTATGGAAATAGCCCAAAGAAGATGCAAACATCTTGAGGATGTTAGTGATGATGAAGTTGAGGAAGAACAAGCAAATGCAGAACCTACACCCGTGATGGATCAGGGTGAGGAATGATTCTTGAAGGCTTTGACAAGTTTGAAGTCTACACCACATTTTAATCCTCTTGAGTATGGTGGAAAGTTGGATTCTGATGAATTTATAGATTGGATCACTGATATGGAAAAGTATTTTGAGTATGAAAATATACCCAAAGACAAGAAGGTGAAAATTGCAAGCACCAAGTTGAAAAGCCATGCATTCTTATGGTGGGAACATCTACAGCTGGATAGAAAGAGGAAAGGAAAAGACAAAATCAAGGTATGGGATAAAATGGTGAATAAGTTGAAAGGAAAGTTCTTACCTTGTGATTATCAAATTAACCTAGTTAGGTGAATGCAAAGTCTAATATAGAAAGATAGCTCGGTAAAGGAATATACCGAGGAATTCTATAGATTAGATATTAGATATGGACATGATGAAGATGATGTGGAAAGAATTGCTAGATATATGAATGGTTTGAGAGTTTCCATCCAAGAAGAAATCAATTTGGTCAAATTGGAGAATATTGAAGAGGCTTATCAATTTGCATTGAAAGCTGAGGAGAAATTGAATAAGAGACATGAGTAAAGACAGAGAGGAAGAGGTGGTAGATTCCCTAGAGGAAGAGGGAGATCTTATGGTGAAAATAGTAGATCTGAACCAAAAAAGATAACTTTGGACAAAGGCAAGACTGAGTGGAAAGGTGAAAGTACATCTAGAGGCAGAGGTAGTAACTACCGAGGTGGTTATAGTAGAGGAAGTTTATGAGGAACTTGTCACAATTGTGAAGAAGAGGGACATAGATCTTTTGAGTGTACACATGTAAGTAAGAAGGATAGTAGTAATAGAATGCTTTGGTGCAAGAAGAGTCACCGAATGAACCTGAGAAAGAAAATAACTTGATGGTAAGAAGAGCACTGTGGAATGAAAGAAAAAAGGAAGATCTGGTAAGGAAAAGTTTGTTCAAGACTGGATGTAGAGTTTTTGATAAAGTTTGGAAGGTAATCATTGATAGTGGTAGCTTAGAGAATCTGGCATTTGAGGATATGGTCACAAAGTTATAGTTAAAAAGGTTGGAACATCTGAAGCCCTATCAGATTTCATGGATCAAAGATGAGCACAGACTCTTGGTAAGTGAACAATGTTATGTGAATTTGAAGATTGGAAAGTACTATGATAAGGTGTTATGTGATATCATGCCTATGTATTATTGTCATATTTTGTTGGGTAGACCTTGGCAATGATGAGGCATATTAATGTCTTGATTTTAATATAAGTTTTTATAATGTGGACACACTCTTTGTGCTTTGATAAAACATTCCTGAACACTTGTTGTAATTATCTTGTGAACTTATGCTAGAAACAACTAGAACCTACTAAACCTATGGGTAGTGTGTATGACATGTTTTGCTTAATACTATACATAGAATGCAATATTTCATATAATTTTTTTAAGCTATGCTCTAATATTTGAGTAAAAGTAGGAATGTTATCTTGCATGTATATTCCAGTTGTTGCTAACTTTTTAGGAAAGTAAGGAGCAACGCAAGGAGTGGTGATCACTGCATTCAAGGAAGAAGACAATGAAGACCGATCATGGTAGAGAAAGTGCAGATTCAGTTCCGTTGAATAAGCCGCACCTGCAAAGGAGTTCTAGAGAATATAGGGAATACAACTTGCTATATTTCTTGCAAGTTGTTATTCTGTTACTTGGCAGTAAATGTGTTATGTCATGGTTGTTCTTCCACCTTTTCTAGCGATGTTTGCTTAAAAAATTTTATGATTTTTTTTAATAAGAATCCAATCCTATATATATCGGATCTTGGATTATCTTAGAAAGCTAATGGGAAAATAGATAGTGTTGATTTAGACTCAGAAGTTACTTCCCTGTTCTTCATGGATTGTTCAGTTTTTATGTAATCAAAGGAGGATTTTAATGAAAGAAGGATTTTGAAGCATTTGTTGCATTCTTAGCTAATTGAAACCAACCAAGGGGGCCCAATTGGGAGGTGGAATAGATTTAGGTAGGATAGATTCAATTTCAGCAGTTTCCTATTTTCAGATATATTTACTGTATTAATCCTGCAGCATTGTTACTATGAAGTTCCTGCAACACTTGCAGAAAATGATCATAGTGGATGTTCTAAGTTGTTGATTAGTTTAAATTCATTCTTGAAGCTTCCTACAATTATCTATTGTTAGCCAAGGTGTGTTTACTGTTCTGTAGTAGCAACATAGATTCTCCCAATGCATTTTTACTTTCCTGCAACATAGGTGTTATGACTCCTAAAGGAACTTAGTGCACAAACTGTGCTGGCCCATTTCAAGTCCTACGTCCCTAGGTTGACAATTCAAGTGTATTTCATGATGGAATATATAATCTTTAGAATAGATATATTATCTTAGAAGGAGAAGCAATGGTGTGATTATCTTCATCTATTATGAAACTGTATAGGCAATATGTTAGACATGCTATATATGATGGAAGATCACATAAATATACTATTTTGGCTGATAAAAAGAAAAAAAATATTGTTACCTTTGATGGAAGAACCTATTAGTAATGTTTGCACATTTGTGAAATTTTTCTTGATGGAGGGAAGAAAGTTTGTTAAGGATTTAAAGAGGAATGATGTATGTTTTGTTGTGATTCCTAACAAATCGAGTAAGAAAATAGAGGATAGTGTTCCTGAGGATATTGATAAGTTACTCACTGAGTATAGTGAAATCATTTCTGATAATGTACCTGATGGTTTTCCATTGAAGAGAAGCATTTATAATTGTATGGATCTTATCCCTGGAGCTATTTTACTGAATAAGGCACCTCATCGGTTGACATCTACCGAGAATCAGGAATTGAACCGACAAATTCAAGAGTTGCCAGAGAAAGGTTTGATCAGAGAAAGTTTGAGTCCTTGTGTAGTACCTATTGTATTGACACCAAAGAAGAATGGAGAATTGTGAATGTGTATTGATTCTAGAGCAATCAATAAGATAACAATAAAGTATAGGTTTCCTATACCGAGAATGAATGATATAATGGATAGTCTAACTGGAGCAAAGTATTTTACCAAAATTGATTTGAAAAGTGGGTATCATCATATCAGAATCAGAGAAGGTGATGAATGGAAGACTTCTTTAAAAACAAAAGAAGGTTTGTATGAGTGGTTGGTTATGCCTTTTGGTTTAACTAATGCACCGAGTACTTTTATGAGGCTGATGAATGAAGTTTTGAAGAAATTCTTGGGTAAGTTTGTGATTGTATATCTTGATGATATTATGATATTTAGTAAGACCAAAGAAGAACATTTGTTACATGTTAGACAAGTTTTGCAGAGATTGAAAGAAGAAAAGTTGATGATAAATCTGAAAAAGTATTCATTCATGAAAGAGGAGATTGTGTATTTGGGATTTGTGATCTCATCTGATGGTTTGAAAATGGATCCTGAAAAGGTTGAAGCTATTTTGAATTGGCCTACACCTAAAAATGCTAGTGAGGTAAGATCATTTCATGGATTGGAAAGTTTTTACTGAAAGTTTATAAGGAATTTCAGTGCAATTTGTAACGCTATGACTGAAACTATGAGGGGAGACAAAAGAGAATTCAAGTGGACACATGAAGCTGATAAATTTTTTGAAAATTTGAAGCAGAAGGTTACTGAATTGCCTGATTTCAGTAAGGTATTTCAAGTGGAATGTGATGCAAGTGGAAATGCAATTGGAGCTATGTTGAGTCAAGAAGGTAAACCTGTTGCTTTCTTTAGTGAAAAATTGAATGATGCTAGAAGAAAATATTTTGTGTATGATCAAGAATTCTATACTATTGTACAATCCCTGAAGAAATGGAGACATTATTTGATACTGAGAGAATTTTTGTTGTATACCGATCATAAGGCTTTACAGTATTTGGGTAGTCAGAATAAGTTGAATCAGAGACATATGAAATGGATTGAGTACTTGTAGAGTTATACATTTGTGATAAATCATAAGAGTGGAGTCACTAGCCGAGTTGCTGATGCATTGAGTAGAAGGAGATCTTTGATGACCGAGATGGAAATTCAAGTTCTTGGTTTTGATGAGATGAGAGATTCTTATGAAGTTGATCCTAATTTTTCTAAGCCATGGAGAAAGTGAAGAGCACCTATTCAAGACCATACGAGTACTAAATGGGAAGAATATTTTATTCAGGAAGGTATGTTGTCTAAAGGCATTCAGTTGTGTATACCGAGAGGACCAATGAGGAAAAATTTGATAAAAGAGAAACATAGTAGTGGTTTGGTTGGACATTTTGGAATTGATAAGACATTGAATTTTCTTAAGGAGAAATATTATTGGCCACAGTTGTATAAAGATGTTTAGAAATTTGTGAAAATTTGTGGAGTTTTTCAAGTTGCAAAAGGAGTAAGTCAGAATAATGGATTGTATACACCAATTGATGTTCCTGAGAATCCTTTGATTGACATTAGTATGGATTTTGTTCTTAGTTTACCGAAGACAGTAAGAGGTAATGATTCTATATTTGTTGTTGTTGATAGATTTTCTAAGATGGAACATCTTATACCCTGTAGAAAGACATCAAATGCAGTACATGTAGCAGATCTTTTCTTTAAGAAAATTATCAGATTGCATGGATTACCGAAGAGTATTATCTTTGATTGAGACAGTAAATTTGTTGGATACTTTTGGAAAACTCTTTGGAAGAAGTTTGGAACTAAGTTTAAATATGGTTCTACATTTCACCCACAAACTGATGGACAGACAAAAGTTGTGAACAAAAGTTGGTAAATCTTTTGAGATATTTAGTTGGAGACACACCGAGTAATTGGGATTTTGTATTGGCACAAGAAGAGTTTTCATACATTAATTCAGTGAATAGGAGTATTGGAAAAACACCTTTTGAGATTGTAAATGGCTTACAACTGAGAGGTATATCTAATTTGAGACATTGATGATGAAAGTAAGAGAAGTGTTGAAGGAGTGATATTTGCTGAGTACATGAAGACATTGCATGAAGATGTGAAGCTGAAGCTGGAAGAGAGTAATCAGAAATACAAAGATAGAGCTAATAGATCAAGGAGACATAAGACTTTTGATATTGGTGATGAAGTAATGGTTCATTTGAAGAAAGGCCAATTTCCTATTGGAACATATGGGAAGTTGGAAATGAAGAAGTTTGGACCTTGCAAGATTTTGAGAAAATTTGACAGTGGAAATGCATATGAGATTGAGTTACCTGATGACATAGATATTTCACCTATTTTCAACATTGCTGATTTATATGAGTATCATGAACCTAATGAAGAGGTGGCAGTACCAACAAAGTATCCTAAGAAGCAGAATGAAGAAGTTGAGTAGATTTTGGAGCAAAGAATTGACAAGAGTACAAGAGGAAAATAGTACATGGAATACCTAGTAAAGTGGAAGAATAGACCGATTGAAGACAGTTCATGGATTTCACAGTCTGAGTTGGATGTAGCTTGGACCATACCTACTAAATGATTCAGAGAATCATTTCAAAATAACCCCAGGTGTCTGATGTAGGAGCATCTCGAGTCCTTGGCAATCTTGTGTCACCAAAAAGATTTGAAGTTTGTCTGTGTTGCTCAGTTCCTTCTTTGACAGAGTTGGTTTGATAGTTGGTCGGTTTCCACTGGTTACCAAGTATGGTTGGTTATCTCCTAGGCAGTTGGTTGTTTCACTGGCACTCGACAATGCTTATCTATTGCTCGGTCATCCTTGCTTAATGAGTAGTTTATTTTGAGTTCCTATTGAAGCCGACTTGTACATTAATTATGGGTCATGGATTTAATGTTGGAATCCATCATTGGGAACTGGGTGGTCCCAGATTTGACCGTTCCTTTCATTGATTGTGGATTTGAAGGCCAACTCAATTTGATAGCCTCTTGTATAAATGTAGTTGTTTGGTTAGAGTTTAGGAGTCAATTTTTTTTTTATAGAAGATAGATAATTGAAGATTGTTCATAGATCCTCACATGTTGGAGGACATCTGTAATTCATTGTAATATTTGGCCATAATCAGGAAGGCCTTACATCCCAGCAAGTATGAATCAATTTGATTAATATTAATAGAAAATTTATGCATTCCCTCTCACTATTCTTGTTGTTATTACTTCTACATGTTGTTGAGCAGGGCTAGATCATTAGGGTGTGCCACTGTTTGGCCCCTCTTGCTTGCTACCCTTGTGTTAGTCTCCCTGAGGGGCATCAACTTGAGGTGCATCATATTGAGCATGTACCATCTAGGGGTAACATGTTAAATTTTAAAAATTAAGTACATTACATGAATGTACAAAAAAAATTGATTTAAAACCATATCATTAACTATAAATTGATATTAAAATCTAAAATACATGTACAATTCTAAATGATGGATATAAGAAGGAGAATGAGAATGAGAAGGTGGTGGGAGGAGAGAGGGGGGTTGAGAGAGTTAAGGAAATAAGGGGATGTGAGAGAGAGTGAGGATTAAGAGAGAGAGTTAAGGAAATACGAAGGAGAAATAAACAAAGAGTTAGTAAAGAGTTAAGGAAATAAGAAGGGGGGTCTAGAGAGAGTCTTAAGGGGATTAAGAGAGAGAAAGGAAATAAGGAGAATGAGAATGATAAGAGGGGGGAGAGAGGGGGGTTGAAAGAGATAAGAAAATAAGAGGTGAGATACACACACAGATAGAATGTACTTGTGAAACCCCGCGATAGCAATTGGGAACGACTTGGGAAATACATTGAGAGTGGGAAATTGAAGCTTATGATCAACCTAAATATTCCTTACATTTCTTCTAGTGTTATGGAGGCATTCAAATGTTAAGAGAGAAGGAGATCCAAAGGAAATATTGTGAATTTTCCTATTGAATGAATGAACATTTCATAGATCTCCCGTGAATTCACATTTCCAATTTCACTCTTAAATTGAAACTGAGAAATAATAAGAAAGGTGTGTATGTAGCACAAAGGCATCAAAACTTTAGAAAAACATTAAAACTAGCACTTGCACCATATATTATTGGTAAAAACCAACTACCTATACTAGTGGCACAAAATTACAAAATATAAAAACTACATATATTTTTGTTGGATTACAGAGAAGGGGGGGGGATCAATAATCCTTGATTCTCAGTACCTCAAATTTTTTTTTTTCTGTGATTAACTCGGTGTCAAATCAGTCAGACATAATTCACAATTTACCGACAACCATAAATAAAATTTAACAATCAACAAATCATGATGAACTACAACTGATTGAGAACCTAATTGATGAACTTCAAGTGATTAGAGATCACTGAGCACTGAATTGTTATGTAAGATAATTGAATCAGTTTTATGTTGTCACTGATGTCAACTAGTTTTGACAGTACGTATCATGGTAGTTGCAAATATCTAATACATCTATAGAAGAGAAGAGAAAAGATGCAAAACCGCGATATCTACATAGAGGAAGATGGATATGACAGATGAGGATAAGGAATACTCTTGATAACTTATTGATGAGTCTATGACTTCATATTGTTGACTTGATTATGTTGCATTAATCTGTTATGAATTTGGATGCAAATTGTTACAAAGCAGTGTGGTCAGTTAATGAAGCATTCTAGTATACACCGAGCCAGTGTAGTGTATACTGATGAGGCATATTAATGTCTTAATTTTGATGTAAGTTTTTATAATTTTGACACACTCTTTGTGCTTTGACAAAACATTCCTGAACACTTGTTGTAAATATCTTGTGAACTTATGCCAAAGACAGCTAGAACCTACTAAACCTATGGGTAGTGTGTATGACATATTTTGCTTAATATTATACATGGAATGCAGTATTTCATATAATAGTTTTAAGCTATGTTCTAATATCTGAGTAAAAGTAGGAATGTTATCTTGCATGTGTGTTCCAGATGTTGCTAACTTTTCAGGAGAATGAGGAGCGATGCAAGGAGTGGTGATTACTACATTTAAGAAGGAAGATAATGAAGACTAGTCATGGCAAAGAAAGCGCAGTTTAGTTCTGTTGGATAAGCCGCACCTACAAAGGAGTTCCAGAGAATATAGGGGATACGACTTGCTATATTTCTTGCAAGTTGTTATTTTGTTGCTTGGCAGTAAATGTACTATGTCATGGTTGATCTTCCGCCTTCTTTTCTGGCGATGTTTGCTCAAGACTTTTTATGTATGTTTTTAATAAGCATCCAATCCTCTATATAATGGATTTGGATTGTCTTAGTAAAAAAAATGAGAAAATAGATAATGTTGATTTAGATTCAGAAGTTACTCTTTCTGTTCTTCATGAATTATTTAGTTTCTATGTAATCAAAGAAGGCTTTTAATGGAAGAAAGATTTTGAAGCACTTGTTGTGTTCATAGTTAATTGAAACTGACCAAGGGGGCCCACTTGGGAGGTGGAATAGATTTAGGTAGAATAGATTCATTTCTTGTAGTTTCCTATTTTTAGATAGATTTTCTGTATTAGTCCTACAACATTATTACTATGAAGTTCCTGCAGCATTTGCAGAAAATGATCATAGTGGATGTTTTGAGTTGTTAATTAGTTTAGGTTTATTTTTTAAGCTTCCTACAATTATCTATTGTTAGCCAAGGTGTGTTTACTATTTTTTAGCAGCATCATAGATTCTTCTAATGCATTTTACTTTCCTACAACATAGGTGTTATGAATCTTAAAGGAACTTAGTGCACAAACTGTGCTGGCCCATTTCAAGTCCTACATCCCTGGGTTGACAATTCAAGTGTATTTCATGATGGAATAGGTAATCTTTAGAATAGATATACTATCTTTGAAGGAGAGACAATTGAATGATTAACTTTATCTATTGTGAAACCGTACATATATCGAACGACAATATCAACTGAGCTTGTGTTTACCAATGCATTTCTTTGTTAACCGAGTATGGACAAAAGAACTAAATGATCAGTTTAGCTAATAGAAATTGATGAGCTGTAAAGTGTATGATTATGAGGTGGAAAGATAAAGTTTATTATGAGATCAATGGATAAAAAAATTTGGAGAAGATCTAATGGATGGAATCAAAATGTGTTACTGATACAACTACCGAGGAAGGTTCAAGCGACAAAATCAATGAAGGAGATTAAGCGGGGATGAGAAGAAAATAGTTTACTTGTCTATTTAAGAGACTAGGGTTTCATTATGAAACTTATGCCAGAAGGAGACAGTAGAGATATTGTGTGAACATTGCTTCATGCTTTCCCAATCAAACTGGTTGAAGGAGAACCAAATTATAGAACAGTACCAAGCGTTAGAGAACTTTACCGAGGGACAATAAGTTATTGAATGTTGATGAACTGAATCAAAATATTGATCAGAGGATTTATATGGACTTAAGAATAGATCTGAATATCTACAAATCAAGTTGTATTGTATTCAGATCAACTGATGTTATAGTTTAACCATTGTAAATAGATAAAATCTCTTAACCGAGTAGACTTGAAAGTCTTATATGTCATTCATAGAATGTACATTGTTATCCTATCAACCCCATAGTGAATGCTGGTTGGACAATAACTATTAGTGTTAAATCCTCTAACAAGGTCACACCTTACAGTGTGTTTTGTAACCTTTAATAGGGTTGGCTCTTCACCAAGTTCACTTCAAAAGAGTGAAAATATTTTGGGTTACCGGTCCCAGGTGGTTTTTCCCTTTACAGGGTTTCCACGTTAAATCTCTTGTGTTATGTGTTTATGTTGTGATTGTTTGGATATCATACTTTGCATGTTGCATAATTGATTTGGTTGGTAATCACTATGAGCAATTAACTAGTAATCGGTAATATCATAGACAGTTTAGTATTTATTGTTTATCGAGTTGTAGAACTTAGCTGAATTTGTTTTAAGTGGTACATTTTGTATTTGGGCCTGTGGATAATTGATTCACCCCCCTCTTAGTTATTCTAACAAATCAAACACATAAATAATTCATCACATGTAACACTAGTATTTAACATGGAAACCCAACTTTGGGAAAAACCACCGTGGGAATTGTCACCCACTAAAGAAAATACTCTTTTGAAGTATGCTCGGTTAAGAATCAATATGATTAAAGATTACAATACACAATAATAGGTGTGACCCGGTCAAGGGATTTACCTCAGATCTATTAGGATCTTCACCCTGTTAGGAGTGGCCTGGTTAAAGGACTTTGAACACTCTTTAGAATGTTACCTTTTGCAAGGATTTTACAATAAGATTGTTAAGTCCACTCTGTTACAAATGATAATAAGAAACAGTAAAAAAATTGACCTGTAAATCCACAACTAGCTTTACATAATCAGATCCTTTGTGCACTCTCTATCTTCACTTCAATCCTTCACTTTTCACTGGCTTCAACACTTCATCAAATCCTACTTTACTGACTTCGAATCTATCTTTTCATTCTTCACTGCATCTATCAGTGACTTATCAACCCTTCAATTTTCCAGCTATTTGTTCGTACAAACTTATCCTTTATATTGAATTTGTTTTTCCACTTAATCTCCTTTATCATGTTTTCTTTTGATCAATCTTATCTGTTGAATTCTCTTTACAAACTTATTCATTGAATTTTGATCTCGGTAACATGTTTTACGTTCACCTTGGAACTTGAAATTTCTTGAAACTTGTTCCTTCTATTTTAACCCGCATAGATCTAAGTCATAGATCATCACCTTGAATTTTCATGATCATATATCTCTTCAACTAGCTCTTCCTTGTGATCATAAACTTCCAACTCATCATAGCTCATCATTAAATTTCTTTTGATCCTTGTATTTGATTTTTGTTCCTTGCTTGGTAGATAACTCTGAATTTTGGTTAACTTCACTTGGTGCCTAAAACCTTCTGCTCGGTGTCTTGAGTTCCTTTACCTTTACCAAAACTTACCTTTCTCTTTCCAAATTACTTTTCCTATTCTTACTGAATGAATTTTTCTACTCGATAGCCAAAACTATTTTTCTTACCGACTTGACTAATCTTCCTTGCCATTCTTTACTGATTTGATGTAATCATATGTTAGATAGAAAACAATTATATCAACATAATATTAATATTATCTGATATGTATCACTTGTTTGATTAAGATATTCAACTTCACAACATCTCACTTCTTCTTCTCCTTAACTCATTCAACTTATATCATACTTTGAATTATATGACAACACAATATAAACTAGAAATCAATTGCTTGACATCAATGACAAGATAATAAGTTATCTAACCTTTCTACTATCTTGTATACCACTGATCTTGGTCGGTATTCATCATCATCACCATCAGTTATAGTAACAATATTAATGGTGATATTTATAATATAAATGAATTTATTTAAGAATATTAAAAAGCTGAATAAAAATTAATTCAAATACACATACAACATATATCTAAGAGGATAATGTTTAATCTAGAATCTAGATTTAGGAAACACATATGCAAGAGGGAGAAGTATCATGAAACATAGATTTGTGTGAGGTCAAAGTATTGAATTACATAACTTATAATCTTTTTCAAGGTACCATTTTATTTCCTAATTGAAAATTAAGTATAGTTCCTATTGTGAACTTATTTAAGAAATCTAAATGTATTTCCAAACCTCTCTTTCTATTTCCAAATAGTTGATCCAAATGAAAACTAAATCTTTGGAATGGGTTGATGATGCCTGTGCTCATGAGGTCTATACATTCTACAATGGAGAGAAATTACTTGCATCTAGATTTAAATATATAACTTTTTAAGAATCTTTTGAATTTTTTGAAGAATATAAATAAAAATAATTTTTTTTTGTAAATATGAAAATGTTTATTAGAGGGCATAAATTGAAGAAAAAGTGATGATAATTTTATGGTATGTCATAGTACACATAAATGAATAGTTGAAATCCTCTATGTAATTCCTATATCATCATTTATGCAACAATTTTAGCAAGTGGGTGGAAAACTATAGTTCTATTGGGAGGGCTTCTACTATTCTATAGTTCATGCTATCCTAATGGAAGTTGCAGTGGGGAATATAGGGTCATTGGGCCCGATCATTATATAGGTATTTGATAGATTAATATGTTTTTCAAGTTGGAAATTAATCAACTTTCTATCCCTCTTCCAATTATGTCATACCCAAGCCATAGTTTCTCACTCACGCGTTATCCAATGACCTCTACCTTGCTAGGATCATGATCATAATTAAGATTGTAGATTGAACTATAACCTTAATTACAACTTGACTCCAATATAAAACACATCAACTCTAATTACAATATTAACTCTTACCCTAATAGTAATTGAATTACAACCCTAACACTATCTCTAATGTTAATTCAAAATTTGGAACATCAACATCAATTCTAATTGAACTCTAATGCTAACTCTAACCTTAATTTTACTAAAACCTTAACTTCACTTTCTATTGTAAGAATGGGTCTCAGTGTCTTGTCACAATAGATTGGAGTCGAATGGGTTAGGATATTAAGAATGATTTGGTCATGCAGATAAGAGTAAATGTTAGCACATCGAGAGGAATCATGACCAATCACAGTACATATGACATGGTTGTGAGCGGAATCATAGGTAGGGTATTGTAGTTCTTCCACCAGGAATTGCAACCTGGACTCACGCTCCTTCAACTGTAAGACATAAGCCAAAGTAATCATGGTATCAACAACCCTATTTTCAGCTCTTATAGGGATCTGCTGGAATGTGACAAAGGTGAAGTAATTTTTGAGATCATCAATCATCTTCTTGTAAGGAATCAATTTATCATCTTTGGTTTGATAGTCATCATTAGTTTTATTTATGATAATCTGAGAGTCTCCAAAAATATATAGTTCAGTGATCCTCCATTCAATGGCTAGTTTAATCCCATTTTTCAAAGCCTCATATTCTTCTAAGTTATTTTTCAAGGAAATAACTACTTATATGACTTTGTGATAGTATAACCATGAGGTGTGACAAATAAAATACCAGCTCCAACACCATTCTATGTGTGAGATCCATCAAAGAACATATTCCATGTTCACTCAATCACATACATAATAGATGAGTTAGGAAAGTCAATCTGTATAGGAGCATCATCTTGTAGAGGGAATTCGGTTAGTTGATTAGCAATTGCTTTTCCTTTTATTGCCTTATGATCAACACACTCAATGTCAAATTCACAGAGAATCATCATCCATTTATCTAGTTGACTAGTAAGAGTAGATTTACTTAGTAAGTATTTCAAAGAATTAATTTTTGCTACAAGCTATGTAGTATGTGTTAGCATATAATGTTTGAGTTTTTGAGATGCAAACACCACTACAAGGCAAGATTTTTCAATGATGTAATTGATCTCATAAGCTACTAATGTCTTGTTGGTGTAGTATATAGCTCTTTTCTTCCCATGTTCATCTTTTTGTGCCAATAATTCCCCCAAGGATGTAGCTGTAGCTGAAATGTACAAGATAAGAGATTTTCCTAGAATAGGGAGCATTAAGATTGGAGATTTGGCCAAATATTCCTTGATCTGATTGAGACATTTCTCAAATTAATCATTCCATGTACATGTACCTCCTTTTAGTAGATTCATATTGAAAGGTTGAGATATTTCAAGTTTGGATATGAACCTCTTGATAGACTGAAGGTGCCCCTATAGACTCCTTAATTGACTTATGTTTTTGGGAGGTAGCATCTCCATTATAGCTTGGACCTTTTTGGGATCAACCTCGATTCCTTTACCTGAAATGATGTATCCAAGTATTTTTTCTAAGGTGACTCCAAAAGAAAATTTATTATGGTTTAATCTAAGTTGGAATTGTTCCATCTTATCTAAGATCAAACTCAAATCTTCAAGATGTGTGTTCCTTTTCTTAGATTTTGCCAAGGTATCATCCACATAATCTTCTATATTTTTTTGCATCATGTCATGAAAGATGATAGTCATAGCTCTTTGATAGGTATATCTAGCATTTTTTAGTCAAAATGGCATGATGTTCCAACAAAAGGCTCCCCATGCACATGTGAAGGAAGTCTTTTCTTGATGCAGGAGCATCTTGGGCTTTGAGCAATCTTGCATCAACCAAAAACATTTCCTATTTTATGTTGTTTTCATTATAATTGTTGCATTTATTGGTTTCATGTTGTGTGAAGCTTACATGATGTTGAGGACCTATTTTAGAACCTTCTCCTTTGATCACATAAGGATTGGATGGACCGTTTCAAAGTTAGAGTTGTTTTCCTTGCTACCGAGCCATATTTTCCTACTTTCTGCGTGCTGATTACATGTCATGTAGCTATTGATCCATAATGAATCAGAATTTTTTCTCTTAGGACCTTAAAGAGGACCTAAAATAATATCTTTTCCCAAGACTGAAAGTCCTAATTCATTATGAGTTGAAAGTTATGACCATTTTTCTCAGGTACCTATTTTCAGCCAGTTTCACACGAAACGTGGAGTTTTTCATCTTGCACGGTTTCATGTGATGAGATGGGATCTTGATAAGTTTGGAAAATATTATTGGATCATGTGTGGACCTAAATATAAATGTGCATCATGTTTTATTGTTTCTTTCTTTAGTTTGGGTTTACTCTTCTAGGCTGGACCTATAATGTAATTAAATGCCTGACTAGCCAACTTGTGGCTTTGGTGGCTATATATTTAGAGCTTGGATTATTTTAGAGGGATATATGATGGAAGAGTAGTAGATAATAGTAGATCATATAGCATTTGGATCCTACAAGATCTTGTAGATCAGATGTTTTATTTGATATTGTAACAACAAAGCTAGTGGTTTGCATGCTTGGAGACAAGGAGATTGCTTGGAGGCTTGTGAGCTCAAGTTCAGATCTACCTTAGTGTTTCCATCAATTGTTGATTGTTTCAGAGCTAGACTAGCTAAGAGATTGTAGAAGTACTTTGATTATATTTGGCCCTAACCCAAAAGGCCTTACAACTGGGCATGTTAATGAAAATTTAGTTGGAAACATTATCTTGTTGTGTAGTTCCGCATTGTGGTGTTTGGTTTCTTGTTTGGACTATCCTTAATTGGATCCTCCTTACCTTGACTGCATCAAGTGGTATCAGAGATTGAAGATCTTGAGTGTGCAAATCGATCTCCAAATTTGAGGTTGTTTGCACTAGGACCTTGTTGGTGATTTGTTTCTTTGGTTTTTTGAAGATCTTGAAGGATGCCTCTGAGAAGATTGGATCCTAGGGTGATTGTGAATCTCTGTGATGTTGTGGAATTAAAGATTACAAAGAAGGTGAAATCAAATTTCAGATCTAAGATGGAATTAATGAAGAATGACATGATCACTGAGATCATGAGGGTTGTTGCTTGTATGTTGAGGAATGTTGGTACTGATGATGGTTATAAGGAAGTTGTTGAAGACTTTGAAGCCGCTAGATCTAGTGGAGATGATAGAGACAATCAGAGGGATATATCTGGTGAAGATAGAACTGGTTGGTTACAGAGATTTGGAGCTCAGTTAAGTAATTCCTAACGAATGGAAGTTTCTAACTTCTTTGGTACTTTGAAACCTGAGACTCTGATTGATTGGATTGGTGAGTTAGAAGACTTATTTGAGCTTGAAGAAATTGAAGATCCTCTTAGAGTGAGGTTGGCCCAAAGTAAGTTGAAAGGCCATGCTACTCTTTGGTGGAAATAATTACAAAGAGATAGAGAAGATGAAGGTGAAATAAAGATCAATTGGTGGAGGTTGATGGTGACTAAATTGAAGGCTAAGTTAATACCTATTGACTATGAGCTTGACTTGTTTAAGAAGTTGTAGAATCTAAAGAAAAAAGATTTGACTATTGAAGACTCTACCAAGGAGTTCTACAAACTTACTATTCATTCTGGACACAAAGAACTAGGTAAGGAAAATGTAGCTCTGTATGTGAATGGTTTGAGATTCAATATTCAAGATGAGATTGGTATGATGAAGATTGATTTAGTTGAGGATGCTTATCAGTATGCTCTGAAGGCAGAAGATAAGTTGAAAAGGAGACAACATGGTAATCCCCAAGGGAAGGAGAAGATTGATCACTTGGTGAAGGATAAACTGACTGGAAAGGATGAACAGAAACCTATGGAATTGAAAAAGAAGATAGAGAGGGTTATCTTTAAGGGTACTTTTTATAATTGTGGTGAAGAAGGACACCAATCTTTTGAGTGTAGGCATAATAAGTTTGGTAATCATAGGAATGCTATAGTGAATGAGAGCATATTGAATGAGCTTGAGACAAGATCTAAGAACTTTCTGGTTTGGAGAACATTACTCAGTACTAAGGTGGAACCTTGTAGAGGAGTAACTTTTTTAGGACTCGGTGCAAGTAAGGAGGTAAACTTTGTGATGTTATTGCATGTTACCCTTGATTTCTCTTAACTCTTGGTTTTAGCCTTGGTTAGTAAAAATCCTAAGTTGAACTTGAACTTGAACTTTGTCAAGTTCAAGTTCAAGTTCATAAACCATTATGAGTTATGTATAATCAATGTTTTTCAATTCCCTTGGTAAGTCTATTGGTCTTTTGAAGTTGAAGTTGAAGTTGAACCTGAAATTTGAACTTTTTTCAAGTTCAAGTTCAAGTTCAAAGTACAATGTCTAGCACATGGAATATCTGGCGGGATTGTCCTTTCATCCCGTAGAAATTTTCCTTTTCAAGAATTGTAGGTATCAAATCAATTTTGAGAAGTTGTCGTACATGGTTACCAAATTTGACGGGATAGTTCATGCATGTGAACCATGGATGTGATAGTCGATGGCGTGGAAAAAGGGGTATCATTATTCCAAAAAAGTATGGTAATGAGGATGTTTTGGGGAATTAAGAAATTCATGCCGATTTAACCTAAAAATTAATGAGGGGTGACTTAAGATGTCATATCAATAATTTATACATAAATACATTTATTATAGCCATCATGTGGAGATTTATTTAGGATCCTATCGGCCATGTTAATAAATGAAGCACAATTGAGTATATTATTTGTCTTTGCTTAAGGAGAAGGAGGAGCAATGAAGTTTGTGGTAAGAAAATCATAAAAAAATTGGTGCATAGATAACTGGTGAGTCATCTTCTTTCTTGTAGCTCTCAATTTGTTTAAGCAGCTTGTTACTATTTTGTGAAATTTTCTCTTATTTCCTGGATTAAGATGCCTCTGTTTTGTCCTAAACTTCCAAAGGATGAAAGTAGAACCCATTTTCTGATCTCTCTCCCAAATATCTATGATACTTCTTTGGTTAATGTGAATTTAGGAGAGTTATGTAGTAGGGTTAACAATGCCTCTAAAGGTTCTTTATCTAAGAAGTTAGCAGGAAGTGGGTTAATGGAGGCGGCTACTTTTCCCCTAGCCTTAGTTTACCCTGAACTTATATTAGAATGTGCCAATAGGTACGATGCCAAGAATAGATGTGTAAAGGATTCTTCAAGGGAAATTCTGGCTAAGATAAGCAGGGAAACATTAATGATAGCATTATGAATCCCAGACAAAGAGCCTTATGAGCCCTGCACCTATGTAGAAGTAGATCGCATGTTTGAAGAAGACAAGAAGAAATATAGTTCCTCGATAGCTCAAGGATGGTTGGCAAAACTAGAGAAAGGAGGGTCAAGGTTACCCAAACCTCTAACAATTGAGAATTTCTAAAAGGAAATTGTAGATATCATGTTTCTTTTAAATAGAGTAAAGGGGAATCCACACGCCTTCCATTGGGAGGATTGGATGTGTTGTTTCATCCATAAAATTCTAGAAGGAGAGAAGTTTATAGATTGGGCTGACTTGATTGTAGAAAGACTTCACCAGGAACTCTTGAATATAACTAATTTGACTCCCTTCTACATGTCATCTTATCTTATCTATGTTCTTTCTTGCTGTAGGAATAGGGAGGGCTTCCTCATGAACTGTGTGTAGAAGTTGAGAAATCCAACTTCACAAATCACCAAGAACACCTGCATGCAAATAACCTGTTGCTGAAAGGAGACCAAAGAGACAAAAAGAAAGGGCTTGGAAAATCTCAGTGGAGTGAGAGTGATTGTATTCCCAGATAATGAAAAAATAATTACAAGGTTTAACCTATAAAGGTGAACAAAACCCTAAAACTAGAAAAGCTAGGTTGCACATTATAATTAATAAAGATATTAATTATAATGCACCTAAGAGATAGCTCAAGTAAGCATAGTAAAAAATTACTCTAACACCCCCCCTTAAGAGAAGCTTAGGAGGTAAGTTGACCTAGCACAACTATGAAAGCAAGAAATGGGTCCCGACAACAAGGCCTGATCAGGTACCCAATACAAGGAAATCTCTGTAAATCGGAGACAAAGGAGAAAACCCAGTGGAAAAAACTCCTCTCCAAAAAGAGATATAAAAGAAAGAAAAAGATTAAAAAAATGGCTTCAAGAGACTCTCAAGGCCATAAGTACAATGCATGCTACCAACCCCCCCTGTGAGAGAGGGTCAAGGCTCCAAAGCCCCCCCAGAATGAAAGAACCCCTGGATCGATGAACAAATCACCATGACTACAATACAAAGGAGTGAAAGGCAGTGAACACTAAAGAGGTAACCTCAAAGGATGAGGTGTCACTAGAAGGCTAAGCTAATGCTCAAAGGAGTAGACACGAGGATCCTAAAAGGGAATCCCTAATGTAGGTGGTATGATAGGTGTGTTGACACTGTCAGGAGAGAGGAGATGAATGTCCTCTATAGAATCCTCAACAACTGCACTTGGTGGCTCGATGAATGGAGCTGGAGGGTCTAGCAATGTTGAAAAAGAGTCCTGCTGAAGAGAGGAAACCTCAACAAGATGAGGTGAGGTAGTCATAGAAGTGGTCTCAGGAACAACACAGAGGTTCAAGTGACCTGCCTGCCCCACATGATGTGCTCATGAAAGAGGAGAGCTATGCTCTGATAATGGAGATGGTGGACCAAAGTGTGAAAAAATGTAGAGACGGGTGGAATGATCAACTATCCCTGTAGCAACAATGCCTCCTGTCACACTATCCTAGATGAAGACTGAATCTATCATGAACTCAATTGTCTTCCCTGACCCACTGAGTGTAATCTGATAAATTGAGAGAAGGTTTGCAGATAGAGATGGAACACACAATACATCATTTAATGTACCATCTTGAATTCCTACATAACCTTTCCCGCAGATTGGCATAACAGTGTTATTCCCCATGAGAATGTGAGGAGTAGGAGAAGCCTCAAAAGAAGAGAAGATCTCGAGAGAAGATGCCATATGGTGAGAAGCACCTGAATCCAGTATCTAAGGGACCTATGAAGGGGATGCAACGAAAGCCTGTAATGCATGACCCTATCCAAAATCCTTTTCAGATGTCGAAGATGAGGTAGAAGACTGAAGAGAAGACACCTATGTGGTGGAAGAGGATGGAGAGGAAATAGTGCTCTTTTGAAGGAGAGATTGCAAATCTGCAATCTTTTTCTCATAGCCATCAAATCTCTTTTGAAAATAATGTGACTCATCATGAGGTCCCTTCTGACAATAGGAACATGTAGGGCTCTCAGTCTTCTATTTCTCCTTCTTAGAAGAAGATGGTGGGCCAGTAGAGTGCTGGAAAGAGGAATCAGATATTTGCTTTGGTTTCTGCTTCTATGTATCCTGAGGTGTCTTGGCAAGCAATGCCTATGACTGTGAACCTGTAAGTGAATCCATCTGATTGAGCTTGGATTTCTCATGAGTCAACCTATCACAGAAGGTCTCAAAAGAGGGCATAACATGTCATGCACCCAGTGCATCCATAGTGGAGTAGAAGGTAGAAGTGAAAATCTGATAAGGGCCATGAAGCTTTGAGAGTATTAGAAAGATACACTCATCATCTAACTTCATCTTTCTAGAAACCTATAAAATAGATCGAAGAGACTTGAACTTCATCAATAAGTCCTCAATGCTGGTGAATGATTCAGGTACCAAGGAGGTGAACTCTGCTTCTATCTGGAGAACCTTGAACTGATTCATTGTGCCAAACAAGGTGGAAAACTTCTTCCACATATCCTTGGGTGTGGTCAAACCATCTAGGCGGAACAACAACCCATCTAAAATATTCATTGCAATGAGGCCCATTGCCTCATCCATCTTGTTTCTCTACATAAGAGCCTCATAAGGCCTCTATAGAACTAGCTGAGCCTCATCAAGGCATGACCATAGCCCCTTTTCCATAAGTAATCTGGTCATCTTTCCTTTCCAAGTGTGGTAGTTGTGGGGTGTCAGTCGGGCCACAGAGGGGTCCAACATTAAGAGAAGAAGTAGACGGATGTAGAAGGGTCTTTTCTGAAGTAAATTACAAAAAGAAAGAACACCCCCCCACAATGAATAAATCTAACCCTTGTACAACAAGTAAACAATTATTGAAAGCACAAAAAATGAGAAGAAAACCTGGATGCCAGATGTAGAGAGGGAGGAAACTAAAGCCTCTACTTCAATGCCAAAAATGAGAGCTCAAATATATGAATCAACAAACAAAACTAGCATCATCATGTCTAGCTCAGAAACACCTTTCTGACGATATTTCATTTTCTAAAAATGGACATTATATGCACAAGTTATGGCTAAAAAACCAACTGTGCCTCCGAAAAGAAGCTCTCTGGAAAAAACCAGTCATGACAAAAAATTTGATGGCCGTATGACCGTTAAATGACTGCTGGTCAGGAAAAAAAAAAAAAGTATGGTCACTAAAAAATTTCAAAAAGTTACCAGAAATTTTCAAAAACCTATCGAAAAAAAATTCTAGCTGGTGACATTAGCAATGACATCACCCTATTTGCACGGTGGTAGTTGGTGGTGGACCGTTGGTGGAGGTGGTGGCTAGGCAGTTCCTGGGCGGTGGTAGAGCTCCGATGGCCAATGGGCGGTGCACCAGTGGGGGCAGCTGTGTGGCGGTGGTGGCTGAGCGCAGGTCGAACTGCAGTGGTGCATGGGCAGTTCGGCGGTGGCGCCCTGGTTGCGTGTTGGTAGCACCTCCCGAACCTCAAAAAAATGTTTTTTTTTTGCATTTTTTTTTCAATTTTCAAGCCGTATGGCCCTAATAGATGAGAAAATTCTCCTAGATGCCATGGAGGCCAAATAGTCAAGTTTTATATGAAAATATAGGTTTTTGGGCCTTTCGGATGCAACCGTGAGATCAGTTTTTGCCCAAAGTGCTCCAAAAAATGAGACCCCGCAAATCAAATAAAAAAATAATAGAAGAAAAACTAAAGGAGCTATGACTTTCATCTTCAAATCACGGCTCCAAAAGCTCAGACCAGGAAGTAGCAGGGAAGCTCTAATACCATGTAGAAGTTGAGAAATCCAACTTCACAGATCGCCAAGAACACCTGCATGCAAATAACCTATTGCTGAAAGGAGACCAAAGAGACAAAAATCAAGGGCTTGGAAAATCTCAGCAGAGTGAGAGAAATTGTATTCCTAGATAATGAAAAAAGAATTACAAGATTCAACCTATAAAGGTGAACAAAACCCTAAAACTAGAAAAGCTAGGTTGCACATTATAATTAATAAAGATATTAATTATAATGCACCTAAGAGATAGCTTAAGCAAGAAGAGTAAAAAATAACTCTAACACTGTGGACCAATAATATGAAAATTTATGATTATTTTACATGCCTACAAAATGAAAGGTTTCCTAGTGAATTCAGAATAGTTAATGATATGTTCTCGGCAAAGTTAGTTTTTGAATTATGGGGAAGAAATAATGGTAGACTCTCCAAGGAAGCCAAGAAAGTAATAACTGTATATTGTTGCCATTTTATTCAATTTCCCATATTCACATATCTTATAGTTGGGGCTTTTGATGGGGAGCCTCTAAGGTTGCCCAGACTTTGCTTGGACAATGTGGTTTTAATGGAGATTTGTAGGCAACTCGTCATTGTGGAGAGAAAATCTGGTAGCTCGAAGAAATCTTCAAGTATTTTGTTTCCTATTGACCTAGGCTATTACAGGTGTAAAAGCTTTCAAGACGCCTTGGCAATGGATGGCAAGCTGTTAGCTCTGAGTTTGAAATCTTACACTTCCAGGGATAATTTTGATTATAGGGGTTTTGCTAAATCGAACCTCAATGACCCTGTCACATTCATGCACATTCCTGAATTGGAAGACTTCTGGGCCAATTGTTCAGATGAGCTCAAAGTCAGGAAGAGGCTATGGTCAAGATTAACTCTAAGACAAATAATCACTTACAGATTGGATCTGTATATAAGCAGGGTTGACAAAGATGAGGAGGTTGATGTACTTGATTCCTAGTTTTCAGAGAAAGTGGAAGATCTGCCTATTCCAGAATTGGATTGGACAAAGTCAGAAGAAGATGACTTGCAAGTGAGAATGGCTAGTATAATCAAGAGGACAAAAATTTATCAAGAAAAACTTATGTTCTAACTAACATAGTTGTTGATACATCTCTTGCAGGTAATCTTGAACCTGAAGTTGAATTGACTAGTCCTGAGGTTCAAGTTCAAGTTCAACTTAAAGCTAAACCTATTGCATGAGTCACTCGATCGAACTCCAAGATAAAGAATAAAGTTAAGCATCCAGAGGTGATTCCTAGTGTTGTTGTGGATTTGGATCCTCCCGAAGAAAAACCACAAGAAGATCCTGTTGTAGATTCTAATTTTCCCAACATGTTAGACAGTCAGCAGGTACTTGATGTTGCTGAAAATTCTCCAAAGGATTCCTTAGCCCTCCTAAGAAATTATGATACTCAGAAGAAATCTACTTCGGCCCCATAGTGGTTGGAAAATTGTATTGCTAAAAGGAGAATTATCATTCCTCTATCCTTTCCAATTGAGGACGTAGTGAGTAGGTTTCTGGGCAAGACACCAAAGACTACAAAACCAAGACTGAGTCTAGGATCAATTTTGATGAAAACACCGGCCGTTGGATGGAAGAGATTGCAAAACTAGTGAGTGATAAAGGGGATGGGGAAGTATCTACCCAGGATTTCCATGTATCTAAATTTGATCTGGGAAGAGATAGCAGAGCCACCGATATGAAATTCTTTGAGGTTTCAAACAAGAAAATTGCTAACAAATTCTGGAAGGACACAAAGGAAAAACAAGATATAAAGGAAGCTATGAAGAGCATGGCTCAATATATTCACACTATCCAACATCCAAAACCTTTCCCATTAAGTGAAATGTCAACCTCTATTGACATCAAATCTCTAGATAATCAAATTTTTTTGGATTATATACAAAGAAATAAAGTTATCACCAGAACATTTAAAGAATGGGTCGAGCAAGTGAGGTTTGAGGCTACCGAACAATTAACTTGCCTAAATCAATCTCAGATCGAGGCTAGTAACTTGATCAAGAAGGTTGAGGCAAATAGTGATGAATGGGAGATAGAAAGAGCTACTTGGATAAAGGAACTCCAGTGGATGGAAGAAATTTAGGAGTATGGTCTACAAAATTTTCTCGCAGAAAGGCCAGTCCTAGGGTTAGATGATAAAACTTTATATATTTTAAAAGAATGCATCGATTGGAGGAACAAGGCCATGGCACAGGGAATCTCTGAAGTAAAAGATCTCCTAAAAGGATTGGGGATAATCAAAGACATTATTTTGAGTGACATGGTTTGGGTGGATAAGCAATGTTTCAAAGCCTAGGAGGAATCAGATAGATTAGTTGATCAAGTGATTAAGGGTTTAAGAGTCTGGTTTGATAAGGTAAGAGGGATTAAAGCACCAGTTGTACATGATTTTTCAAAAGTCACACGAGTAGAGTCAATGCTTCTACTTCAGTAGAAGCACCTAGAAATGCACAGTGAGAAGGTGGCTCAAGTCAAGAAAGTGAGAGAGAGGTGTGGAAAAAAAGAATCAAGTACCTTGGTCTACTGCATTAGTAGGTGATCTATGCATTCATTGCAACATTTGAAGACTGGAAGGTGGCTCAGCTAGTAGCATCCTTAACACCTTAGTTTCCTGACACACTTGGCTCTATTTTGGAGGTGCTCTATGCCCAACTCCATTTATTTTTCTTTATTCTTAAGACAATTTTTTAGTTTAAAGAAATTACTTTTGGTAAAAGAAGTTTTATCTAGTTAGTTGGAAAAGCCCTGCATGGCTATATATTCATAAACTTAAGACTTTTTGAGGGTCGACTCTCTGGGTTTTGGAAACTATTTTCTAAAGTCTATGCTTTAAGCTTTCTGAATATTGATATGATAGAACATATGAAATATCCCATGGTGTCATATATGTGTTTGAGCTTTTGAATTGATAAATATTGTTGTTTATCTTATATAGTTTGTTTTCTTATAGAAATGAGTTATATTGAACAAAGCTCATCTATGATATGAGTTGATTTTGTGCTTAGAGTAACAGAGAGAATCAGTACAGAAGTTTTAGTTTTAAGGCTTTAAAGTTTGAAACAGTGTTAGAAGTGAATGTTTCTTTAAAAATCTGCACATTCTTTTCATTTTGATGAGCTGAATGTTGGCCTTATGTGTTTTCTAGTTAAAAGCACACATGATTTTCATTCTTTACTCAATAAGATTATATTGAAAATCTATTAGCAAGGTAGCTACACCTTGGAAATTTGCAGAGAGTTTTCTTTGAAAAGAACTCAATTGTTAGTGCTGAAGTTTCTTTTTCTTTTCATGATTAGTAGAAGTCTTTAGATTGATTTAAAGAAAGGAAAAAACTGTACGCCAACAGTTTTTGGTGACTTTCCTAGGGAGTCAAATGAGTAGACCATAACCTAAATCTTTAATCTAATGATCAAATATGTTAGGAATAAGGTGTCTCAACCTTGGATAATTCCTATTCTTATTATTTGTTTTGTAAATGTATTTTTTGCAAATAATGTAATTAAGTGTGAGTGTACATGTCTAGTTGGCATGTTGATGTGTCACTCCACTTGATGTGTTAGCATCTTGTGCGTAAGGAGATCATGACTGAAACGGTCATGATGGATTCCTATGACGCGTAAGAACTATTTAAGGAATGTGCTATGATAGGTGTAAGAGCATCTTATGACTTGGGCCTATTTGGGCACCCAAGAAGAAGTGGTTGGTGTGTGTAAGAGAATATGCCAAAAATAGGTTGGTATGACAGATTCTCTTACACTTCTCTTGTGACCGTTATTTTTGGCGGATTCTATGACAAGCTGTACTAGTCTATTCTAATGATGGATGCCTATTCTTGGGATTGCATGTAACAACTATGTACATGTGGCTTTGTGCATGGGTCTTGGTGGTTGTGCCTATTTTTGGGTCCAAAGGAGTCTATATATATGATGTTGCTCCTATGGGAGAGATATAACAAATTTAAGTCTTGTTGGCTTTGTCTCTCATTTCCTGAAAGAACTTGCATTGCAAGTGTATTGTAATCTTTGTGTTGAAGATAATACATTGTGCAGGTTTTGGAGTGCTGGGGTTTTTTACCGAAAGGTTTTCCCCAGGGTATATCATTGTGTCATTCTCTATTTTTCTGTATGTATGGTATGTGGTTGCAATATCTTTGTTAAAGTAGTTAACGAATCTGAAATTGTAAGGATTTATAAGAATTTGCACAATACTCTCCTATAGAGATTAGCGTAGGAAGCTATTTCCACACCTGAGTTTCCTTACAAAATATGGTACTACCTACTGATGTGATACCTTGTCAGCAACAAGTTCTCCTAGTTTTACAACCTGACCTTCATTTCACAAATACCCAAGAAGACATTATTGTTGATCTTAATGCAATGACTTGGAATTTGAGAACAAGTGGTCAATAGTATCAGCAAGTGAGGTTAGTTATTGAGGAGGAAGAAGAAATCGGTGAGTGGTTAAGAGGTTTACCCATAGCTCAAGAAGTTGTTGTAGTGGACAGAGAAGTCCAAATACCTTAAGAGTAGGTCTTTCTTTACATATCTAATTTAGTTTTTATTAAGTTGGTCAACAAAAGATTTACCAAAGGAGACTAGGCAAAGGGTTTTATTGACTCAGATTTTGAAGACCTAGCAGAGCTTGATTTCAAACCCAAAACTCCTTCTAGAAAAAGATGCTACAAAAAAGCTAGTAGGCCTTCCTCTCCCACCAAATTTACTCCTACGAGCTCTTTTCAATCTTTGGTGCCACCAGGAACCTTTGTCCCTTCTTTCATAAATTTATAGCCTTTGAATATTATCTTACCTACCATGGCTCAAAATCAACCCTGGGGTGCGGCTATAGGACCTTTAAGTTTAGGAGTAAATTTGGGAAACTTGCCTAAAGGTCAAGATATTTTACCTAAATTTAGTGGCAATGGAAAGAAATCTCTTGAAGATCATTTGAATGCCTTTAATATGGCATGTGGAGTTTTGGCTGTTGGTACTCAAGATGTAGCTATGAGGCTTTTTGTTTAGACATTGACAGACATTGCAGCAGATTGGTTTTATAATTTGCCTCATGCCTCCATCACTAATTGTGATACAATGAAAAGGGAATTTGATGGTAGATTTAAGTTAGTTGATGATGCTAACACACTCTTAATTAAATTAAGTCAAATGAAGAAAGAGATTCAGATACCTATGAGGGAGTTCGTAGTAGGATTTAACAAGGGAATTCAGAAAATTCCAGTCGCAAGTAGACCCAATGATGAGAAACAAAAGGGTTTTTTCCTGAATGCTATGCCTCCTGATATTGCATTTCCTCTAAAAAGAGCTAGGCCAGTAACCCTAGATGCTGCCCAAACTCTTGCTATTGAATTAGAAGATGATCTTATAACAAGTGGAAAATGGAGAAAAGATGTACAAACTCCAAGCTTTCAGCCCTCCACTTCCACATCATCAGACCCTGTGATACAAAGACTGATGAATGACCTAATAACAATCAAGTGACAATTGCCCAAGACTGCAAGCCCCTATCAAGACATTCCTCGTAAATATCCCAATCAAGGAACTTCCAATATTGGCAAGCAATTTAACCTACCTCCTACACAACAAAGACTTCAAATTGAACCTTCCCCAAGCAAAAGCAACATGTTTATTTTTCACCTTACCAATGAACATGAAGGGACCAAATGTCCTAAAAACATATGCTATGAGCAACTAGAGAATGAAAAAGAGGCTGCAACGAAGGTGACTATTGAAGATATATCCTTTGAAATACTTGGCAACTCTAGAAATTTCTATCTTGAATATGAATCTGAATCTGAAAGGCTGGTGATATATTGGTAACTTTAGAGGATCCTACTTGTTCAGTTTTGACAAGGAATCAGCGTGGGGGAAAAGCAAACAACTGGTCTACAACACCAATCAAAGATCTTGGAAGCCAAACTGGTGAAAGCCACAAAGTACCAAAGGCTCATGATCCAGAAATTCAAATTTTAAAGAGGTCTGAATTCCTTTAATATAATTGATTTTTGTAAAAATTCCATAATACAAATCTCTCCTACAGACTACTTAAAAATGAATCCTCAAGAGCTAGCTAGATTAGTTTAGTATGTCAAGGGCCCCCCTGTTGAATCAAAATCTCAACAAACTAATAATGCATGTTTTAAAAGGGAAACTGTAAAAAAAAAGGATAGATTTGAGCAGAAGCGTGAAGAAAATCCTCCTCCAGACTTTCCCCCTGGTCTGAAACCAGAGCCCTTTTATGTGTCTTTGTTTATTCATGGATTGAAACTAAATAATTATATTATTGATTCAGGAGCCTCAAATAATATTATGCCCACTTATGTGGCTAAAGTATTAAACCTCCCTATGACTGCAACATTTGGTAGGTGCTATTTAATGGATTCAAAACAAGTTCCCCTGATAGGTCAAATTAAAGATGCACAAGTTGCATTAGCAGCCTTCCCTGGCAAGTGACTGAAGCTAACTATTTTAGTGGCTAATATCCCAGCCAACTATGGAATGCTCCTAAGTAGGACCTTTTGCAGATATTTAGGCAGAGAGATAAAATTAGACTGGTATCACGCCATAGTTCCCATAGGAAATAAGAAGGTCTCTTTGCTCCCAGAGCCCAAATCCAAGTATACTATCTTTCCCTCAGAGGATCCCAAATCTCAAATTTTATATCAAGAGTTTGAGTTTTCTAACTATGTTATCTTACCTGAGACTGATGTTGCAGACCCTGTTGTGATGGATGAAGGCATTCCTTGGATTCTTGAATTTGATGACAGTTGTTCTACCGCAGGGTCAGGAGCAGGGGTAGTTTTTATTTCCCCTTCAGGACTCAAAATTCCCTTTTCATTTAAATTGGAGTTTGAGAACACAAAAAACACAGTGGAATATGAAGCTTTGTTGTTTGGCCTGGAAGAAGAAAATAAAAATGGAATTAAGATTTTGAAAGCACATGGTGATGTAGAGCTAATTGTAAAGCATGTTAGGAATCTGTTCTCAATAAAAAATGAGAGACTGAAGCATTATAGGAATAGAGTCTAGGATGAACTTGAGTGGTTTGAAGATTTTTCAATTGAAGCAATTCCAAGAGAATACAATTCAAGAGTGGATTCTGTAGCGGGATCAGCATCCCTGCTAATTCCACACCTGGATTTCACAAAAGACTGTTATACAATTGAGGTTATACATAGACCTAGTGTACCTGACAATTCTTTTTCTTGGAAAAATTTTAGAGATGATGCCCACATTAATGAATTTATGCAAGGTATAGATAAGTTTTCAACTAATTATTTTGAAGGATTAGAGTCTGAGTGCCATGAATTCTGTTCAAGAAAAGAGACCAGTTCTCCAAAAGAAGTGATCCATCTTAAAGGTAACTCTATACCAAAGGGTCTTGTGGAATTGGAAAAGCTTTTTGATAGGAGGGATTGTTATTTAAACCAACCTGTTATACTAGATAATGCTCCTTCTAGTGAATATGAAAAGATAAACATTGGAGATGAATATAATCCAAAGTTGGTAAACCTAGGGGTGTTTTGTGATGATAATGAGAAAGGTCATTTTACCAAGCTACTTAAAGAGTATAGAGATGTTTTCGCTTAGACCTATGATGATTTGAAGAATTTCAAACAAGGAAAATTCACACACCACATTCCTTTGAAACTAGGGACGTCTCCTTTCCATCAGAAATTGAGGACCTATAACCCAAAGGTGGCGGGTGTTATCTTTTAAGAGATTGATAAAATGCTTCACGCATGCATTATCTTCCCTATCTACCACTCTACATGGGTAGCCAACATAGTTCCTATACAAAAATAGAATAGGGAGATTAGAATTTGTGTGGATTTTATAAACCTCAATCAATCAAGCCTTAAGGATAACTTTTCTTTTCCTATGATGGATCAATTTCTTTAGACTGTGGCTGGCTCAGAGATGATGTCATTGCTTGATGGCTTTTCAGGTTATAACTAGATCAGTGTTGCAAATGAATATAAGAAAACTTTTACCACACCATGGGGCATGTTTTCTTATAGAAGAATGCATTTTGGACTGATTAATGTCAAAGCCACATTTCAGAGGGCTATGAATTCTACTTTTGGCCACTTGTTAAATAAAACCATTACCATTTATTTAGATGACATGATAGTATTCTCCAAGAGATGTAAGAAGCATCTAAGAGACTTGAAGGAGGTTTTACAAAGATGTAGGGACCATGGTGTTTCTTTAAATCTGAAGAAGTCAATTTTCTGTGTGATAGAAGGAAAGTTACTGGGTCATTTAGTTTCAAAGGACGGTATTAAAATTGATCTGGAAAGAGTAAGAGCTATCCAAAAATTGTGTCTTCTTGTCAATCAGAAGGGGATAAAATCTTTCTTTGGTCAGGTTAATTTCTTGAGAAAGTTTGTTCCTGATTTTGCTAAGACATCAAAGCCGATGGTGGACCTGTTAAGTGAAAAGAAAAATTTGAAGTGGGATGAACCAGCTATCAAATCTTTTGGGAAAATAAAATAAGCTATAGCTAATGCTCCAACATTAATACACCCATATTTTAAGAAAGATTTTATAATCTATTGCTATGCGTCAGAACACATGATGTCTGAGGTGTTGTTACAAAAGAATGAAAAAGATGAAGAGCTGCCTATTTCCTTCATGAGTATAACACTTAAGAAACATGAGTTACGCTTAAGTAGGCATTCATGGTGGTGAAGGAAGTTAAACAATTTTGATATTATATCCTTCATTCACACTCTGTAGTTTTTGTTCCAAACTTTTCCGTTAAGAGTATCCTTACTCAGTAGGAGCTAGTCGTTAATAATAGAGCTACTTGGGTAGAAAAGGTGTAGGAGTTTGATTTGGAGATCAAACCCACAAATTTAGTGAGGGGTCAAGGTCTATGCAAACTAATAGCTGAAAATAAGGAAGATCAAGGTTTGCCCAATTGTCTATTTATCGAAACAAATTATTCATGGTTCTCAGATGTAGCATTCTTTTTGACTTATGGAGAGGCCCTGAGTCACCTATCAACTAAGGAAAAGAGGAATTTATGACTAAAAGTAGCAAAGTATGTCATTGTGGATAATATCTTGTACAAGAAAGGGTTGGACGAGATGTTCTTGCAGTGTGTTGATAAAGAACAACAACAAAGGCTATTACAAATGTTCCACAATGAAGCCTGTGGAGGACATTACTCGTCATCTGTGACAGCTTTTAAGATCTTAAGAAATTGCTATTATTGGTTTGGAATGTTCAAAGATGCATACCAATGGGTGGCTAATTATGAGAAATGCAAGTTCTTCTCAGGGAAACCCCAGTTCGTTGCTTTGCCTCTAAGGCCCGTAATCATTGAAGAACCTTTTCAGCAGTGGGGGCTAGATCTTATTGGCTCGATTAACCCAACCTCGAGTGGAAGACACAATCATATCCTTATAGCCACAGACTACTTCACCAAATGGGTTGAGGCTGTACCAGTTAAAGTAACCACCTCTGAAGTAGATTGTAGATTTCTTAAAGAGAACATTGTTACGAGGTTTGGAGTTCCACTCAAAATAGTGGCCGACAATGCTCAGAATTTTTTATCTCAAGAAATTCAACTTTTCTGCTATGACCATGGGATAAATTTATCTCACTCTTTAGATTATTTCCCATAGGGAAATGGTCAACCAAAATCTACAAATAAGAACCTGATTAATATCATGAAAAAGCTAGTAGATGAGAGAGGGAAGGACTAGCATAAGAAAATTTATGAGGCTTTTTGGGTGGACAGAACCTCTCTAAAAAGAGCTATAGGAATGTATCCATTTGAATTGGTTTATGGGGTTGAAGCACAATTATCCCTTCTATTGGAGTTGGCCACCACTAAATTATAGAGGTGTATTGAGAATGAGGTTTTCAAGGATTCGTTGGAAAAGAGAATTATGTATCTATCAAAAAATTGAGGAAGAAAGAGCGGAGTTGGTAGATCACATAACTAGTCATCAATTGAAAGTAAAGGAAATATTTGATCATCATGCTAGACCACATAGATTCATGGAGGGAGATAAAGTCCTACTCTAGGATAAGTATCAGGAACCACATGGAGCACATGGAAAATTTGAATCTCTCTCGAAGGGTCTATTCGATATTTCTCAATCCCTGGGTCCAAATGCATTTCAGCTATGGTACGTTGATGGAGATGAACTACCCCTATCCTATATTGGGTAGGATATTAAGCTTTATCAGTTGTAAGTTTCCTTTTTCTTGCTTGTATATAAGTTTTGAGTTGTGTCTATAGGAGTAGAAGATTTTGTTGTGGTGAGTCATCTTGGTCTAAATAAGTTAAAGTCTATCTTTCAAAACCAGAGATTCTAGGTCCATTTCTCAGTCCTGAAGAGTCCTGGTCCCCAATCAAAGCCAGTTGTTACCCTCTATTTCTCTTCACTCTTAGTTTTAGCCTTGGTCAATAAAAATACTAGGTTGAACTTGAACTTGAACTTTGTCAAGTTCAAGTTCATAAACCATTATGAGTTATGTAGTGTCAATGTCTATCAATTCCTTTGGTAAGTCTGTCAACCTTTTGAAGTTGAAGTTGAACCTCAACCTAAAATTTGAACATTTTTCAAGTTCAAGTTCAAGTTCAAAGTACAATGTCTAGTACATGGAATATCTGGCGGGATTTTCCTTTCATCCCGCAGAAAGTTGCCTTTTCAAGAACGGTAGGTATCAAATCAATTTTGAGAAGTTATCGTACAGGGTTACCAAATTTGACGAGATAGTTCATGCATGTGAACAGTGGATGTGACAGTTGGCAGCATGACGAAAGTGGTGTCATTATTACAAAAAGTATGGTAATAAGAGGATGTTCTAGGGAATTGAGAAATTTGTGTTGATTTAACTTGAAAATGAATGAGGAGTGACTTAAGATGTCATATCAATCATTTCTTAATAAATACATTTATTATAGCCATCTTGTGGAGATTTATTTAGGATCCTATTGGGCATGCTAATAAATGAAGCATAGTTGAGTATATTGTTTGTCTTTGCTTAAGGAGAAGGAGGAGGAGCGAAGTTTGCGGTAAGAAAATCATAAAAAAATTGGTGCACAGATAACTAGTGAGTCATCTTCTTTCTTGCAACTCTCAGTTTGTTGAAGTAGCTTGTTACTGTTTTGTGAAATTTTCTCTTATTTCCTAGATTAAGATGCCTCTGTTTCATCCTAAACTTCCAAAAGATGAAAGTAGAACCTATTTGCTGATCTCTCTCCTAGATATCTATGATATGTCTTTGGTTAATGTGAGTTTAGGAGAGGTATGTAGTAGGGTTAACAATGCCTCTGAAGGTTCTTTCTCCAAGATGTTAGTAGGAAGTGGGTTAATGGAGGTCACTGCTTTTCCCCAAGCCTTAGTTTTCCCTAAACTTATATTAGAATGTGCCAATAGGTACGATGCCAAGAATAGATGCATCAAGGATTCTTTAGGGAAAATTCAGGTTAAGATAAGTTGGGAAACATTGATGACAACATTATGAGTCCTAGACAACAAGCCTTATGAGCCCTAGACCTATACAGAGTGGCTCATGTGTTTGAAGAAAACCAAAATAAATATAGTTCCTAAATAGCTCAAGGATGGTTGGAAAAACCAAAGAAAGGAGGGTCAAGGTTACCCAAACCTCTGACAATTGAGCATTTCTAAAAGGAAATTGCAGATATCTTGTTTCTTTTAAATAGAGTAAAGGGGAATCCACATGCCTTCCATTGGGAGGACTGGATGTATCGTTTCATCTAGAAAATTCTAGAAGGAGAGAAGTTTATAGATTGGGCTAACTTGATTGTAGAAGGACTTCATCAAGAACTCCTGAATGTAACTAATTTGACTCCCTTCTACATGTCATCTTATCTTATCTATGTTCTTGCCTACTATAGGAATTGGGAGGGCCTTCCTCATGAACTATGGACCAAAAATATGAAAATTTATGATTATTTTACATGCCTACAAAATGAAAGGTTTTGTAGTGAATTTAGAATAGTTAATGATATGTTCTCTACAAAGTTAGTTTTTGAATTATGGGGAAGAGATAACAGTAGGCTCTCTGAGGAAGCCAAGAAATAAATGTATATGGTTTCCATTTTATCCAATTTCCCAAATTCAAATATCTTAGAGTTGGGGATTTTGATGGGGAGCCTCTAAGGTTGCCCAGACTTTGCTTGGACAATGTGGTTTTAATGGAGATTTGTAGGCAGCTCATCATTGTGGAGAGAAAATCTGGTAGGTTGAAGAAATCTTTAGGTGTTTTGTTTTGTATTGAGCCTGACTACTATTACAAGTGTAAAAGCATTCAAGATGCCTTGGCAATGGATGACGAGCTATTAGCTCTGAGGTTGAAATATTACACTTCCTGGGCTAATTTTGATTATAGGGGTTTTGCTAAATCGAACCTCAATGTCCCTGTCACATTCATGCACATTCCCGAATTGGAAGACTTATGGGCCAATTGTTTAGATGAGCTCAAAGTCAGGAAGAGGCTATGCCCAAGATTAACTATAAGACAAATAATCACTTACAGATTGGATTTGGATATAAGTGGGGTTGAAGAAGATGAGGAGGTTGATGTACTTGATTCCTAGTTTTTGAAGAAAGTGGAAGCTCTGCCTATTCCAGAATTGGATTGGACAAAGCTGGAAGAAGATGACCTGCAAGTGAATATGGCTAGTATAATAAAGAGAACATAAACTTTGTTGTTTGAAAAGAATTCACCTAAGACTACTTCACGGTCTTCTAAAATGAAAATGAAACCAAGGAAGAGAAATTTGTTAAGAAAAACTTCTGTTCTAACTAACATAGTTGTTGATACATCTCTTGTAGGTAATCTTGAACTTGAAGTTGAACAAGCTAGTCTTGAGGTTCAAGTTCAACTTCAACTTCAAGCTGAACCTGCTGCAAGAGTCACCCGATCAAACTCCAAGATAAAGAATAAAGTTAAGCAGCTAAAGGTGATTCCTAGTGTTGTTGTGGATTTGGATCCTCTCGAAGTAAAACCATTAGAAGATCCAATTGTAGATTCTAATTTTCCCAACATGTCAGATGGTCAGTAGGTGCCTAATGTTGCTGAAAATTCTCCAAAGGATTCCCTAGCCCTCCTAAGCAATTATGATACTCAGAAAAAATCTACTTCGGCCCCATAGTGGTTGGAAAATTATGTTCCTAAAAGGAGAAGTATCATTCCTCTGTCCTTGCTAATTGAGGACGTAGTGAGTAGGTTTTTGGGAAAGACACCAAAGACTAAGAAACCAAAGATTGAGTCTAGGATCGATTTTGATGAAAATACCAGCCATTGGATGGAAGAGATTGTGAAACTAGTGAGTGATAAAGGGGATGAGGAAGTATCTGCCCAGGATTTCCAAGTATCTAAAGTTGATCTAGGATGAGATAACAGAGCCATGAAAATGAAATTCTTTGAGGTTTCAAACAAGAAAATTGCTAACAGAGTCTAGAAGGATGCAAAGGACAAACACGAGATGAAGGAAGCTATGAAGAGTATGGCTCAATATATTCATGCTATTCAACATCCAAAACCTTTTCCATTAAGTGAAATTTTGGCCTTTATTGACATCAAATCTCCAGATAATCAAAAATTTTTGGATTAGATATAGAGAAATAAAGTTATTACCAAAACATTTGAAGAATGGGTCGAGCATGTGAGGTCTAAGGCTACCAAACAATTAACCTACCTAAATCAATCTCAAATCAAGGCTAGTAACCTGATAAAGAAGGTCGAGGAAAATATCGATGAATGGGAGACCGAAAGAGCTACCTGGATAAAGAAACTCTAGTGGATGGAAGAAATTCAGGAGTATGGTCTGCAAAATTTTCTTGTAGAAAGGCCAGTCCCAAGGTTAGATGATAAAATTTTGTATGTTTTAAAAGAATGCATCAATTGGAGGAACAAGGCCATGACATAGGGAATCTCCGACGTAAAAGATCTCCTAAAAGGATTGGGGATAATCAAAGACATTATTTCAAGTGACATGGTATGGGTGGATAAGAAGTGTTTTGAAGCCCACGAGGAATTAGATAGATAAGTTGATCAAGTGATTAAGGGTGTTAAAGTCCACTTTGATGAGCTAGGAGGGATGAAAGCACCAGTTGTACATGATTTTTCAAAAGTTGTGCGAGTAGAGTCAATGCTTCTATTTTATTAGAAGCACCTAGAAACACACAATGAGAAGGTGGATCAAGTCAAGAAAGAGAGAGAGAGAGAGAGAGAGAGAGAGGTGGAAACAGAGAATCAACTACCTTGGCCTACTACATCAGTAGGTGATCTCCACATTCATTGCGGCATTTGAAGACTGGAAGGCGACTCAGCTAGTAGCAGTCTCAACACCTTAGTTTCTTGAGACACTTGGCTCTATTTTGGAGGTGCTCTGCACCCAGATCCATTTATTTTGCTTTATTCTTAAGATAGTTATTTAGTTTAAAGCAATTAATTTTGGTAAAAGATAGTTTTATCTAGTTAGTTGGAAAAGCCCTGTGTGGCTATATATTCATAAACTTAAGACTTTTTGAGGGTCGACTCTCTAGGTTTTGAAAACTTTTTTCTAAAGTCTATGCTTTAAGCTTTCTGGTTATTGATATGATAGGACATATGAAATATCCTATGGTGTCATATATGTGTTTGAGCTTTTGAATTGATAAAAAATACTATTTATCTTATATAGTTTATTTTCTTATGGAAATGAGTTATATTAAACAAATCTCATCTATGATATGAGTTGATTTTGTGCTTAGAGTAATAAAGAGAATTGGTACAAAAATTTTAGTTTTAAGGATTTAAAGTTTGAAACAGTGTTAGAAGTGAATGTTTCTTTAAAAATCTACACATTCTTTTTGTTTTGATGAACTAAATGTTGGCCTTATGTGTTTTCTGGTTAAAAGCACACATGATTTTCATTCTTTACTCAATAAGATTATATTGAAAATCTATTAGCAAGGTAGCTGCACCTTGGAAATTTGTAGAGAGTTTGCTTTGAAAGGAACTCAATTGTTAGTGCTGAAGTTTCTTTTTCTTTTCATGATTAGTAGAAGTCTTTAGATTGATTTAATGAAAGGAAAAAATTGTATGCTAACATTGTGGATAGTGGTAGTACTGATAACCTTGTAGATGAGGACATGGTTCAGAAACTTGGTTTAAAGAAAATGAAGCATCCTTATCCTTATAGGATTGGTTGGTTGCAAGATGTTCATGCTTTGGAAGTAAGGGAGCAATGTCTTATTGATTTTTAGATTGGCCAGTATAAAGATCAAGTGTTGTGTGATATTGTGAACATGATTAGTTGTCATATATTGCTCAGTAGACCTTGGCAGTATGATTGCAAGGCTATGCATGACTGTGTCAAGAATGTGTTTACCATTGAGAAGGATGATAGGAAGTTTTCCCTAATGCCTTTGTTGGATGCAACACTTAGTAGGAGGAACCTAAGTTTTGGTAGCCGAGTTGGGTTGTCAGACCTAGAAAGGATTGGAGATCAGTATGCAAAACAAGCTTGTGTGTTGTCCAGGAAAGACAACTTGAAAAGGCAAAGGAAGCAAAAGTGGAAGAGTGTGCAAAGTGAAGACTTGGAGGATATGTATGTGAAGAACTAGTTTGGGGTTTATGTTTTGAATCCTGGAAGATGTTCTTCCAGCCATTGAGAACATCTTTTCGAATCTGGGGTGTCTGATGCAGGAGCATCTCGAGCTTTGAGCAACCTTGCATCAACCAAAAATATTTCCTATTTTCTATTGTTTGCATTATAATTGTTGCATTTATTGGTTTCATGTTGTGAAAATCTTATATGATGTTGAGGACCTATTTTGGAACCTTCTCCTATGATCGCATAAGGATTGGATAGACCGTTTTAAAGTTAGATTTGTTTTCCTTGTTGTTGGAGCCATATTTTTCTACTTTCTACATGTTGATTGCGCATCGTGTAGCCGTTGATCCATAATGAATCAGCCTTTGCTCTCTTACAGCCTTAAAGAGGACCTAAAACAATATCTTTTCCTAAGACTAAAAGTCCTAATTCATTATGATTTGAAAATTATGACCATTTTTCTCAGATACCTATTTTCAGCCAGTTTCACGTGAAACATGGAGTTTTTCATCTTGTGCAGTTCCATGTGATGAGATGGGATCTTACTAAGTTTGGGACATGTTCTTGGATCATGTGTGGACCTAAATATAAAGGTGCATCATTTTTTATTGTTTCTTTCTTTCGTTTGGGTTTACTCTTCTAGGCTGGACCTATAATGTAATTAAATGCCTGACTGGCCGACTTGTGGTTTTGCTGGCTATATATTTGGAGCTTGGATTATTATAGAGGGATACATGATGTAAGAGTAGTAGATAATAGTAGATCATATAGCATTTGGATCTTGTGAGATCTTGTAGATCAGATGTTTTATCTGATATTATAATAGCAGAGCTAGTGGTTTGCATGCTTGGAGACAAGGAGATTGCTTGGAGGCTTGCGAGCTCAAGTTCAGATCTACCTTAGTGTTTCCATTAGTCACTGATTTGTTTCAGAGCTAGACTAGCTGAGAGATTGTAGAAGTACTTTGATTGTATTTGGCCCTAACCCGTAAGGCCTTACAGTCGGGCATGTTAATGAAAATTTAGTTGGAAACATTGTATTGTTTTGTAGTTCCACATTGTGGTGTTTGGCTACTTGTTTGGACTGTCCTTAATTGGATCCTCCTTACCTTGACTGCATCATTTATTGATCTTCATGAGCTATTTTAATTTGATGTACATTTCATATCCCGTAGTCATATCCACTATCATGTTTATGTTTGGAAGTGGAAAGTCATCCTTAGGGAATGCTTTGTTAAGGTCTCAAAAATATATACATACACAAATGGATTTGTCAGGTTCAGATACAAGTACAATATTTGAGATCCATTCAGCATAATCTATAGCTCGTATAAATCTAGCACTCAAGAGTTTTTCTAATTCAACTTTGACCAAGAGAGCTATGCGTGGACGCATCTTTCATAATTATATTTTGAATGACTTAACACCGAGAGCTATGAGTAGATGATGCATAATTAGATTAGTGTCTATCCCTAGCAAGCCCACACATGTCTAAGAAAAATTGACTTTCTTTTCTTTGAAGAAGTCAGTAAACTATTATTTTTCATCTGCTAACAAAGATTGAGCTAAATGTATGATTTGAGGTGCTTCAGTTGCCCCAAGATTTTTATTTTTTGTCAGCTCTATCAATATTGAAGATCTATGTTAAAAATAACTAGGCAAACTACCAAGTACCTCATCCTCGGGTGCCTCAAAGAGGTTTTCACCCTTAGATACGTCTTTTTTTTAATACTTTTTTTAGGCTCTAAGACTGCCGCAAAGTGGTTTTCTCCATCATAGCACCTATTCTTTTTCAATTTTATTTTTATTTTATGACTAAGGTACTTGATATATGTTTCACTCATGTTTATTATTGGTTCACTAGTGGAAGAAACTACGGGCTCAATAGCATTGAAGTAGCAGGCTATTTCATAGAAATTTTGGAAAGAAGGTAATGCAGGCTGTTGATTCTGTTGTGACCAATCAATATGGTCAGGGTACATGAGTGAAAGAGAAATGGAAGGTTCTAAAGCATTGATATGGGGGAAGTCATCTCCAGTGACAAGATATTCAGAGTCTGTAAGGTTCCCCTCAAAAGCACTTAGATCCATCTGATTCCTAGTGTGGTTAACTTGATCAATGAAAGAAGCATGAAAGTTTGACTCGTCAGGTCCTATAGGTGACTCATCTACCACTTCAGTTTGGTTAGAATAAGTATGCACCACATTTATTTCCAATTCTGTTGACTCGATTGAGAGAGAGTCCCATTCATATTCCCACAAGTCAATATATTTTTCTCTTTTTTAACAACTGTGCCATGTTCTTGTGAAATACATTCTCTATTAGGATCTTCAACATTTGACTCTTCACATTGGTGAGATGTGGAAGCTTCATCATCTTGTTCTAGTGGAGATCCTTCTTCATTCCAAAGAATGCTAGTAGAGGGAATAAAGTTTTCCTTAACTTGGTCAAAAGTGTGATTAGGCACAGTCTCTTCTTCAAATTCACTAGAATTATCAGGAGATGGGTCAAAAATTGGTTGTGTATTAGAAGATCCAAATCTAGTTTTATCCTTAGATTTCCTTCCATTTTGTGTGACTCAAAGGTTCAACAAGAGCATGTTTCTTATTTCTCAAAGGACCATGACCTGGGTAACCCATCCTAGCTAGAAACACATAGCCGTTTCTACATCTTTTGGGAGAGACTGCAATAGTAAGCATAACTTCCTCAAGCTCTTCCTCTCTATAGACCCACTCCCTAATATCATGCTCTTCTTTTTCATCTTCTAGAGGTATTGATAAATGGAAAAAGGTCCCATAAACTATCATAGCGAAAGATGAAGGATTCTTACCCTCTGAAGTTTTACCATACGAACAAGGAGAGACTAGGAGTATAGCAATAGAATATAGTCGATATTCCCCCATCCCAAGGTTCAACATTTTTAATTTCTTCTCACAATTAACAAGAGTAGTCTTAGTCTCATCAGGAGCTCTATTATGGGGTATTAAGGATTTAGCAGTAAGTATATTGATAGACATAGAATTATCCCCTAGAATGGAAATCTTAGTAGCGTTGAATGGAAACGTTATGCACTTATGGTAGGTAGAGCCTGAACCGCTTGCATATCATGGATCCATGGTCTCTCTAGCAATATGTTGTAAGCGAGAGGGATATAAAGAACTTGAAAGACCACATCTTTTTCCACTGGACCAACCCAAATAGGTAACACAATCAATCCTTTGTAAGACCTATTGCCCAACTTTCCCTCTCGTTCATTTTTGGCCACAGTCCTATTTTTTCCAAAAGAAATGCTCAAATGTCGAAAATCCAGTGTGTTTTCGACCTCCTCTCTACAGGCTCAGGATGTTTTCTACCTTTTGGTCTGAAGGCCCAGTGTGTTTTCGATCTCTGCTCTAAAAGTTTGATGTGTTTTTGACCTTCGTTCGAAAACCCTCTGTGTTTTCGACATCCTCTGTGTTTTTACCTTAAGTGCGCAACTCCGACAGGCGGGTCCTAGTGCTTAAGGCCATTTCGGTGCAGTCAAGATTTGACGGCTATCGCATGATCGCATGGAATCTTCCAATCCCATGAGATCATATGACAACTGTTGATGTGGTGTCAGCAAAGATCGGCAGTCAAGACAAGCAGTAAGCAATCAAACCACAGCGAGGTGGCGGTCGGTGACTAACACCTTACGATTGGTCACATGATCACATGGGCTTTTCTGAGCCCATGCAACCATGTGACAAACCGTCAGCGGTTTCGGTGGCGGTGGTTCACGGTTCGGGCAGTTAACGTCATGCGGTTGGTCACATGATCGCATGTGGTCTCTTAACCACATGAGATCATGCGACAAGCGGTCAGTGGGGCCCGAAGTTTTTGCATTAGCGCAAGTGCGATGAAGATCTATAGTGGTCGTATGATCTCATGGGATCTTTCGATCCCATGCGATCATGCGATAACCGTTCGATGGACATCTCAGTGGACAAGTGGGTTCGTGCTAGGGGTTGCCGAGGTGTTGCTAACGAAGTGGTTGGAATGAATAGAGGGATGACATGTGGCGGTTCTGGGCTTGGGGTTGGCAAGCTTTGTGCAGTTGCGCAGTTGGAGGTGGGCTCGGTTCTAGGTTCAGTCGAGTAATCTCGCAATGAAAAGAAGGATATTCTTTCTATCTGGCGATTACGAGACTTCCTTTAGTCGGGTAATCTCCTGATGGAAGGGAATATGCCAAAGGTCTTATGAGACTCAGCGACTACCATCGGATGAAGAAAAGATCAACAGTTTTTGCATGGTCGCTGGATGTGACCCGGGGTTAAGAAAGAAAAAAGCAGTTCAACGACTAAAGGGAAATGTGAACCTAAAGTGAACCTGGGGTTAGGATTGCGTGAACATCTAAAGCTTGTCGCATGATCTCATGTGGCCTCTTAGCCGCATGCGATCATGCGACAAGCCCCTAGCGGTCAACAGGGCTTCGGTGGGCTTACGGTTTGGTGACATGTCCAGTCTACAGTGGGTGGCTGGCGGTCGGTGAAGGTAACATGGGCCCGCGTAGATGCAAGATCTACAGTGGTTGCATGTTCGCATGGGATCTTTCGATCCCATGCGATCATACGACCATCATTAGATCCTCCTGATGCTTTCAGTTGGTGTGGTCATGGGTCTAGCCATGTGTTCAGTTCCGGTTGGGCGACGTGGCAAGGGTTTGCTGTGATGTTTTGCAGGTCCCAAGTGTCCATGTGGTAGGCGGATGCAAGTTTTCAAAGGGCTTGTCGCATGATCACATGAAGGCTTTTTAGCTCATGCGATCATGCGACCATTGCTATTACAAGGGCGGTGTGATTGTTTTGGCAGCTTTCTTCTGCAAAGATGTTTGCAAAGCGCAGATAGATGAGAATTGATGTTTTCGAAGGCAATTATAGCTAGGAAAGTTTGCAGAGATCTTTTAGGCTACCATTTTTGGGTCCTTTCGAGGATCTGATCGGATTTGAATAGTCATGATAGAGTCCAACTTGTAGAGAGGTAGATGGATGAGGTTTTTTGTCGGCAGGCATGATCAAGTGCAAGAATGGACACGCAAAGGGAGAAATATCTGATCAGCTTGGATATTTGCAGAGCACATTTATGATCAGAAGTGACCTGTTTTAGGGTTGATTATTATAATGCATATTTATGTAACCCTAAGGAGATTTTTTGATTCCGGCCTACGTGCAGGGGATGTATATATTCTTTTTTTGGAGCCTATAGTGCTTAGAATTGGCATTTTGTAAAAGAAAGACTCTTTTCTTGGAAAACTATCTGTAGCATTTTTTCTTGCTCTCTGGTTTTCCACATCCTGTAGATTCTCATTGATGAATTCAAATATTGCAAAGTATTCTGTGACATTTTTTATGTCCCCATGCTTCCTTGTTTGGCTTGTCTCTTATTGGATTGAAGTTTATGAATGCTTTCAGTGATACTTAGGGTTCCTAATCCCTTTTACTTTCAGCCTATATGTGCATTACTGTGTCTGATCTGATCTGAGTGAGTTTGTGGGTATTCTTCAGCCCCTGTCATTCTGTCTCATTCCTATGTCTTTTAGCTGAAGAGAATGTCTGCTTGCAGGTCATAGGTTGTGTCTAATTTTTAGGCCCTCTTATGAAATACTTATGCCAGCCTATTCAGTAAGTTGTGATCTCCCAGACCTAAGCCTTTCACTGGTTTCATTCCTCTACACTGAGATTCATACCCCATTTTTGGTGCATCACCTAGTAGGATAGATTTGCTTTCAGTCTTTTCCCTTTTCATGCACTCCTTCTAACCCTTTCCTCTCAAAGTTTACTTTCCTGTTAAGAGCAAATCTGGGTGACTATCTAAGAGGAACCAGCCTAAAATTTGGAGGTTTCATCTCGGTTAGCAAAAAGGTCCCACAACCTTGAGATGATTCCCATGTTATACTGGATTATCAAGACTACAAGTGCTTGACATCAGAGGCGCAAATTCAGTGTATAACATTTCTGGCACACCCGGTGGGACTGAAGTTCAGATTCATGTTCAAGAATATGGTATCTCTGATATGCTGATAACATATTATAGGCCTATAAGAGGTCATTTTGCTACATATCTGGCGACTCCAGAAAGTCTACTGGTTTCAAAGATCAGATGTTAGTATGTTTTCAACCTTTCATTTTCAAATCCCACCTAATTGCATGAGTAGATATGTCAAGTTTCTATGGACAGTTAGGTTACTCACCATCCTATCATGAGAGTAATGCTCAACCAGCTAGTTTTCAACCTTACCAAAGTCACCCAAAGCCTCCTTTTACCCCAAGCTATTATACTTCTCAAGGGTATCAATATATCTAGTATGCCCCAAATGAGTTTTCCCTTGTGCAAAGTTATGAGAGAGCTCTCAGGCAAGATGGATCATGGGCACAAGAGGCACAACAACAGATGCAAGGCCAGCTTCCCCATCATTCTTACCACCCACCCTCCCCTTCTCAGCCTATTCAGCAGCAGATGCAGACTCTGAGCTCAGACTTCAAGGAGATGCAGGAGGCAAAGAGTCTGTTGCTTGATTTAGTCAAACAAGTATCTGAGCTCAGGGAGCAGAGAGAGCAGGAGGCTCAAAATTATGAGCAAGGGGCAGCTCCTTACCAAATGACAGAGGTTCTTGTTGATGGGTAGCAAGCAAGAGAATTTCAAGAAGAGATTAGACGCCAAGCTGACATGGAGACAACTAGGTTAAGATCACTGATTGCTCAACAAGAGGCTCCTAGGCCCAAAATTCTAAGCTGGAGGGCCCATTTGTCTCAAGAACCTACACATGAGGAGCCTGCTAAGCATTCATTTCCAAGCTTTAAAGCTGCTATGCCTTCTTTGTCTCCCCCTCTCTCCCTCAGTTTCACATCCCAAGTTTTAAGGCAAAAAATTATGTTCAAGAGCCTGTGCTTGAGATTCAGCCTACCACTTTGCAAGAGCAGCCCATTCAAGAAAGATTTTCATCCCAAGAGGCCCCTCTGGTTTCTCAGGATGATGAAGTAATATGGATACCCCAATGGACTCTTCCTCTTGGCTGTCAGATGCCAAGCCTTTGCAAGGACACTAGCCTGGTGTCTGAGCAAGGACTGGTAGAAAATGAACTTCCATTTGAAGAGGAGAAGAAATCTGAGGTATTAGTGCAGAGTGATGACTGTGGTGAAAATGAGCAGCAAGGTGTGGAGGTGGACATTGATGCTCAGCCTGAGCTCTTGGCTGATTTGTATGATGAACTCCCTCCTTTTTTTGATGATGCAGAAGACCATGCCATTGCCTATGGCTGAAGGTCAATCAGAACAAAAGGTTTATCATCAACAGGAGGTTGATTCTATAATGGATGCCTTGTGCTTGTTAGATGAGCTGCCTAGTTTTATTGAGCAGGATGAGGAAGATGTGATCATAGCCACCTCTGTAAAATTGCAGCAGCTAGAAGAGGTTGATCCTGAAGATATGTTAATTCATGAGCTTGATCTCATTTTTGAGGAAGAGGCTTCCCAATGTACAGAAGATAACTAGAGCCTTGACAAAGATTATCTAGAAAGCATCATTGATGGCTTGTGTGTGGAGCCTGATTGTAATGAGCTCTTGGCTGGTTTAAAAGAGGAAGATGACAGTCCCCTGGATATGGATGAAGAGTTGCCGTGGCTGTCTATGATGGGGGGTAACCATGAAGATAAAGAAGAAACCAATAATGAAAGTCCTACCTTCAGACTTTCAAGAGGCTATCCCATCAGATACTTGGCCCAAAAGGAGTTCACTAAGACACCTCCATATGATCTACTTGAGGTGAGTGATCATGATCTTATTTTTGCAGAGGCAGTGCATCCTCATTTGCCAAATATTTGTATGCCTTTTATCTTCATAGCTATCCTCATGTGCCCAATGCAAAATGTCTTATTGAGGAAGGGTAGCTACTTCAGCCAACTAGTGAATGGTTTTGTTTAACCAGGCCTCTGCACTATTTAGGATATGATAGGTTTCCTTCTTTCTTCCAGTTTTCTGGTTTAGTCTTTTCCTATTTTCCAAGAAGTGCACGTGCACAGGTTTGTCTTGCTGGTTCAATTTTCTCTTTGTCAAAGTTTTGTGTTCCTGTAATGACCCCATGACCAATGGATATTTCAAGGCAACTGGTCGAAATGTCTAGCAGGCTAACATCTCGCAGAGGTCGCTAAAATGTTGCCCAACTTTCCCTCTCGTTCATTTTTGGCCATAGTCCTATTTTTTCCAAAATAAATGCTCAAATGTCAAAAACCTTGTGTGTTTTCGACCTCCTCTCTGTAGGCTCGGGATGTTTTTTGCCTTTTGGTCCGAAAGCCCAGTGTGTTTTCGATCTCCGCTCTGAAATTTTGGTGTGTTTTTTACCTTCGTTCGAAAACCCTCTGTGTTTTTGACATCCTCTGTGTTTTGACCTTAAGTGCGCAACTCTGACAGGTGGGTCCTAGTGCCTAAGGTCATTCTGGTGCAGTCAAGATCCGACGGCTGTCGCATGATCGCATGGGATCTTCCAATCCCATGAGATCATACGACAACCGTTGATGCGGTGTCAACAAAGATCGGCAGTCAAGACAAGCGGTAAGCAATCAAACCATAGCGAGGTGGTGGTTGGTGACTAACACCTTACGATTGGTCGCATGATCGCATGGGCTCTTCCGAGCCCATGTGACCATGCGACAAATCGTCAGCGGTTTTGGTGGTAGTGGTTCATGGTTCGGGCAGTTAACATCATGCAGTTGGTTGCATGATCGCATGCGGTCTCTTAACCACATGAGATCATGTGATAAGCAGTCAGTGGGACCTGAAGTTTCTGCATTAGCGCAAGTGCGATGAAGATCTACGGTGGTCGTATGATCTCATGGGATCTTCCGATCCCATGCAATCATGTGACAACTATTCGATGGACATCTCAGTGGACAAGTGGGTCCGTGCCAGGGGTTGCCGAGGTGTTGCTGACGAAGTGGTCGGAATGAATAGAGGGATGACATGTGGCAGTTTTGGGCTCAGGGTTGGCAAGCTTTGTGCAGTTGCGTAGTTGGAGGTGGGCCCAGTTCTAGGTTCGGTCGGGTAATCTCACAATTAAAAGAAGGATATTCTTTCTATCTGGCGATTACGAGACTTCCTTTAGTCGGGTAATCTCCTGATGGAAGGGAATATGCCAAAGGTCTTACAAGACTCAGCGACTGCCGTCAGATGAAGCAAGGATCAATGATTTTCATGTGGTCGCTGGATGTGACCTGGGGTTAAGAAAGAAATAAGCGGTTCAGCGACTAAAGGGAAATGTGAACCTAAAGTGAACCCGGGGTTAGGATTGCGTGAACATCTAAAGCTTGTTACATGATCTCATGCGGCCTCTTAGCCGCATGCGATCATGCGACAAGCCCCTAGCGGTCAATAGGGCTTCGGTGGGCTTGCGGTTTGGTGACGTGTCCAGTCTGCAGTGGGTGGCTGGCGGTCAGTGAAGGTAACATGGGCCCGCGTAGATGTAAGATCTACGATGGTCGCATGTTCGCATGGGATCTTTTGATCCCATGTGATCATATGACCATCATTAGATCCTCCTGATGCTTTTAGTTGGTGTGGTCGTGGGTCCAGCCGTCTGTTCAATTTCGGTTGGGCCACGTGGCAAGGGTTTGTTGTGATGTTTTGTGGGTCCCGAGCATCCATGTGGCAGGCAAATGCAAGTTTTCAAAGGGCTTGTTGCATGATCGCATGAAGGCTTTTTAGCTCATGCAATCATGTGACCATTGCTATTACAAGGGTGACGTGATTGTTTTGGCAGGCTTTCTTCTGCAGAGATGTTTGCAAAGCGTGGATAGTTGAGAATTGATGTTTCTGAAGGCAATTATAGCTGGGAAAGTTTGCAGAGATCTTTTAGGCTGCCATTTTTGGGTCCTTTCGAGGATCTGATCGGATTTGAACAGTCATGACAAAGTCCAACTTGCAGAGAGGTAGATGGATGAGGTTTTTTGTCGGTAGGCATGATCAATTGCAAGAATGGACATGCAAAGGGAGAAATATCTGATCGGCTTGGATATTTGCAGAGCACATTTATGATCAGAAGTGACCTTTTTTAGGGTTGATTATTATAATGCATATTTATGTAACCCTAAGGAGATTTTTTGATTCCGGCCTACGTGCAGGGGATGTATATATTATTTTTTTGGAGCCTGTAGTGCTCAGAATTGGCATTTTGTAAAAGAAAGACTCTTTTCTTGGAAAGCTATCTGTAGCATTTTTTCCTGCTCTCTAGTTTTCCACATCCTATAGATTCTCATTGATGAATTCAAATATTGCAAAGTATTCTGTGACATTTTTTATGTCCCCATGCTTCCTTGTTTGGCTTGTCTCTTATTGGATTGAAGTTTATGAATGCTTTCAGTGATACTTAGGGTTCCTAATCCCTTTTACTTTCAGCCTATATGTGCATTACTGTGTCTGATCTAATCTGAGTGAGTTTGTGGGTATTCTTCAGCCCCTGTCATTCTGTCTCATTCCTATGTCTTTTAGCTGAAGAGAATGTCTGCTTGCAGGTCATAGGTTGTGTCTAATTTTTAGGCCCTCTTATGAAATACTTATGCCAGCCTATTCAGTAAGTTGTGATCTCCCAGACCTAAGCCTTTCACTGGTTTCATTCCTCTACACTGAGATTCATACCCCATTTTTGGTGCATCACCTAGTAGGATAGATTTGCTTTCAGTCTTTTCCCTTTTCATGCACTCCTTCTAACCCTTTCCCCTCAAAGTTTACTTTCCTGTTAAGAGCAAATCTGGGTGACTATCCAAGAGGAACCAGCCTAGAATCTGGAAGTCTCATCTCGGTTAGCAAAAAGGTCCCACAACCTTGAGATGATTCCCATGTTATACTAGATTATCAAGACTACGAGAGCTTGAGATCAGAGGCACAAATTCAGTGTATAACAAGACCTTTCAACTTCATCATAGGCTTTAATAGTAATATTTTTCCTTGGATCAATGGTGAACTTTGACAATCTCAACTGCTTAATCATGCTAAAAGAACAAATATTTAACCCAACACCATTATCTATCAATATGCATTTGACTCAAGTTCAATAGATTTATATTTCAATATTGATGCAGGAGCATCCTATGGTAGTTGGCAATCCCGTATCACAAAAAAAATGTTAGTGTTTGGTTTATGGTTTTGGTAGATGTCTCGGTGGGGGACTTAAGGTTCTTGGTCACTTCGGAGTTGGTTCTTAGTTGGAAGCCTATTTGGCTTCACTGATGGTTCTCAGTGGTTGTGCGTGTGTTATTTTTCCGGCTGGGCTTGGTGGAAGAGTTCAATGTTCACTTGTTGCTTGATGGTGTTCTTTACTGAATGGGTCTCGGTGTCCTGTCACAACAGATTGGCCGATTCATTCCTTGGGATTTCATAAATCTAGAGGGTAGTGAATTCTCTTCTCCACAAAATGTTCCATTGGTATGGCATTGGTTATTTTTCTAGACATAAGGCTTACGGTTGGGCTTGATTAGGTTTACAAATAGGTTGTCAATTTCCATCATCGTGATGTAAAAAAAACCATTGATGAGACTCTAGATGATGCTATGATGAACCCCATTTGGGCCATAATTTTTATGAACCCATTGTCTAATAATTCCTTTTATGAGATTTATTGCAAAGAAATGACATATTAAAGTAAATATTTCAAGCCATTTGTTGGTAATATAAAACTCTAGTTGGATTGAAAGTACCCCACCCCAATGGAGATCAGAATTCACACCTTATTATTTCTAAGGTCACTTTTTAGTAGAGAAATTATCTAGAACCACCTTGTGATAAGCGTAATAGACTAGATTATTTTTCCTCCACCAAGGGTGTGATATGAAATTGACGTCCATGGTGCATTCAACCTTCTAGTTTCTAGAATATATGAGCAATGAGTAATTGTCAATGATGGTAGTTTAGTTTGGAATGTGTCTCTATGATTTTACACACGTTTTATTAAATGTTTTAAAGTGAAGTACACTACAAGTTTGAAATTGTCCATTTAAATGTTTAAAATGATTTTTATTTTAAATTCACAATATGACATAACAAAATTATGATCGTACACTCATTTCTTGTCATCTGGCAACCAATGAAATATCTGAATGTCACATTGAATGCATAAAGACTATAAGAATCATGACAGTAAGAGAGAGGGAAAAATGGGAACAATCCAACGTTAGTTTCATCTTCACCTTGCTTTTAAATGCCGTCAATTTCATTTCATTTTTTTGAAACGTGGTTGATTCAAAAGAAAAGAATATCAAGTGTTTCACATGTTTTATGGCATTGAAGTTTGGTCCTGAACTTCTAACATTTTGAAAGTTATGCATCCTTTGTGGGAGAAACAATTTTTCAATTCTTAGATACGTTGGGATTGTTAGTTATTTTTATTGGATACATTTTTCAAAATGGCAATCCTCAACTTGAATATCTTTGACAATCTTAATAGTCATGAACTAGTGACGCCACAAATGGGGGACCTCGTCCCCTTATTTAAAAGTTGAGATACAAACCCATGAGCACATTAGATCAATGAAGACAAAAGCATGTGATCACAATGACCTAATAAGGGTTTGAACCTAGGTGGGGATAACAGTAACACCACCACTTAACCAACACACTAAGTGGTGAACTCGATTATATAGTAGTATTAAATACAACACATAAATATAAATATTTGTTACAATAGAATTACACCTTATTATAAATATTTTATTTTTTAAATAATTATGGTTTATATTTTTTTTAGATTGGTAATGGGTTGGGGCCGATATCAATATGGGGCTCAAGTAGATTCAAACCCAAGACCTCCTACATAAGAGACTTGCAACTTACTGATGTGTTGTAGTGTGTTCCTAAATAAATATAGTTTATATTAAGAATATGATAAAAGTTTAAATTATTATTAAAAAATAAAATATTACAAATAGTTACATACTGTGCATTATTTATTATTTATTTGAAACACAAAATGCTAAGACATTTTTATAATAATTTATAAACTATATAATCCTATTTTTATAGTTTTTTATAATAATTAAAGTAAATTTTAAAAACTCTTACTCAAGTTCTAATTGTGGCTTGATAGTAATCTCAATCTTAACTTCAAGCCAACTTTAACCCTAATCTTATCTACAATTAGAAGATGGTAATCTACATATTATATTTATATAATTTTATCAATTTCCTAACCAATAAAAATATTAATTTAAATCATATCAAACTTTCACTTTGAATAGTGTGAAATGGCTCCATCTTATATAGAAAAATATCTAAGAATAACATTTTTTTAATATAAAAGATCATGATTTATGTTAGGCCACAATTATGTTTACTTCATTTGAAAAAAAATAAAATAAAAAATATATATATATTTAAATAAATTAAATTAAACATTTCTAATGAATTAAAAGAAATATGCAAAATAATTTTACTATAATTAAGCTGATGGGCTTTTTTGTGAGCAAAGCCCATTGACAAAAAATATCAGCTGACGGAAAAGTGTCAACTAACTGGTCGGAAATTTGAAACTTCTGGCTTAAAACAGAGTGCTTAAAAAGTGGTCCGAAACTTGAAACTTACCGCTTAAAAATAGTTGCCCGAAACTAACTTGAAACTTCCGGGTTAAATCTGAGTGCTCGGAAAGTGGTCAGAATCTTGAAACTTACGGCTGAAAAATAGCGGTCCACAACTTTCATATTGCATATCTGTACAAAATGTCGAAAAATAGTGCGTTGAAACCTGTCTACTCTGAAACATAGAAACCAACCGATTTTTGTGTGATTATGAATGACAAAGCATGGAAATTGTGCAATAAGTTCCTGTTCTTGGAGTGGTTGCGAGCGTGGGTGATATCTGGATAAGTTTTCTTGCCTTTTGAACAGCATGGAGATCACTGAACCACTTTCGAGTTACCGTATAAATCAGCCCAAAGGTGTACAAACCATGCACAATCTCTCTGTGACCCCTAGCCTGTGTGTTGTGAGAACAGGTTTGTAGATTTCCCTCTCATTTTACTTGTTCAAGATTTGGTATCAGGTTTGTACACCGATAAATATCCCCTGTTTATGTATTAAGTATTCATATGTAATTGCAATGCAGGTCTGAGAACGGGGAAGCCGTTGTACTTTGTGAGCTGTAGCCTGTGTGTTGTGAGAACAGGTTTGCAGATTTCCCTCTCATTTTACTTGTTAAAGATTTGATATTAGGTTTGTAGACCAATAAATATCCCTTATTTATATATTTAAGTATGAATATGTGACTGCAATGCAGGTCTCGTAACGGGAAAGCCGTTCTGCTCTGTGAACCGTACCCCGTGTGTTGTGAGAACAGGTTTGTTTCTCATCATTTTTCTAAAGGTTTTGTATTAAGCTTACTGTCAAATGATTCCCTGTTTATGCATTGAAGTTTTCAGATGCCCTCTGCCTGTTTTCCCTCTTTGACCAAATGTTAATCATTGAAACAGGACCTTAACACTAAATTCCTCAGGCTATCATAACTACTGTGTATTTTTCATACTAATGAATTTCCAACGTAGATTGGCTCACCAGCCCCTGATTATAACCAACGCGACAATTTAGCACCATCAGATCTCAATCTCTAAACACCAACATTTAACAGAAGCAATCTGTCAAAGAACAAGAAGGCTAAAAAATTATGTCATAATCATAAAATATTGATAGAAACTGCCTGTTTTTACATGAACATCTGGATAGATTCTCTGAAAATGCAGATGGGCATTCATACTATGAAAAGAAACTCAGATTAGAACAACTCCATTTCATTCTCTTTTTTACATTTGTTTACCAGTTCGTTTGCGAGTTCTACTGCTGCAGTTTGATAGCGCTTATTTTTCCCTTGACTGCTGTCGTAGAACACACAGACTGTCTGAAACCTAGAGGTGGTCGTTGGTATGAATGTATGCATCATATATATGTATATGTGTGTGTATCTTCTCTTTTATTATGAAAATGAACACCAATATTGAACCAGCCAATATTTGAAGGTTGCTAATGCAGTAGATTTAGTGATAGGCAGGAACCCTCAAAGAAACTTGATCTAGGCCTTGAACAAAATAGGCAAAAGGGTGTTAGCTCCAGTAAAAGTTAAAGATGGATACACTTGAGAGCACTGGATCCAAAGGCCACAATCAAGAAGCTATTGCAACTGTACCTATAGTGTTCACAATTGATAATGTATGTATATATTTTTTATCAGGCTTTAAAAGGAAGGGAAATTTTAAGAGAAGATAATGTGTATGCAGATATATACAGTGATTAAGAATATACAAGAAGCCCATGTGGCAATGTCTCATGATTAAAATGCAATAAGAAATTTTTTTATATACAATCCATAGTTCCTCCAGAATTTATATTCCTCACATCAGCAAACAAGAGATGACACTAAGATAATCAATCTCATGAACCATGAAGAGACATAATGAAATCATAAAGTCAACTATCTTTACCTGAAGTGCACAGTAATTGCTAAGTGAAAACAAAAACTCCTCACTGGCATTTTCTGTGATTAATTTTGACATGGCTTCAGGATTTGGATTGAGTATCTGCATAAAATTGATTTGAATCAAAATATTAAAATCAAGTAGAACTGTAGAACCATCAAGAAATACTGGTTCTAGTTGAAACTCCTAAAATTGCCGCAAATCAAGCCAACTGTCAAAGGCTGGAAAGGTGCAAGAATCTGGCGTCCACGGTTCAATTGGATATAGGAGATTTTTAATAAATGTAAATCTAAATCATAATAAGATATTAATAGTTGTGACCAATACACTAAATAAGTGGAGATTAAAACTAACTCATGTAGGTGATTGTGCAAGTGCAATGAATTCATGCGTCCTGATAAGCCTAGTTTAACTTTTGAATATCAACAGATCATATTCAAATAAGCCTAATAATGCATACATTAGGGTATGAAAGGCAGCAAATTTTTTCGCAGTCTTACTTGTGAATATCAACAAATCATATGCAAATAAGCCTGATAATGCATACATTAGGGTATGAAAGGAAGATAAGGTATTTGCAGTCTTTCTGATAAACAAGTTAGTCTCTCTGCATTGAAACCCCGAAGACGCCTTGCTCCTGTGATTACCAAATGCTGAAAGCCTAGACGGTGGATAAAAATATATATTTTAGAAGCAAAATATTGCAGTGAATGTATTAACATGTGCATTTCATTCAGGATTTTAGGTACTTCCAGAGGATCTCGGTTCTGTTCATGTGAAGAAAGTATTTAAATTTTAAAGCTTCTTTACTTATGAAGATTTCGAAGCTTTCTTTGAAGTGTACTAAATATTAATATTATTATTGCTTAAAACTTGTATTACATATTAATTTGTTTCAACTTGTGCGTGCAGGATTCAAACAACACAATTGCCAACACAAAACATTCTACATTAGGTGTTCAACTTTCCATCAGCAAAAGGTACACAATGTTATTGAGGTCCTTGTATATTCCTCATAATTTGTGTGAAGATGATTTGTCAATTCCAAAGCAACACTTTGTCTTTACAACTATCAAAGATATAATGGCAACATCCAACAACACAAATATTGATGCAATTGGAGTTGTGACATCTGTGAATTCAACATCAACAATAAGGAGAAAAGATGGGATAGAACTCCAACGCCGTAATATTACATTGTTAGATATGTCTGAGAAATGTATAGATCTCACACTTTGGGGACCGATAGCAGAAAAGGTAGGTGGTCAGATAGAGCAACAGTACATGAACAAAGAAACAATTGTTCTTGCAGCAAAAAATTGTCGTGTTTCTAAATATAATGGAAAAGTGCTCAACACAACAACGAATACAAACCTAGCAATAGACTCAGAAATGCAACAGACAATAGATTTGAAAAAATGGTTCCAAGAAAGTGGATGTAACTTGCAATCCACTACAACAAGGCACAATGAGACACCTACAAATTCTCCACAAATGACCATCTCAGATATTCAGGGAAAGATTCAAGTTATAACTGAATCCATCCAATGCATGTTGAGAGCAACATCATTATTCATCAAACAAGACAAAATTTGTTATCCAACATGCCCCAATCAATCAGGTGGACAAGAATTGAAAAAGGCATTGACACAAGATAGAGAAGGCAACTGGTTCTGTTTAAAGTGCAATTTCAATCCGAGCAGTTGTAATTATGGATATACATTGCAAATCAAGCTTCAAGATCATACAGACACAATGTGGGCTATTGCATTTGATCAAGGAGCAACACAACTGATGAAAATGTTCGCAAAAAAGTTGTACACCTTACAATTTAACCATGATGCAGAAAAAAATAGTGAACAAATCATAAAAGACATACTAAACAGGAATTATGTATTCACCTTAACATGCAACCAAGAATTGTACAATAATACAACTTGAATCAATGCAATCATCACAGGGGTGCAAACAGTAGATTTTGTTGCTGAAAGTAATAACCTACTATCCAAAATCCAAGAAATGTCCTCTGCTAAAAATGCTTTGGCATGATGCCAAAATAAAATGTCCTCTTTCTTGTACATTCTACTCTAATACAAAAGTGTGTACTCCTCTCCATGTAAATCATTTTCAAATGGCTACTTGAAAATGAGATTTTGGTAATGAATGAACTCTTGCTCAACTTTATCTAACATGAATTAATGTAAAGCAGCATTTCTTGATTATGAAAACTACCATCATAAATTTTTCAACATGTTTTATTGATCCATACAACATTTACAAAAACTTGAAGTAATCTTGCTTATTCCTGTACATGTAAATTTAATCTTTTTTAGTCATTTACATGTAAATAGATATTAGTAAAAAGACAAGATGAAGCTCCCTGTACAAAGATTATCATTTACATAAAATGCTCATTAAATATTATGCTTAGGTTTCTCTATCCCGTCTTCAACATTAATTACTTTCTAATGCCAATGCATACCTCCTTTCTGCAAATAATTTATCCTAAATAAAAATAACAGTTTTATAGCCATCGACATATGGAAACTCATAGTGGAACCCATCTACCAAAAACTCAGCTTTCTGAGATCCAACGACAGGAAAAAAAGAAAAAGAAATCAAGAATGTTATGCCCGTAATAAAGATATGATAGCTGCTTGCAAACGGATGAAAAGATTACACCAAGATTCAACTACCTCACAACAAATAGCAGCACATAGTACTGAAGAGATGCCCACCCAACAACAAACAATTGAATTACAGGAACAACCATTCCAAGATCAGCAAAACCCATTACAGATGCAAACAAGTTGTCTCCTAAGAAATGATCCTTTCGAGCTTCAACAAGAAGAAAGAAGAAAAAGATATTGAGAATACTATGCTCGTAATAAAGATGTGATAGCTGCCCGCAGGCAGGCAAAAAGATTAGAGAAAAATTCAATTTCTTTGCAACAACTAGAAGCACAAACTACTACAGAGACAACAATAGAAGAACAAGATGCACAATTATAGAACCAACCATGTGAAGGTCAACAAAGTCAATTACAACAACACAGGAATAGACAAGTGCATATGAGACAGAAAAATGATTATACAAAGGCATTAAGACAATTCCATCAAAGGATTGATGCATTGATCAACTTGCAAACATGCATTATATGCAAAGAATCATATCCAGGAATGTGTTTCCAATCAACAAACACAACTCCCACATGCAAAAGATGCTTCCATGAGAAAGGAATACATTGGTTCTCAAACACAAACAACATGGATCCAGGAGAACAACCAATTGTACTTAAAAGACTAACCCAAGTTGAAGAAATGCTTATTGCCAGGGTCAACCCAGTATTACAAGTAACTCAGAATTTTGGAGTGCAGTATAAATATCATGGACACATGATAAGCTTTGCACAGGATATCAAAAACATTGCAAAAATTCTTCCAAGAAGAATACAAGATCTAGATAAACTCATAGTTCAAAGATTACATACAACAGGAGAGTCCTACAATTGTTATGTCAGTAGGAGACACATTATAGAGGCATTGCAATACAAAGTCAAATTTGACCCATACTATAAGGATGTCACCATCAATGCTGAAAATCTTGCAAAAATTCCAGAAACAAGAACAGATATTTCAACAATGCTTAAAACCATTGAGACAACAGAAGACATGGTGGTGTCAAATACTCAAATGGACATTGATGAGGAACTAAATAGAAACACTCAAGCATACACATCGTCATTCATACCTAAACAACCAAAAACAACTACAAAGCTAGAGAATATAAAGCAAAAATTGCATCTTGCCAGCAACACAACTGACATAATAAATTGGCCAGAGATAGAGTCATCTCCAGTAAACGAATACAACACTGAGGTTTTACTAGATATAGCATTCATGTCTCTCTTTCCAAATGGAACAACACAAGTAATGCAACCGCGGATAAAGGAAGTGCACATTCATGAGTTTGCACAATACTTAATGAGGTTCCATGACAATAGATTTGGAAGGCATCCCCGCTTCAGATATTTCATCTTTAATCTCATGTGTAGACATTGTAGTCAAGCAGTGGCAGCCATATTTATCAAGAGAAATGCAAAAGAAAACATACCTACCACTATAGAAAACCTTCGTGCACACCTCACAAATTTGCCAAACAACCAACTTGCAAATGAACTTATGCACCATGGTTCTTCAATGCGAGGTACATGACCATATTGGAACAATCGACATGCAGAATTGATAGACATGATCAATCAAATAGGATCACTGACTCTTTTCTTCACATTGAGTGTCGCAAATACAAAAATGGCCAGATTTACATCAACTCATCTCAAATGGTACTCCGGTCAAAATGCTATCAAATAAACAATGAATGGAGAACATTATTAATAATCCTCATACCGTAGCATTGTACATGCATCACAAATTTACAATATTTCATGAAGAAGTTATTGAAAAACTATTGGATGTAGAAAACTATTGGTACAGAATAGAATGGCAACATAGAGGAAGCGCACATATACATGGGGTTATCTGGATAAAAAATGCACCTAATATGGATAAACTTTTAATTGGAACAATACTACAGAACTTGAAAAAGAACAAATGTTCTTCAACAATTATGTGACTGCTTGGAACCCTCGTGATGAACCACATAGAAACAACACAATCTTTCAATCTCCAACTGATGATCCATGCTTGCTCGATACACAATAGATACAAACTATAGAACCCAACCATGACTACGAAGAACTAGTAAACATAGTCCAATGCCACACAAAATGTAGAGAAGGCACATGCCTAAGGAAGAAAGGTTCAAAACTAGAGTGTCACTATAAAGCTCCATGGAAAGAACAAACAAACTCCACCATAGCATATGATGACAATGGGAAAAAAAAGGTATGAGCTTGCAAGGAATGATGACAGACTTAACATACATAATAAGGACATGTTGAAGATCTGGAGAGCCAACATAGATTGCCAACCTATTATCTCACGAGAACTAGTGCTCAAATACATTGCCAAATATGCATCAAAAGTAGAAAGAACATCTGAGACATACAGTAATATGTTGAAAAGAATATGTACAACCCAGCAAGCAAATAGTCCAGCTCTCACAGCATACAAAAAATTCATGACTGAAGTTGTACCTGAGCGTGACATAGGAGCACAGGAAACATGTCACATGCTTCAAAAACTGCCACTTGTAATTTGCAATCATCCTTTCACATCATTGAATGTTGGACAGAAAATGTTTCAATGGATCACAAACACATCAGGAACAAACCAAATTCAAGCTACCTACTTGCAAGCATACATTCAGAGGCCTCAAGAGCTTGAGATGATAACACTTCTCGAATCTACATGCTCTTACACCTTCTCGACAAACCGCAGACATTGTAAGTGGAAAGCAAGAGAATAAAAAGCAATCGTCAAAGTTTACCCAAAGTTCAACAACATTCCACATACTGACTCAAAGCATTTTGAAATATTTTGTTGGAGTGAGCTTCTCTTATACAAGCATTTTCATGATATAGAAAATGACATTGGAGTAAATAAAGATTCAATTATTGCAAATTGGAACAACATCAATGCAAGTGGATATGATGTTTGGCATGTCAATCGCATCACCCAAAATGAAACAAACACAGAAGAAGAAGAAGCAGAAGAAGAAGAAGAAGAAGAAGGCAACAATGACACAAATAACCAAGCTTAGAATCAAATGAATGAATGACAATTCTTGTCATAATGAGGCCCTCAAATAATAGCACCATCAACGAACTAGACATGCTTGGTAGGCGTGAATTTGACAACAACAACACATGGGATCAAAATAACATACCACAACGTCTACATGAAATTGCAACACAATTCATATATTCAAAAACAATAAGTGCACAAGTAGAGAACATTCTATCAGACTACCATGTTCCAAGCTATACATTATCAAAAAACCAAGAAGAAGCTTTGATGATAATTAAAGAGCACAGCAACTGTGTACTTACTACACCACTCTATATGATCATTCAAGGTACAACAGGCACAGGAAAATCATACTTAATTCATTGCATACGAAATGCATTAAATATTCATAGCCAACAAAAAAAAAATAGCTCCTCACACTAGCTCCTACAGGTGTTGCACCATTCAACATAAATGCATCAACTATACATACAACGCTCAAGATACCTATCAAACAAATGCAACCACTACAAGGACAAGCATTGACAATATTCCAAGAGGACTTAAAGGAAGTAAGATACATTCTTATTAATGAGCTCAGCTTCATTGGCCCAAAGCTACTATTGAAAATAGATAGTAGACTACGATAAACATTTCCTCAAAATCAACAACTATGCTTCAGTGGACTTTCAATAATCCTGGTTGGTGACCTTGCTCAACTACCTCCAGTGATGGACAAGCCTCTGTACACATCTCATTCTATTACTAGAACATTGTGGGAGTAGTTCACAATAGTTATCACATTGCAAACAATATTCCACCAACAAGGTGACAATATGGTGCAAACACAATTTTGTCAACTATTGCAGAACATACGAAATGCAAAACCAACAAAAGAGGACTGGGAGCTCCTAATTTCACGTTCAGACAAACATATCACATCAAATGTGAAAGAAGAATTTGACAAATCAGTGCATCTCTTTGCTACAAATGATCTAGTCAAACTACACAACAAAAAAATGTTAAAACAACTAAATTGTCCAATTGCAATAAGTGTAGCAATCAGCACTAGAAACAACACAGAATATGCAATGATTGATGAACAGCTTGAAAAGGAAATTATGCTCTGCAAAGGTTAATGCATCATGCTCACAACAAACATATGGACACAAGAAGGTCTTGTAAATGGAGCATTGGGTGAAATAATTGAAATAGTTTACAGCCCTGGTTCCAAACCCCCTGATCTACCACTTTATGTTTCAACAAGGATTGATAATTATAGTGGTCCACCATGGAAAGCAGATGATCCTAAATTAATACCAATAACTCCAGTATCATTGTGCACGCAAAGGCAAATGCCACTAACAATGGCATGGGCTTTAACCACACACAAATCACAAGGGCTCACACTACAAAAAGTAACAATTGACATTGGAAAAACAAAAAGGCAAGGACTGACTTTCACAGCAATTTCCAAAGTCAAATCATTAAATGATCTTCACATTCACCCACTTTTCTCCTTTGAAAGATACTCCAAAATGGAAAATAATTCATATACAATCATTAGGAAAAAAGAAGAAGCTCGATTAGAAAAGCTCACCCTCACTACAATCAAGGTACACAACACTTTTTTCAAATATGCTTTCAAATGAAACTAACTATTCAATTTTGTTGAAAAAGTATTTATGGAACTCTAATTTATGTATAATGATATGATCATGCAGGATTCACAGAAAATTCATTCAACTAAAGCCATGCAACAATAAAACAATAAATACCACGTGAAGGAGACAATGGTATTATCTATACAAATGTATCCAACTCATATGTAGTTTTTAAAAATGTTTCAAATTGATACTGAGATTATTTCCTAACACATAGCTTGATAATGCAAACTTATTTAACTGCTCTTTCAATAGCATAAATTCTTTTACAATTCTAATAAAAAAATTACTCATCTATTCAGCAAATTGAAGATTTAAGTTTATTTATAAGTCACAAATGAAATCTTCTTTAAAAGACAAACTATTTAACTCTTCATTCTGTACAGATGGGAATGGGAGACGACATGGACATCCTTTACAAGGGAGGCTTTGCATGATGTGAAACTTTTGTAAATTAAATTTTTTTGGCTATAACAGCTTGGACTATTGGTCCTTCAAAATGCTTCTGCCTCTTGCCCAATCCAAAACTTGAGACATACTACTATGTATGTTTAATGAGATAATTTGAATTATGAAGTTTAGATTGAGAATTTTAATGATGAATGAAATTTGATAAGGGCAGTTTATTACATCAACTGAAATTTCCTACTTTGCAGCATTAATACTTGAAATCTAGCATATATGTTTCCCTTTGGTTTTGGCTTTATGTTCAATCAATATTGAGACTTGCCCACAAGTCACAACCTATGATTCAAATCTAAAATACATACATCCTAAACTACATAACAATAGTACACCATATGTTCCTATCGGGGAAAACATTGCACCTCGTTGGTGCAAGTGCTAGTATAATATAAACTAAAGAAAATATCGTTATATTTATATTAATTATATATAAAATAAGAAATACTTAAAAAGTACAAGATGCAAGTTAGAATTTTTTCAGTATTAAATTATAATATTGAGATAAAATTAATAATTGTGAGGGAAGAAGCTTTGTATATGAATCTTTATTTTTATCACAAATTTATACTTTAAATATTTTTCTTAAGGTTAATTAATTTTGGTTCTAATTATTAAACTAATAGGTCACAAATAAGGGACCAATATTTAAAACACAATATAAATATTTTTAAAAATAACTAAAATCTATAATAGCTCTTATTATATATTAAATTTTAACATTCATTATCATGGAAATGTTTCACTGCTTTTTTTATTATTGACCAACACTATTTTTAAACAAGAAAAATTAAAAAAAATAGCTAAAATATAACTACCAATGAAAAAACTAAAAACTTCAAGAAATTAATTTAAAAAAATTATAAAGCTATAAATCATAGTAAATAACTTATAACTTATATTTTTTCATTATTACTGACATAAATTTTTTCTTAAGATTAATTAATTTTAGTTCTAATTAAACCCTAAGCTATGAACCCTTAGGCCACAAATGAGAGACCAATATTTAAAACATAATATAAATATTTTTTAAAATAACTAAAATCTATAATAGCTCTTATTATATATTAAATTTTAACATTCATTATCATGAAAATGTTTCAATGCTTAATTTTTTATTGGCCAACACTACTTTTAAATAAAGAAAAAAAACAGCTAAAATATAATTACCAAAGAAAAAAACTAAAAATAGTAAATAACTTTTGTTTTTTCATTGCCCAAGAGAAGCTAATTAAAAGAAAGAGCTCCCCAAAACCACTAATCCCTATATAAGAAGGGAAAGGGAGTAGTAATAAGCATTATATTGGAAGGGCCAAGATTCTCATAATGGATCGAACAGCTCAGAAAGCAGAAATGAGCGGAAAAAAACTTGCGGCGCGGAAGTATGAATACACTTCATCTGAGGAAGACAGTGAAGACATTGAATACGAGCCTTTATCTATGCGAGATTCAGCTTGGTTAAAATCCAAACATCATTTTCAATCTTCACAATCCTCTCTGAAATCTGCCTTTGATGAATGCTGTAAGACAGTTGATGCCATGCAAACCGATTTGGGTAGAGCCCAAAGAATGATCACGGATTTGACTGAAAAAAATGAAAAGCTAGAGAAGGAATTGAAGAGGGCTAAAGAAGTGGAAGAATGTAGCAAGAAAGATCTTGAGCAAACAAGAAACAAGCTGCGGAAGCTGTACAAATCATTTGCTGAAGTGAAAGAAGAATGTGATAAATTAACTATATGATCAACAAGGAGAGGCCTCAACAAAGACTTAAAAAGGGTTTATTCTATGCTCTGGTTTTTCAAAATCAAATTTTATCATGTTTTCCTTTTGTAAGTTTAGATTTGATTAATTTTGCATTAGATTTGTACTTTTTTAATCCGCTGTTGTAGTCGTGAGAATAATGCATGCAACATTGCACGAATAGTTAGTTATCTTCAAGTAAACTCCTCAAATTATCCAGTCGAACCGGCTGTTCTTTTCAAGTCTGTTTGGTGTTCAGTCTCAGCAATGTGTTTTCTAATAAGCTTCAATAAAATTACTGTGCAACAGAGATATAGTGTTCAATTAATGCAGATTCTTTTTTACCTATGCCATTACTTTATCTGCTTCAATTGTTTTTTCCCGGAGTTTACTGATTTTTCAATTAACAAATTGTGGGAAAAAATCTTTGAAAATACTGCAATCCAAAAACGTATTTGAAAAGTATCATAACCATAGGGAAAAAGCTATATAAAAAAGGTCTACTCTATCAAAATATTTTATCTATTTAGAATTTTGTAATAATATCGTATTTTGTATTAATAGATTCTTCTAATATTCTTTGCTTATTCTGAGCAGGAGAGGGCCACCCAACATTTAAAGTAACATCAAGTCTTAAAGACACACAAAAATAATTCACAAGCAGTGAATTGAACCAAGGAGCATAGGAACCCCTTTCCAGTCTTCGTTTAACTCCTTCGGTTTGTCCGGGAAGGAAACCCGCTTGGGAGGATGACTCGTAGCAGCATCAGTTTAAGCCCCATTAGCTTTGAGAGTCACCTGCAAGTTATCCTCTCTTTTCCTATGTTTAGCCCTCTTCTCTTCCATCTCTACCTGTAAGCTATTGAGGGAGAGAGAGTTCTTTTCCATCATCTACTTAATGTAGGAAACTAGATCCTGAAGTTTCTTGTTAAGTTGAGACTGGTTAGCCTTCACATTGGCCAAAGCACTTACCATCTCATTCTTCTCCTCCTCTATTAAAATATGGTTTGCCTTCACATTGGCCAGAGCACTTACCATCTCACTCTTCTCCTCCTTTGTTGGAATCTGGTTCTTAAGTTCTTTGATTTCTTCCTCCATAAGCTCCCAATTGTTGATATTTTGGGAAAAATCATTTGCCACTTCCCATATACTCTCATCGCCCTTCCCTTGGTTCTAGTCTCCCGCCCTCTTCTCCGCTTCAACAATGACTTCCGACCTATTTATCCTCTTCCTGGCAATATGCTACTGCAAAATAAGTCATATGGTAACAACATTCTCTCTGTTGTAGAATATGCACAGTTCATCCACCTTTCTCTCGAGCATATCCAGGTCATAATGATCTTCAGAAGTGATATTCTTCAGCGTCGTGGGAGGGGTGATGCTTTGGGGGATGACATGATCTCTCGGGTAGCCATGAGGGGTCGAAACACGAGAGGGGTTAATAAACTGAGAGGGAAAATTATTGGCAGAATTGTCAGGAGTCCAGCCTGACTCTATAGACCAAGAGGAAGAGGATTTCTCAGACACCACCGCAATGTTCTCTATGGGCTGCTCAATACCTAGGGCCTTGCATTTGGCTTTCCTCATAGGGTTGACAAGGGTAAATTAAGGATCATTAAATTAAGGAAATTGAAATTCCTTTTGACTATTTCAATTTTAAGAAAAGAAAATTGAAGTTCTTTTTATTATAACTCTTGTAATTAGTGCTATAAATGACCTAAGCAGCAATGGGTTTGCCTAGACTGTATGGTGATGAATCTTCCGAGGCTGCAATGCTGCCAAATAGCTCATCGGTAACTTCAATTCTCTAGGATAAGCAGCTCTCTCTATGATGGATGACCTGAAAGCCAAAGTGATGATTTGGATGATGTCAAGACAGTAGGTTACGTATCCTCCAATGCTAGAGGTATATCAAGTGCTGTTACAGGAGATTTAGGAAAGAAAAATGTTTTTCCTAAATACCTACACAGCCATATTTCATCAAGACTTGATCTCGATATTTCTTCGACCATTAATGCTAGGAGAAATGGACTTGATGGAAAGCAGAGTGGCCTGACTCAAGGAATTACCAACCCAGTATCTGGAGTAGTAGGATTTAAGTCTTCTAGTGATTTTCCCCCAAGCAATGTATAACTGTATTCTCTGAAGGCTTTCAAAATCATACACCATGTTATACATCTGAAGACAATTCTTATTTGTGTTCACAGCAGAATCCAAGTGTAGATCACAATCGCTCTATTATTGCAACTGATGTCCTTTGCTTGATGATGTAAAGATCACATGAAATAGTTTCCCTGTTTGATAAAGGTGTCAAATGCTTCCTTATCATTAAACCCTATGAACAGAATCTGTAGATGTTCTAATTAAAGTCCTGCACAAACCCCTTATTAGTAGCAGGGTCAATGTTTATGTCAATTGTCATCTCTACCAGTTTGAAAACCATGTAATGAATCCCGTTATTTCTTTTCTTTTCATGAAGTACATATTGTATTCATATTCAAAACTGTCACTCAGAAAGAGGTTTTAAAAAGACAAAAATCAGCCAAAAATCAAGATTTTGAAAGAAATCAGCAACATATGAGATGTTAGAGAAACCCACTGCCTAGATCTGAAAACTAAGATCCCCTGAACAAAGAATAAGTCACAGATGGATAACGCAATTAGGAGTTGAAAAGAACCTTGTATGCCTGTAATATGAAACAATCAAGAGCAAAAGCAATTCATTTTGCTGACCAAATGTTTAAAAAACATATAAGCCTTAGCTATAAATGGAATACACCTTTAAGGTCTCATAATTGATAATAGTGATGGCAGTGAAAGCAGGCCATGTGGAGCACTGCACCATTAGTTGTGAGCTAATCTACCAAGTGTACTATGTCTTGCATGCTTTGCACTTTTGTTGTGTTTGTGTGATTGGCATCTTCATTGAATTTCTTGTTGGGATCGAGGAAAAGTTCAACTTATTTCTTCCACCAATATCAATCAACTATTGCAAAATTTGAAATGGCCGAAGGCAAGTATAAGGATTTTAAAACAATCAAATGATTACCTGACTGCCTGTCAAACCAGGTGGTTATCTGAGATTTCTCCCTTTACTGAATTTCACAACACTATACTGTGAAGGATATGTTGCTGCTGTTACCCCCTTGCATATTAGAGGAAATACAAATAGACATGCATTTGCAGATATAATGCTACTGATGGACATCATGATGAAATGCATTAGATCATATGCCTAACACATAGCCAAGGTTCACAAACTAGAATGCAGAGATTGGTGTCTTGGACCAACATGATGTTTTTATAGCTTTACATAGAATAGCTTCTAAGAAGCATAGGACAGAAAAGCTCTGCACATTTCTGAGAACTGCATTGATTTGTAGAGGCGGAGTGAAAACATTAGCATCCACCTAAAAGGCAGGGACTGACAAGCTGCTTTGTATAACATGACAGCACCAAGGATTTCAGTCATTGCAAATAGTTTGAGAATGGGAGCCCCCATAACTTTTGATGCTGTAAAACAAAGGCATGGAAATAAGAATATCAAATAGAAAATTTTCCAACCTCTACGAGCGCTTCCACAATCATTATTGTTCATGACATTACATATCTTTTGCAAACATGGCCATCAAACAATAGCAAAATCCAACAAAAACACATTTTAATTCCAACAAAAACACATTTTTCCTGTACCTTTATGAAGGTCCATGCCTTTTTCCAAGGCTGTAAGTTTACTGCAAATTAGAAGAATGCTGGCAAGTTTGAAGTCTGTCTCCACAACCTTATGTGGTATATGTCTACTTTCCATCAGAGTCAGCTTTGGAAGAGGGCTTGGACATTCATTATGGCATCATGAAAACAACATTTTTGTTGGTTTTTGTGAATACAACTATCGTGGTGGCCATATTTGCAAAATGCAAAAGCATATACAGTGCAGACAAACTATTTCACAAAGTAGCTGAAGAAATTATTGTTTTTGTTAATTCCAACTTGTGACAGTTGCTTTGTCTTCCAATTGTTTTGCCCCTAGCCATTGTCCTTTGGCATTCTTCAGAGACTTTATGTAGTGATGACTGCATAATGTATCGTATTGTATTTTTAAGCTCATAAAACAAAGCTTTAAGCTCACAAAACAAAGCTTTATGTATGACTATAGAGATATAATAAAGGGTTCTCCCCTGCTTCAAAGTGAGTAGGAAATTTTTTTTTTAGATAAATCAATTCAGAGCCACAACTACTTTTTTCAGAGCTTGATTGTTTTGTCATCTCCACATGTAATGATGCATAACTATTTATTAGGGTGTGCAAATGAAGATTGACACCTGCAATATGTGCATCAATCTATTCATAGATTAAACTTTGTCTGCTGCTTGTTTTGTTTTATTGCAGAAAGACATGAAGTCCACGTGCATTTATGCTTCTACATTTTCATTTTATATTCATGCATACTAGGGCAAGAGCATCGTAGGCGCTATCAGATCAAAACGCATGAGATGTGGAACTGCTCTAGCCAACAAACTTAATCTCTAACCCTTGTGTGTATAGAAGTTGGTCATCTACTCCGGCATTGTTACACTGGTTGCATTGTATAGGACAAGTATTTCTTACATTTTTGTTAGAAAAATTCATTTCTATCTAGGTATTGAGTAGTATGCAAAATATGCCCTAGCCAGTCAGTTGTGACAGACAAATCATGGCTCCCTCGATTGTGAAAGGCAAGTCCTTTTCTCTACCATCTGAGCCCTCAGCGGTGAAAGACAAGGCCTCTTTTTTTACTGCTTTTCCATTTTTTTGGTCTTTGAGTGTTATCCTCACATTATCCCTAAAACCGTAGAATGTTAGTAAATTTGCTCTTACTATGGCTCATTATCCATTTAGTGGGACAAATCATGATGGAGGTTCTTTTTAATAATAATTGATACTCTTAAGAGTTAATTTTGTTTTCATTAGTTATGAGGAAGTTATTATGTTTGTCAAAGTCATTCGGTTATGAAGAAAAGACAAGTCGGTAAGGTAGAGAAAGCACTTGGTAAAAGAATTAGAAGACAAGGAATTTTGGTAAAGAAGAAGCAAGTATAGACATCGAGCAAGACAGAACTGAGCACCGAGAACCAAGTTTTACCGAGCACCTAACCGAGAAGAGAACTCAGTTACCGAGTTAAAGAAAACGTGTTACCAAGCAGAACATGCCAACATCAGAAGAACCTTTTAGTACGTTGAACCTGGACACCGATTAGAAAATGGTTTACCAATCTCGAGGAGATCGTATAACAGAGCATTGGAGATTACACATGATTCCAAGGTGAGATCCGCCAATAAGAATTATGGATGAAATATGCATTGGAAGTGTACCCAATGCTAGCACTGCTTGAAATGAAGATTCTAGAACATCTAGCACCACTTAAATTTGAGTATGAACATCAGAGTGGTGGCATATGCATGCATGAAGAGCAATTGGAGATTGCATGTATGAAGCATATCAAAACAGAAGATAAATAAATAGTGAAGCTACCAAGTAACAAGGTATTGAGGAACAGATTTAGAATTGAGCTACCAAGTAATGAATTGATTAGTATGATGGATATACAGTATGAGGTAATAAATTGATGAGCATATAGAGTATGAATAGCATTTGTTGATGCAAGTATGACATACATTTTTGTATTGCTGATTAAAAGTTAATCAAAATTGTATAAGTCTCTTAACCAAGCAAATATTAGCAGGTCTTATGTATAAATCCTTTAACCAAGTACAATTCTTAGATTAGGGTTGTGAAATCTCTTAACAAAGTAGACTTAACACTCTTTAGAACTCTTAATCGAGTTAATACTCTTAATAGGGTAAGCTATCAGAAATAGCTAAGCATTGTAGCTCTAACCGAACAACTTTATTCTGTAGTAGTGAAGTCTTGTGAGTGTCAACTCCACCATAGTTTTTATCCTCCAACAAGGATTTCTGTGATACCAAATACTTGTGTTATGTATTGATGATTACATGTTTTATTTATTTCATCTGATGTATGGAAATGTTAAGGAATCAGTAAATGAATGTGAAGATAAGTTTAAAAGTGTTTTAGAGTACTAATTCACCCCTCCCCTCTCAGTACTTACCTTTCCACACCTAGATCCAACAATTGGTATCATAATTCAGTCTCTTATTAAAGAGATTGGTCACTTGAGAGGAAAGATCTGGAAAGATGGAAAGCTACAAGTACAAAAGGATAATTGACAGTATGGAAATAGAACTGAAGATGGCCAATGAGAAAATTGAAGAGTTGAGCAAGAAATTGAAATAGTTAATCAACAAAAGGAAAGAACTAGCACATCAGTTGAAAGATACTCAAGATCAAGTTGAGGAACTTGAAGAACAGTTAGAGGGAAGCATGTCTGATGAATATAATGCACTTGTATTAGAACTATCTGAAAAGAATAGGGATCTAGCTGATCAAGTCAAAACACTGAAAAAAGAACAAGAAGCACAATCGGTAAGGATGTGTGAAATCATGGAACAAAAAAGAAAAGATGAGGATGATAAGAGAACTACTAAAGAAGAAAGAAGACAAATGAATACAAGACTAGATGGCAAAGATAGGGAAATAATGAGGTTGGCACAAACTCACTACAACTTGACAGATCAACTTGTTATGGAAAATCAGGATGTTGCAAGGAAAGTTGGTGAAATTGCAGAATTGAGATATGAAAATGAACACTTGAAGAACAATCTAAAATCTGAGAGAGATGCTTATGAAGTCCTAAAAATAAATAATGAAGGATTGAAGATTCTAGATGAACAACTGAGAAATCAAAGGCAACCTAATGACACTTCTGGACTCGATTTCACTATAAACAGTACTACATAGAAGAGTGAGTCCTCCAAACAACTAACCAATCGAGATAAAGTTGCTACCCCACCGAAGTCAAAGAAGCCTACATGTTATCATTGTGGGAAGCTAGGACATACAACTAATATCTTTAGAAGTAAGAGAGGCAATCCACCGAATTCTCCTAAGTTTAAAGATCATTGTTATAACTGCAATAAGTATGGTCATAGGGTATTTGAATGTAGATCAAGAGTTGTGAACACTCCAAGGAAACCAATATTTGATGGTTACTGTAACAACTACAATAAATGTGGTCACAAATTTGGAGAATTGCGAGCACATTTGAGCATTGACAGAGACGAGATCAAAGAGCAATTTCGAGCATTCAGTTGAGCATTCTAAATATTTGCAAGAACATTTGAGGTATTTCTATTGTTCACCGAGTTGAATTATAGATTCTAATATTGTTGAATTTGAGTCCTAGTATTTGTTGAAGTATTTTCGAGATCAATGGCACCTAAGTTGTAGAAACCAATCGTAGTTGAAAAGATTAACCTAGTTGATCCTAACTATAGACTTCCTCCAACCGTTGTTGATGAAATTGATAAAACCAGAGCTCTATCCTTGATCCTACCAAGAGTCATTTTGATTGAAGCCATTTGCACCTTCATTCACTACAAGATCGAAGATATATGTCAGGGAGAAATTGATACATCCTATAAAAACTTGTGTGTCAATGGCAATCTGAAGAACGATCACACACACTTGCTTGCATGTACTGACAATATTCAAGTATGAATGGATGAGAATTTTACTGAGAAGAGTGCAGGACAAATTTATGTGGCTTGATGGGCTGATGAAAATAACAAAGGATGTGTTACATATTGTAACTGGATTTTCGGTTAGTGATAGATCGAGGGCCTATAAGCGGACAGATAAGAGCAAACTATGTGAGCTTTCAAAAGCTAAGTGGGATGGAAGAGGCCTAAAATTATCTATAGTTGAAGACCCCAAATTGAAATTTGCATCGAACATCATATCATACTGGATATTTCAATCATCTCGGGTAGATAGTGTGCCCTGTGGAACTGTAGATATTGCATACAAAATTGTGAAGAAGGACATGAAGATTGAATTGTGCAAGATTTTTCTCAAACAATTAGATGACAACATGAATACCATTCGAAAGGAAAAGTCAAACACATTGAAGTTTGGTCCACGGTTGGTATGTATATATTTTTATTTTCAAAACTCATTTCCAACAGTCGGTGAAGTCACATATAGTGCAAATAAATCCATATTTTATTAGATAAATGAATTTATTCAACGCATGGGTGATAATTTCAATATTATAATGGATGATTATTTCAGTAGATTTCAATCTAGAATGCATAAGAGGTATAGAATTCCACCTTAGTTAGTGGAAGAATATAAAGATGAATTATATTTTTAAATTGATACTGATGTGTATATCATAAGGGCAGTAGAACCTAGAACTGAGTGGTTACCACCGATGGGATATGAAATGAATATTGATGCAACCACTATACAAATAAAAGGACTATTAGAGAAACCAATGGATATAACTGTAACTGAGCATGAAATCTATGAAGAGGTTGTTAGCACCTAAAACTGTAGATGATCAAAACTAATCAGAAAGCCTTTGATTATTAACTCTGGTAATCCCAATAAATACATCTATCAGTAATAAACACTAAGGTATTAAGAATTTCAAATCCTTCTTCACTTTGAGCTCTAAGCTACAGGCCAAATCCTAGGGCATGAGAGTCAATAAACATACATCTATAGAGAAATTTGTCATTCAAATAACCCCAAAGCCCAGATAAGATGCCTTATAAATTATCCTCTCATGTATATACTATATCATCAATCCATGCACAAATATTAAAATCTTTGAGACCTCACTCAAGAATTACCCTTCCCTTGAAAGAAACTTGAGATTCAACCCCACTATCTACCTTGTAGAATAATGTTATTAAAACTGCCTTACAGATTAAATACACAAATTTAAATCAAATTCATACACGAAGACAACAAAACATATACAAGGAATTTCAGTATATTTTCATTAACAAATCTTCTGTATCAATACATTCAGAAACTAAGATTCCTCAAAATCAAAACACTAAATCTAGAAACTCCTATTACATTGAGTAATTCACCACCTCTTCAAAATTCCTAGAACTCACTATATATAGGAAAAAACCATCTTGGAATCCTTGAGAAAAGGATGCAACAAGCTTTGGATGGCTTTGATAGTGACCTACACTAGAATACAAAAATATATTTAAAATTGTAACATCAATGGAGGAAAATGGTGCCAAAAGTTGTTTCTTCTCATGGTGATTTCCCTTTGAGTTACACCCGGGTCAAAGGTATCTGGCTTCTTCATATTCTTGTCCACTGTAACAAACCCTGGAAAGAAACCCTCCATTATTTCAAATTCTGGAAGCAATGACCAACTGATCAAAGTTTAAAACATGGTCGTCGATCATATCCTTTCCTGGCACATCGGACGATCCTCATTAATCATCAAACAATCAACTAAGCTTTTTAAAATCAATCAGCCACATCATCTTTTTCAACAACCAATCAAGAATGAGCACCGCAGCACACCTAGCAATGGACCCACTATCTTCATCGGTCTTTAAAACAAGACCGTCGATCTTCACTTAAGAGAGATCTAATGGTTGTCGCAACATCATGATCAATAAAACTTCATGCATCTTTGCTTTACGTTTATACGATAACTATTAGATCAAGGAAGATCTACGGTGACTTGAAACCTGCAGCATCCTGACCCCACTTGACAACTGGATATATTGCTACTGTCAGATGAAAGAATCCAACAATCGATGTTCTTGTTCCTCCCGATTGGGCCCACAATGCTAACTCCTTGATGTTCTAGGTCTCTGCAATATATGAATATGACTGCAACAAGTCCTTAAGAAAATAAACTACCATATCCATGCAACTCTGAGATCCTGAAAGACCTCATAAATCATTTGGAGTGGGAAGACCAAATGCTCCATATGCCTTAGGATCGCTTGAGCCTACACTAGATGATACTTCAAAATATGATCTAGGTTGGCTCAGTCTAGTCAAAATATATCTGTCCAGTGTATTCGACGTAATGGTGGTGGTTGTATATGCAATCTGGATGATCCTATCAATTGCTTCCATTTTGAAGCAATGTAATCTCTATCAATGGTAGAATCCATTGATGGTGCCAATGTTAGAGAGCTCTCCCCAACTATCTATGAGTAGGTGAAGCTTGATCAACCCTATAATATTGATCACGATTAGCAACTTTGTCGCACCCCTGATTAAAATAAGGAGGAACATCTCAATAGTTGACCTTGAGGCCCAATCAGATCTGAACATACAATTGCTCTAAAAAATACAAAGGAATCTAGTTGTTATTAGGATAACGACCATAAGCTACACAAAGTCATGGGTAGATCCTAGATGCTATCTTAGGCTCTACGCACCATGTGACCTAGCATGCCCTCACCTTGGCCTTCCCATCATAAAATGGAAAGACCTCTCATTTGATGATGTCCTTAGAGATATGGCTCAAGACTATCTCTAAGGACACATCACCCGAGATATCATCTCTCAACTCTAAAAAAGATAGTCTTTATAATATGTGGGGTAAATTAAGTATGAGATCTCATGCATATAGTCAACTACTCAAGACTTGTTAGTATAGTGGTACAAATATCTTTGTACACCCATCTAGAGATCTACTAATCACACCTCTCAATTTTTCCATCTCAGTGTCAATAAAATGAAATGTGCTACCATTGTCTAGAACATAGGCCTTATTAGGGTGTGACACTTGAGGTGCATCTCCCTAAGAGGCGTCAACCAAAGGTGCATTATATTGAGTGTGTACCATCTAGGGGTAACATGTTAAATTCTAAAAATTAAGTACATTACTTGCATGCAAAATTTTTTTTGATATAAAACCATATCATTAACTATAAACTGATATTAAAATCTAAAATACATGTAGAATTCTAAATGATGGATATAAATAGAATGAGAATGAGAAGGTGGTGGGAGAAGAGAGGGGGTTTAGAGAGTTAAGGAAATAAGGGGGGTGAGAGAGAGAGAGAGAGAGAGAGAGAGAGAGAGAGAGAGAGAGAGAGGATTAAGAGAGAGAGTTAAGGAAATAAGAAGGAGAAATAGACAAAGAGTTAGTAAGAGAGAGTTACAAAAATAAGAAGGGGGGTTTAGAGAGATTCTTACGGGGATTAAGAGAGAGAAAGGAAATAAGGAGAATGAGAATGATAAGCGGGGGAGAGAGAGAGGGGTTGAAAGAGATAAGAAAATAAGGGGTGAGATACACACACACACACACATAGAATGTACTTGTGAAACCCCAAGGTAGCAATTGGGAAAGACTTGGGAAAAACATTGAGAGTGAGAAACTGAAGCCTATGATCAACCCAAAGATTCCTTACATTTCTTCTAGTGTTATGGAGGCCTTCAAATGTCAAGAGAGAAGGAGATCCAAAGGAAAAATTATGATTTTCCCTATTGAATGAGTGAACATTTCATAGATCTCCCCTGAATTCGCATTTCCAATTTCACTCTTAATCAAAACTAAGAAATAATAAGAAAGGTGTGTATGCAACATAAAGGCATCAAAACTTTAGAAAAATATTAAAACTAACACAAGTACACCATATACTACTAGTAAAAACCAACTGCCTATACTAGTGGCACAAAATCACAAAATGTAAAAACTACATATATTATGTTGGATTACAGATAGGGTGGGTGAATCAATCAACCTTGATTCTTAGTGTCTCAAAAACTTTTCTCTGATTAACTCAGTGTAAACTCGATTAGACACAATTCATAATTTTCCGACAATAGTAAATAAACTTTAACAATCAAAAATTCAATCACATAAATCATTCATCACATGTAACACCATTATTTAACGTGAAAACCCAACTTTGGGTAAAACCACTATGAGAATTGTCACTGGGTAAAAGTACAAACCTGTGTCACACTTTTATAAAGGAAAATGTCAACAACACACAAATTGTTCAACTTTAACGACATAAATGTGGCATTTGTGTTTAGAATTTGAAGATGATGTAAACTGATGAAATGTGTAAAATTGGATAAAGTTTATGCCTATAATTTTTTTAAACAAGAATTGACACAATTTTTTAATTTTTGAAATTCATTTTTCATTTGCTAAAAAATGTTGAAAATATGGGGTCTAGTTCCCGCCAAACAAGTATATACAAATAATTTTTTTTTCCTCTAATTTCAAAATATGTTATAGATGACATGTATAGCTAGTGCAAAAAAAGAAGAAATATTAGTTTTTGATGTATATTTTTTCTGATATAACTACTCAAATTTGAACTTATCCAAAATTGACAGTTTTCATCTCTCGTCAAATTTCCCCTATCAAATCTACACCATTTAGAAAAAATTACATATTCTTGAAGAGGAATCTCTCCTCTAGTGTTAAATATAAATTTTAAATTTTTCTGATATGATTTACTATTTTTTTTCTTTATTTGAAGCAACATCTTTTCAAATGTTAAAATACCTACTTGTAATATTTTGAATTTATAATATATTAGATCTAATTAAAACACTATAAAACTTATATGACAATAATCTTGACTCTGAGCTCTACAAAATGGTACTTTTATATTTTCTAAAAGAGTAAGAGTTATTGAAACGTCATTTTCCTGAAATAATTTTATTTCTTTGGTAATTGGACCCGAATTGGAATAAAACTTGCATTTAATAGATATTTCCAAATGGAAAAGTTGAAACATAAGTATCTAATGAATCTAGCTAGACCATATGTTTGAAATTTTATTTTTTTGTTAGAAATACTCAAATTCAGCTGTGTTGATAAGTTAGCCTAAAACATGACACATCTTTGTGCTTTTACCCCACCCACTAAAGAAAATACTCTTCTGAAGTATGCTTGGTTAAGAGCCAATTTGGTTAAAGATTACAATACACACTAGTTGGTATGACCTGGTCAAGGTATTTACCTCAGATTTTTTAGGATCTTCACCCTATTAGGAGTGGTCTGGTTAAAGGACTTTGAACACTCTTTAGAATGTTACATTTTGCAAAGATTTTACAATAAGACTATTAAGTCTACTCAGTTAAGAGATTTCTCTGTTACAAATGCTAATGAGCAATATTAAATATATTGACATATAAATCTGTAACTAGCTTTACATGATCAGATCCTTTGTGCATTCTCTATCTTCACTTCAATCCTTCACTTACCACTGGCTTCAACACTTCATCAAATCCTGCTTTATTGACTCATAATCTATCTTTTCCTTCTTCACTGCATCAATCGGTGACTAATCAACCCTTCAATTTGCCAGCTATTTGTTCATACAAATTAATTCTTTATATAAACTTTGTTTTGTTGCTTAATCTCCTTTATCACATTTTATTTTGATCAATCTTAGCCATTCAATTCATTTTACAAACTTATTCATTGAATCTAGATCTTGGTAACACGTTTACCTTCACCTTGGAACTTGAAATTTCTTGAAACTTGTTCCTTCTATTTTAACCCACATAGATCTAAGCCATAGATCATCACCTTAAAACTTACTGATCATATATCTCTTCAACTAACTCTTCCCCATCATCATAAACTTCCAACTCATCACAACTCATCATTAAATATCGTTATAATCCTTGTATTTAATTTATGTTCCTTGCTCGGTAGATAACTTTAAATTTTGGTTAACTTCGCTTGGTGCCTAAAACCTTCTACTCAGTGTCTTCAGTTCCTTTTTCGTTTACCGAAACTTACCTTTCTCTTACCAAATTACTTTTCCTGCTCTTATCGACTGACTTTTTCTGCTCGGTAGCCAAAACTATTTTGCTTACTGACTTGACTAATCTTCTTTACCATTCTTTATCGACTTGATCTAATCAAATGTTAGGTAGAAAAAAATTATATCAACATAATCTTAACATTGTCCAATCTATATCACTTGCCCAATTAAGATCTTCAACTTCACAACATCTCACTTCTTCTCCATAACTCATTCAGCTTATATCATACTTCGAATGATACATGACAACACAATATAAACCAAAAAGCAATTGCTTGACATCAATGACAAGATAATAACCGATTTAGCCTTTCTACTATCTTGTATACCTCTGATCTTGGCTGGTCTTCATCATCATCACCATTAGTTATAGTAAAAATATTAATGGCGACTATTTATAATATAAATGAATTTATTTTAGAATATTAAAAAATTGTGAACTTGTTTAAGAAATCTAAATGTGTTTCCAAACCTCTCTTTTCATTTCCAAATAGTTGATCCAAATGAAAACTAAATCTTTGGAATGGGTTGATGATGATCGTGCTCATGAGGTCTATACATTCTACAATGGAGAGCAATTGTTTGCATCTACATTTAAATATATAACTTGTTAAGAATCTTTTGAATTTTTTGAAGAATATATATGAAAATAAAAATTTCTATAAATATGACAAGGTTTATTAGAGGGCATAAAGTGAAGAAATAGTGATGATAATTCTTATCGTATGTCACAGTACACATAAATGAATAGTTGAAATCCTCTCTGTAAGTCCTCTATCATCATTCATGCAATAACTTTAGCAAGTGGGTGGGAAACTATAGTTCTATTGGGAGGGCTTCTACTATTCTATAGCTCATGCTATCCTAATGGAGGTTGGGGTGGGGACTATAGAGTCATTGGGCTCTATCATTCTATAGGTATTTGATAGATTAACATGTTTTTGGATTTGGAAATTAATCAACTTTCTATCCCTCTTCCAATTATGTCATACCCAAGCCATAGTTTCTCAGTCACCTATTATCCAATGACATCTACCTTGCTAGGATCATGATCATAATTAAGATTGTAGATTGAACCATAACCTTAATTACAACTTGACCCCAATATGACACCCATCAACTCTAATTACAATATTAACTCTTACCCTAATAGTAACTGAATCACAACCCTAACACTATCTCTAATGTTAATTCAAAAATTGGAACATCAACATCAATTGTAATTGAACCCTAATGCTAACTCTAATCCTGATTTTACTAAAACTTTAACTTCACTTGCTTTATCCAAAATGACAATCCTCAACTTGAATATTTTTTATTGGAAAATAATTTTTAAATTATTTAAATTTTAAATATCTTTGACAATTTTAATAATCATGAAGGAGTGAGGCAACAAATGGGGGACCTCATCCCCTTTGTAAGAATTTTCCTAAGGCAAAGAATGAATGCCAAGATCTAGAAGCTCAAGAGATAGCACAAGAGAGATAGGCAAAATGATCAAATAATTGATTATAGCCAATTGAATTGAATTAATTACAAAGTAGGAGTACCTAAATATATAGGCAATGCAATAAGACTACATGATAAGAAGATGATAAGATATCACCCATACAAGGTGGATCATCCTCCATTGTACATCAAAGTATGTGCAACATGTGTAACAATGAGAGGATGATAATGTGATAAGAGCACTAAAGGTGGATCTCACACACAAAGTGATGCAATAGTGGTCAGTGGAAGCCTGCAAACAATGAGCAAATTGGTGAGTTTGAACCCCTTAACACCCAAGGTGAAGGGTCTAGTGTTGAAATACTTATCACAAGTATCAAAAAAGACTTGATTTAAGGTTATCACAACCCTACAAGATAATATCACCTAATCACTAGGCTTGTCAAAGTCCCAAGCACCAAGAAACAAGAATTCACTAAGAGATCTCTTCAAGGAAATAAGTACTCAAACCCCATGATATGGATACTAAGACCAGGGGTGGCTTATAAACATGGTTCTAGCCTATTTAGGTCTTATCTTAACAATTCCAATGGTTCTTTCACCATTGAGAAACTTCTAAGGTTACGCTACTACACAAACCTAATATCCTGCTTGTAGCCCTTCCTAGAAGGAAATTTGAACACAAGACAAAATACTCCCAAATGAGAGGATAGTTTGGTTAGGGATTCTGATACCCTTTTGGGGTTTACAAAACATATCTTAACACCAAGAAATGGAATTGAGTGGAGGTCACTTCTGATGCAGTATTAGACTGGGCTAATAGGCCTAATGAGGGCTCTAAATGCACTACAAGCGCTCTTTCCCCTATGCCAAAACACAAATTAAGAATGGAGGCATGTGAGGACGTATGAAACAACTCAAAATCAAAGTTTTCAAGCTTTGGTGAATCCCCAACCAAGTTTTAGGATGACTGTCCTAATTTGCTGTGAGGTGCATGTATGGAGCCATACACCTAGGGCTTTGTGGCAACACCAACTCCCTGCTCATCCACACTCCAAACCTACATAATATGAAATTAAATTTAAAATAATTATATTCCACCAAGAGGCATCAATTTCCCATGGTGGAATGTGCCTAAACAATCAGGCCCTATCTCAAACCCTGATTTTAAGCCTCAATCCTAGGCACTGTCACTAAAAATTGGATATCTTTCAAACTAGGGCTGATCAATACATGAGACCAAGTGTAGATGAAAGGTGATTCAATGCTTCAACCTTTGGAATCATTGGTTCATGCCCTCATGTCTGTACCTGTCCATACCACATTCTGAAACATGAAATTTACAGAGAAAAGTTGGTTATTTTATTGATTTTTGTCAAAATTACATATCATATCCTATCACCCACCTATAAGGGATTATATAGGATTCTCCCAATGGTTACATGAGATGTTTAAACCATCTAGCCATTTGGGAGAGGAAATAACAAGTTTTAACAACTTTTAGAGAGTTGCTCAAAGTTGCTTAACAACTTTTGGAGCAACTTTTGCAATCTTTTGCAATTTTGCAAATCTAGTGACCAAAATTGGTCCTATCCTTATTTTAATGATCCCTAATGGATCTAAACATAGAATAGCATAAAAATACCTAAGACTAGGGTGTTGGATCATAAATGACCACTAGTTAAACCAAGGGCTCATAAAATGCCAACTTGGAACTATGGTCTTACAATGAGATCCAAAAGACTAACCCTTATCCTAAGCATGACTAGAGGCCTCTAAAGACCTTAGTGTGATATCCTAGACTTCATAGGAATGCCTGTTGAATCTGGAGTAGGAGTAGGTGCTCCTGCGCCACAAAGAGGCATGTGATGACAACTATCACACCTAAAGTGAAAATTCTCCTAACCATGTGCTAAAATGAAATGCAAACTCCTAGGTGTCTCAAAGATAAATAATATGAAAGTGCATTATCCTAAGTAAACTTAAATAAAGTGTAATTAGTGAATATTTAATTACACCAACACCCCCCCTTAAGTGCAATTTAGGGGAATGCACTTAAGCTCACAATGCAAGATGGGTCCTAGCTACTAGGCCATGTTAGGTACCCATGTACAATATGCAAGAACAATACAATCTCTCATAAAGTGGACAAAGAGGGAAAACCTCATGGGAAAAACCCTCCCCCAAAAAGAGAGATGAATACAAGATGCATGCATGTGGAGTAATCAAGACTCCCCAATTATGACATACATCATGCATATACAATAAAAAATACCCCCAAAGGAAGGAAACAAGGAGACATGATATCCCTCCCATAATGAGTAATCTCCTCCAAGGATGGTAAGTGCTTGAAGACAAAACATAGTCCACTGCCTAAAAACAACATTTCTCCTCTTAGGAAGAAGATACACCAAGTATAGATGCAAGAAGGCTTCCCATTATGGATAGGAAGTAGGAAGGGGAATCCAAATTATGATGTCTCTGAAGTATGCCCAAGTGTCACCATGTCCTTGGTTGATGAAGATGCCACAAACCAGTTAGGAGAAAGCCCAATAGAAGAAGGTGACAAACAAGGAACCAATGATAAGTGATCCATGTAAGAATTTGGATCAAACTCCAAAGACAAAGATGCCTCCTCAAATGAAGTAGGAAGAGGAGAAAGAAAGCCCCCCCTCAATGTAGAATGTACACCCATGATAGATGCACCTGGATCAATGTACAAATTGCACCAAAAAAATTGAATAATGTTCCTCACCTTAGGAAGAAACAAGTCCATAGGTGTATCAATGAATCCTCCTCAATCTAAAGGAAGAATCCTCATAATGTATGGTGTCTCAAGAAACTAAATAGGAATCTCCAACACATGAGTATGATCAACCTTAACTATGCAATGTGACATCTCAAGTAAAGTTTGAGACTCATGAAAACCAATCTCCAAAGACTCAAATGTCTTCTCTGAAGTTAAAGAGACCTCCTCCAAATTTTGTATCAAAGGATCCACGCTCATGTCAATCTTGAAAGAAGGATCGAGTGGAGAACAAAGATGAGGGTCAACATGCTCCCTCACAACAACTGAAGAAGGATCATCTTCAACAAAGAGAAGATGAATGTCATCAATGAAGTCTCCCAAATCTGAAATGTAGGACTCCACAAACAAACCTGCAATGTCTGTCAAGTAGGCATCCCATGGAACTATAACTGGAAGAAAAGGAATATCTTGTTGCGCTGAATCACAAGAGCAAGTGGCTATAGGAAGACATGCATAATCAAGAGATGTGATCTCAATAGGAGGAGAAGGAGCTGCAAATAGAGGTTCTGGACGTTTTGGAAGTGGAGGAATATGTGGATCTCCATACATTTCCCAAAGAATAGTCCAAAGATCAGGAATATTTTATGTCTCATCATCATAGTCATCAAGGGAATCCATAACATCCATATCCATATTCAAATAGATAACCTTAACAACTTCTGAATAAGAGTTACAATTGTAAGAAGGACTTTTAGGTCTATACTCATACAAATAGGACAACAAGTTATGCTCACTAAGATGAGAAAGAACCAATTCACTCCATTTCTTATAGTTCCCTCTTGTCAACTTAATTAAACCATCCATGATGTGCTTTTCACATGAAACAATGAGACCAAAAAAATAATGCACCCCCCAAAATGCAATGAGCCAGAGAACCCCCCCAAAATAGATGATTTTGGCACTTTATATATAGTGCGTGTATAATTGCCACTTGCCAAAATGAACCAAAGTGGACTTCTAATTTTGATAATTACAATAGAAAATATGAAGATATAGTAGACTCAAAAAAATAAGACACAAGATCTCTCAAGGATCTAACAAATTACAAGTGCCAAAAATAGGCCAAAATAGACCAAATTTTGAAAGTACTATGTCTACTAAAAATTTTTCCAAACTGATACCAGATTTGGAAAGTAGACAAAAAATTATGAACTTTAAAAAAAATAGCACCTGAAAATGTGTCCATATGAGCCCAAACGAAGCCTCTAAAGTTGTAAAAATCAGGATTTTTGATTTTCATAAAACATCAGAAACAGAAATCAGAAATCACCTGCACCATTAGGGAGATCATGAAATTCTACCCCAAAACAAAAAAAAAATGCTTCAAAAAAAGGACTTCAGATGACTGAGATATCGCTGTTTGAAAATCTCCTCTGAAATATTTTTTTTTGAATCACCACCGCCGAACCTTGAAAATTCAAATGGCTCTAGATTTGGCTTCAGATATCCGATTTGGATGAAACAAAATTTGATTTAGGGGTATTTGAACCTCCTCAATGTGATGCCAACCTCTGATTTGCACTAGCAAGCTCCAATTTTGACCTGCAATAAAAATATCTCAAAATAGGTTATACAACACAGCGGTAAGTTGCGAACCTCTCATTTGGGAGGTCTTGGGTTCAAGTCTTCTTGAGCCCCATGTTGATCTTGGCTTTGGCCTATTACCTATCAAAATGGTGTTGGTGTAGTTAAATATTTACTAATTACACTTCACTTAAGTTTACTTAGGATAATGCATTTGCATATTAGTTGTCTTTGAGACACCTAGGAGTTTGCATTTCATTCTAGCACATGGTTAGGAGAATCTCCACTTTAGGTGTGATAGTTGTCATCACATACCTCTTTGTGTGTGAGATCCACCTTTAGTGCTCTTATCACATTATCATCCTCTCATTGTTGCACATGTTACACATACTTTGATGTACAATGGAGGATGATCCACCTTTGGTGGACATGTGATTCCACCTTGTTGATTACAAAGTTGAGATACAAACCCATGAGCAATATTTACTAATTACACTTTACTTAAGTTTACTAAGAATAATGTATTTGCATATTAGTTGTCTTTGAGACACCTAGGAGTTTGCATTTCATTCTAGCATATGGTTAAGAGAATCTTCACTTTATGTGTGATAATTGTCATCACATACCTCTTTGTGTGTGAGATCCACCTTTAGTGCTCTTATCACATTATCATCCTCTCATTGTTGCACATGTTGCACATACTTTGATGTACAATGGAGGATGATCCACCTTTGGTGGACATGTGATTCCACCTTGTTGATTACAAAGTTGAGATACAAACCCATGAGCACATTGGAACACTATCTCCAATGTTAATTTAAAATTTGGAACATCAACATCAATCGTAATTGAACCCTAATGCTAACTCTAACCTTGATTTTACTAAAACTTTAACTTCACTTGCTTTATCCAAAATGACAATCCTCAACTTGAATATTTTTTATTGGAAAATAATTTTTAAATTATTTAAATTTTAAATATCTTTGACAATTTTAGTAATCATGAAGGAGTGAGGCCACAAATGGGGGACCTCATCCCCTTATTACAAAGTTGAGATACAAACCCATGAGCACATTGGATTAGCGAAGACAAAAGCATGTGATTACAATGGCCTAACAAGGGTTTGAACCTAGGAGGGGACAACAATAACACCACCACTTAACCAACACACTAAGTGGTGAACTCGATTACATAGTATTAAATACAACACATAAAGCAAGATGGGGCTTGAGTAGACTCAAACCCAAGACCTCCTATAAGAGGCTTGCAACTTATTGACTTGTTGTGGTGTGTTCCTAGATAAATATAGTTTATATTAAGAATATGATAATAGTTTAAATTATTATTAAAAAATAAAATATTACAAATAGTTACATACTATGCATTATTTATTGATTATTTGAAACACAAAATGCTAAGACATTTTTATAATAATTGTAAACTATATAATCCTACTTTTATAATTTTTATAATAATTAAATTAAATTTTAAAAACTCTTACTCAAGTTCTAATTGTAGCTTGATACTAATCTCAATCTTAACCTAAAGCCAACTTTAACCTTAATCTTAACTACAATTAGAAGATGGTAATTACATATTATATAATTTTACAAATTTTCTAACCAATAAAAAATTATTAATAAATCATATCAAACTTTCACTTTAGTACAAAACACTTCATCTTATATATAAAAATGATTAAAAATAACATTTTTTAATATAAAAGATCATGATCTAAGTTAGGCCACAATTATGTTCACTTCATTTGACATTACAAAAACATAAAAAATATTTTTTAAAAAATAAATAATTAAATATTGTCAATGAATTAAAAGAGATATGTAAAATAATTTTACTATAATATAAAATAAAATAAATCAAATATTGTAATATTTATATTAATTAAATAATAAGAAATACTTAAAAAGTACATGATGCAAGTTAGAATTTTTTTCTTAGAATATTAAATTATAATATTGACGTAAAAGTAATAATTGTGAGGGAAGAAACTTTGTATAGGAATCTTTATTTTTAATACAAATTTAAATTCTAAATATTTTTCCTAACGTTAATTAATTTTGGTTCTAATTAAACATTTTTTTTTTTTGATAAATTAAGGGATAAATGCTTTTAAGCTCAAGATATGAATCCGTGAGGCCACAAATGAGGGACCAGTATTTAAAACATAATGTAAATATTTTAAAAATAACTAAACTCTCTAATAAGTCTTATTACATATTAAATTTTGATAAATGTTTTGACTTCTAGTTATGAATTGGTGATGCCACAAATAGAAGACCAATATTTAAAACATAATATAAATATTTTTAAAAATAACTAAAATCTATAATAGCTCTTATTATATATTAAATTTTCATAATAAATAACTTATAACTTATGTTTTTTCATTGCTATTCAGGTAATTCCCAAGACAATCTAATTAAAAGAAATAGGTCACCAAAACCATTAATCCCTATATAAGAAGGGAAAGGGAGTAATAAGCATTATATCGGAAGGGCCAAGATTCTCATAATGGATCGAACATCTCAGTTTGCAGAAATGAGCGGGAAACAACCTGCGGCTCTGAAGTATGAATACACTTCATCTGAGGAAGACAGTGAAGAAGATGAGCCTTTTCCATCCATGCGAGATTCAGCTTGGTTAAAATCCAAACAACGTTTTCAATCTTCACAATCCTCTCTGAAATCTGCCTTCGATGAATGCTGTAAGACGGTTGATGCCATGCAAACCGATTTGGGTAGAGCCAAAAGAATGATCACGGATTTGACTGAAAAAAATGAAAAGCTCGAGAAGGAATTGAAGAGGGCTAAAAAAGGGGAAGAATGCAGCAAGAAAGATCTTGAGCAAACAAGAAACAAGTTGCGGAAGCTGTACAAATCATTTGCTGAAGTGAAAGAAGAATGTGATAAATTAACTATGTGATCAACAAGGAGAGGCCCCAACAAAGAGTTAAAAAGCCTTATTCTATGCTCTGGTTTTCCAAAATGAAATTTTTATCATGTTTTCCTTTTTCTCATTCGCGGTGTTGATTGTAAGTTTAGATTCATTTTGCATTAGATTTGTTTTGTTTCCGCTGTTGTAGTGAGAATAATGCATGCAACGTTGCATGAATAGTTAGTTATCTTCAAATAAACTCCTCAAATTATCCAGTCGAACTGGCTGTTCTTTTCAAGTCTGTTCGTTGTTCAGCCTCAGCAATGTATTTTCTAATAAGCTTCAATAAAATTACTGTACAACAGAGATATAGTGTTCAATTAATGCAGAATTCTTTTTTACCTGTGCCATTACTTCATCTGCTTCTATTTTTTTCCCGGGAGTTTACTGATTTTTCAATTAACAAATTGTGGGAAAAAAATCTTCTGACTAATGAACGCAATTTTAAAACATTCCCTAATGTTATGTGTTAGACAGATTTTTTTTTAAAAAAATCTATTATGAATTTGGTATCAGTTTTTTTTTTAACTTCTTAAAAAAATCTATTTTATGTTTTGATTTGATTAGGCTAAATAAAAGGAAGTTTTGTATTCAAATAAACAAAGATACAGCAATCCAAAAATGTCTTTGAAAAGTATCACAACCATCACGAAAAAGCCAAATAAAATATGGAGGGGGCTCAAACCCAACATTTAAAGTAACATCAAGTCTTAAAGACGACACAAAAAGAATTCACAACCAATAAATTGAACCAAGTGAAAAAAAAACCAGCACACTGGACCAGCCGACCAGACATTACATAAGGGGCATAGGAACCCCTTTCCATTCTTTGTTTAACTCCTTCAGTTTGTTCAGGAAGGAAACCCGCTTGGGAGGACGACCCGTAGCAGCATCAGTTGAAGCCCCATTACCTTTGAGAGTCACCTGCAAGTTATCCTCTCTTTTCCTATGTTTAGCCCTCTTCTCTTCCATCTCTACTTGTAAGCTATTGAGGGAGAGAGAGTAGCTTCTTGTTAAGTTGAGACTGGTTGGCCAGAACACTTATCATCTCATTCTTCTCCTCCTCTATTAGAATATGGTTGGCCTTCACATCAGCCAGAGCACTTACCATCTCACTCTTCTCCTCCTTTGTTGGAATCTGGTTCTTAAGTTCTTTGATTTCTTCCTCCATAAGCTCCCAATTGTTGAGGTTTTGAGAAAAATCATTTGCCACTCCCCATATACTCTCATCGCCCTTCCCTTGGTTCTAGTCTCCCGCCCTCTTCTCCGCTTCAACAATGACTTCCGACCTATTTATCTTCTTCCTGGCAATGTGCAGCTGCAAAATAAGCCATTTGGTAACAATGTTTTGTCTGTTGCAGGATACGCACAATTCATCCACCTTTCTGTCGAGCCTATCCAGGTCATAATGATCTTCAGAAGCGATATTCTTCAGCGTCGTGGGAGGGGTGATGTTTTGGGGGATGACAGGATTTCGGGTAGCCATGAGGGGTCGAAACACGAGAGGGGGGTTAATAAACTGGGAGGGAGAATTATTGTCAGAATTTTCAGAAGTCTAGCCTGACAATGTAGACCAAGAGGAAGAGGATTCCTCAGACACCACCACAATGGTCTCCTTGGGCTGCTATGTTATGTTTTAGACAGATTTTTAAAAAAAATCTTTTGACTTACATTATGAATTTAGTAATAGTTCTTTTTTTTTAAATTCATCCTCACATCTCTCATGTAGTATTAGTTTTTTTAATTTTATTTTTTTTAAACTAAATAAGAAGTTTTGTATTCAAATAAATAAGGAATACAACAATTTAAATATGTCTACTAAAATAGTCTACTCTATTAAAATATTTTATATATTTTGAATTTTGCAATAATGTCATATTTTGTATTAATAGATTCTTCTGATTTCTTTGCTTTAATGCTTCTCACATATCTTCATATTGAATTCTCCAAAGTCATCAATGTACATAACAAGTCTATATGATATAGAGAAGATTTTAGTTACAAACATACATTATGTAGAAAATATTTTAAGACAGTTTAGGATGTTTCAATAGTTGTAGCACTTGTTGTTGATTTAATGTCTTATATTTTTTTATAGTTTAGCACTTGAACTTTAAAATTGTTAGTGTTGATTATGAGTACAACTGATAATGTATTTTCTTGATTTAAAAAAATAAATCATATGATATTTGGTTTAAATCATATTATCCTACAAGAGTGGCTCTAAATTTAAATCGTAAGGTCCCTTGTTGAGGACTGTTGTCCGTTGGTGGGGGTTTTCTGGTGGTTACTCCCTCTGTAGTTTTGGTGGTCTCCACTGTTGTATTTGAGCCTTATATTGCTATATCTATTGAGTTATTTTACAAGGTTTCGAGTCTCACAAATTGGAAAGTAGTGGATTCAGCCAAGAAATCTGGTCAAATAGAGATCAATGGCTCCCTTCAACCCTGGAATTTTTTAGTCACCCTTGCTTGTCATATGATTTTTTTATTCCTTTGTTTGTCAAATTTTTTTTGTTTAAAAATAATTTAATAGATTATTTTAAATTTAAATATTTTATCAATATAATTAGTAATAAATATATAAAACATAATAAATATTAGATACTAAGAATGTAAAATTAGAAAATAAGTACAAATTAGTAATATATACCAAAGTTTATGGAACCCACCTTCTTTTTGCATTGAGGTTTACTAGCACAAAGCACTATGGGGTTCTAAAGAAATGTTTTTTAAAGAAATAACTGATCTATATCTCATGCACGGTGTAACACATTATAGTTCACAAATAAAGAGGAAATCTTATAGCATTATAGTAGCAAACAACTATTACGATATAGCAACCAAGAGGTAAAATTTGTTCAAATAGGTCTATTTGGATTAAGGAATACTATAAGTAGTTAAAAATTATGATTTCATTATTTGGGTGTATAAAGGCTAAAGGACCCTATTAAGTCAAGCTTACTCTCTGTATTATTTAGCACTTATTGTTATTGTCAGGATTTGAATAAATTCAGATTTCATAATCAAATAAGAACGATTTCCTAATCATATGGATAAGCCTCTGTTAAGAAATTGCACATAGTATTTCTATGGAGTGGTTTTGTTGATAGGACAGCTGAGACACAGAAATTAGAAGTGTCAAGAATCTCGCACCAACATTCCAAAGATATATCAATCCAATAGGCTGCTTATCAGAAATTGAATATCAGAATTCTCAAATCTGGACCTCGGTCCCGGGCTAGACTGGAGGTTTTCTTCTCCATTCTTTCCTACCAGTGCCCGCACATAATAGAGTTATGTACTAAAATTTATTTATATTAATAAAATTCTTTGGCTTAGGCCTTTTACTGATAAAAAAAAAGTAATATATACCAAAGTCTTCATATATTTTATTTTTGGAAAAGATTTCAACTTTTATTTATGATAAAAAAAATATAAAGTTAAACAATAATTAATACTAATTTCAAAATTTATATATTTTATTTTAAAAGAATTCTAAATTAATATAAATATATAATAAATTTGATATAAAAAAATATGTATATTACATACTAATATTGTAAATTAGTGTCAGGAACCATGACTAGATACATATACACTTGTTAAAAGATGTAAATAACATCTTAAATATATTGATTAATGTATAAAATTAATAATAATATATTAATAGTGGACTTAACCATATTGGTATTAATATATTCAATTAAGAAATATAATCAAATACAAATGATTATTTTAATAAATATATTGTTAACAATAATATTTATTTATTTAATATTCATAATATTTAATAATAACCAATATATTATTATAATATTTAATAATAACTAATATATTATTATAATATTTAATAATATTATTATTAATATTATTAATAATAACCAACTCATATATACTATCAATGAAATTATAATTAATATTTAATATTTTAATTAATATTATTATTATTAATTAAAAAAAAAAGGCTCTGCCTTTTTTGGCACCTTGCTTCTGCACTATCGAATCCTTGGATTCCCAAATTAGCTTCTTTGTGAAAACAAAATATGCGGTTAATCTTCCTCAGGCTTCTCGCAACTCTTGCCCTAAGTCTCATCGCAGCATATTGCGTCCAAAAATTGGTGTTGTTGTAACATCTACGACCATCCAGCTCAATGAAGAATGCATTTTTCAGCACTCTCCCCCTAGACTAATGTCTAGGGCTTCACCACGGGAGGTGCCTTCCACATAACGAGATTCTTCTTGGCTGTCGGCCCACCAACAAAATGCCAGGAGGGCAAAAAAACATATCTCATCTTTCACACAGAGCAACTCACAGACCTATTTACCCTTCTCTCTACCACTCAACAAAAAATTTGATAGACTGGGTTCAAAGAAGGCTACAGTATACTCCCCACCTCATAAGTGCGCATCAAAGTTGATCCTGAAAGGAAAGCCTTTCAAAAACAATGCAACAGTCCATGGTAACGAACCTTATACTAGGAAGAAGAACCTTAAATGGGAACAAGACAAGCAAGACTGGTAGCCCTATTCGCCCCCACACCGCAAGTTTAATGGTAAGTTCAACATATCACACCCTAATTTAGAAATTGATGGTAAATCTGATATTTATCCACATAATCATACAGCTATTCATAATAGTTTAGTTTATTCTCCCCCTCATAGATGGACCAATAACATTAAGGGAAACAATTGTGAAGTAGAAGATAACAGGTGACAGAGTAACATTAGACCTAATCCTAAACAAATTCAACCCGCTATTGAGCCTACTAACCTAGATCTTAAAGATGGTTGCATAGAAAGAATTCAGAATTCTTGTGCAGGTTCAGGTATAATATGCAGATGGAATGGAGTCAGAGCTACAGTATATGATATAGCAGCCTGGTTGAAATCTCAGTGGCTTAAAAAGGTAGCTATCACAATCCTTACTAAAAATTTCATTTATTTAGACTTTAGTAATAATTCCCTTAAAAAGAAAATATTGTCAGAAGTTTGCCTTAAATTTAGACATATATCATTTACTATTTTTGACTAGTCTCCCCTCTTCAATCTAGAAAAACTCATGGACTTCATGGTGGACAAAGCCATCCTCCTTAAGAACCTTCCCCTGGAATGCACTTGGCAGGAAACTCTTAGGAAAATAGGCAATCAGATTGGCAAGTATATTAGAATAGTACAAAATGAGTATAATCAAGTAGAGAAAATAATTATTGTTAAAATGAATTTACATAAAAAAAACTATTCCTCCTATCTGATTATGCTTTAAATCTAGCTCAGTAGTCATTAACCCAACCATAGATGAGGATTACATTGAAGAGATGGAAGATACCCCTGTTTTCCCATCAAGCTCTATAGTTGTCCCCACTTATCAAATTAAGAACATGGGCATTAAGGTAGATTTCTATGAAGATAAGGGAGGGTTTGTTATCTATAACAACATTGACAAGAATGCCGAGAGGGTTCCCTATACTCCTAAGCACAATGATCCACTTGCTACCAGCATCATAAGGGAGAAGAAGAATTTGATCAAAAAAGTGGATATTAATCATGACAAATCTCCTACCTATGTAATAAGGAGGGATGAAATAGTTTCTAAAATAGTATAGCCAGAAGTCAGTAAAGCAACAGGACATTATTCAATTGTTTCTGACAAGACTCCTCTTAATATAGAAGTTTCCACCCCAAGATATGAGGGAAAACAAGATCTAGTTACTAATTTAAGTAGAGAGAAGCAAGAGCTCTCTTCCAATCAAAGTATATCTGCTGGAAATGAGGCCAACACAATCTTAGATGATGAAAGGAATTATGATAATGAGGATGAAGAAAAGAAATGTGAGAGAGAGGTTAACACAATTGCGGAATTCTTAGGAGAAGAAGTTACTGATGAACTAATGGACAGATTTATTGATGAAATCTGTGATAGGGAGGAACTTATTCTACAAAGGGATCTTCTAATTAAAACTATAAAGGAAGGAAAGGTAGCAAGGAGTGATGAAATTGTTAATAATCTAAGGAGTGAAAATGAGAACCTCCCCCTCATAATTCCAATTGAAGTTGAATCTATTAACAAGACATTAGGACTTACTCAAGGTTCAAACCTAGAAGAATATGGCAAAAATCTTCTGGACCATGAAGATTCATTTATGATTCCTTTTAAGGATACTGAGGATAATGCACAAAATGGTATACATGAGGAGGGAAACCCGATTAAAAAACATATATAGGATGATGAAGACATCAGCAAATGCTTAGATGGGATAACTAATGCTGATAGAAAGCTAGGAATTGCAACTAACATTGAAGGTCTATCCTCTCCAATCACCCTAAAGATCTAGAAGAAAAGAGGCAGAAAATCAACTAATGAATTAAGAGCTAAAGACAGACAAGCTGAGAATCAGTTGAATTTATTTGATATTCTGAATGTAGGGAAGGGGAAGATCCTTCCCCAAGGGCAATGAGAGTAACAACTTGGAATGTTAGGGGCCTTAATGCCCCTAACAAGAAAACATTAATTAAAAGATATCTAAATATATTTGAATCTGAAATAATATTACTTCAGGAAACTAAATTAAACCAGGAGGAAAGTTTGAAATTTAGTCATAAATTAGGTATCTGGAAGTCAGAGATAGTCTTCTCGAAAGGAGTCTCTAGTGGGCTAGTAGCTATATGGGACCCTAGGAAAGTAATGATAGAGAGAGTTTTAAAATATAATAACTCATTAATACTAATAGCCATCAGTTTAAAAACCAAGTTAAAATTCAAGCTTATTAATGTATATGGACCTATCCCAAATTCAAAAAAGAGAAAATTATGGCAAGACTTACATATTCAACTAGCCAACAACCTCGATGATATACATATAATTGGAGGGGATTTCAATGCAATCCTAGACATTAAAGAAAAATCTGAGGGTTCGCAATTTGTTTCACAATCACAAAAGGACTTTAGTCTTTGGGTCAATGAGAATAACTTGACATACATCACCACTAATAATGGGGTGTTTACATGGAACAATTGTAGATTTGGTTTTAGTCATATTGTTGAAAGGTTGGATAGATTCTTTATTAGCGGAGATTTGGAGAATTTTAATTACAATACATATGCGGAAGTGCTTACTAAATCAGGGTCAGATCACTTCCCAGTTAGATTAACTATTACAGAGAATTTCAAACTACCTAGAAACCCATTTAAATTAGAATTCATGTGGTTTCAGGATGAGGAATTCATGCAACTTTTGGAAAAATGGTGGAAACAGATTAAGATCTCTGGTTCTAGGATGTACTGCCTAGTAGCCAAACTTAAAATTATTAAACATAAGATCTTGGAATGGAACAAAGAAAAATTTAATAATATCTTTGAACAAAAACTAAAAATAGAATCAGATCTGAATGACTTAAATGAAACTATCATAAAGCAAGGAATGGATGAATCGTCATATATAAAGGAAAAAGAACTTAAGGCTAAACATGCAGAGATCTTAAATAAGGAAGAGATCTTTTGGAAACAAAAATCCAGAGAAACATGGCTTAAAGAAGGTGATAACAATACCAAATTCTTCCATAACAGCACTAACAATAGAAGAAATATTAATAGAATTACAAAACTCAAAGACTCAAATGATAATGTAATTGAAGATCCAAGACATATAGCTGATCATCTTGTTCACTAATACCAAACGCTTCTTAATAATCATGCTTTCTTTGATTTAGAGGCCCAAAAGAAATTATTAACGTCAATCCCCAAATTAATCTCTGAAGCAGATAATAAATGGATCAATAGAAAAATATCGTTAGAAGAGGTCAAAATAACTCTATTTTAGCTCCACCCTAAGAAAGCACCTGGTCCTGACGGCTTTCAAGCTAGTTTCTTCCAAAAATGTTGGCATTTTCTCAGTGAGGATATCTGGAAAGTGATAGAAGCTACCAGAAACTCAGGCACACTGCTAACTAAAATTAATAATACCTTCTTTTCCCTCATTCCAAAGAAACTTGATAGCCTAGAACCAGGGGATTTTCGCCCAATCTCACTATGTAACTCAATTTATAAAATACTCTCTAAATGCTTAGCAAACAGGCTCAAAACCTTCCTTCCATCAATTATCTCTGAAGAATAGACAGGGTTTGTCCCCAATCGCTCAATTCTGGATGGAATTATTATAGCCCAAGAAATAGTGCATACAGTTCAATACAATAAAGAATCATGTATGCTCATTAAAATAGATATCCAGAAGGCGTATGATAAGGTAGACTGGAGATTCCTATGTAAATGTCTAGATGCATTCGGATTCTCTAAACAATGGATAAATTTAATTTATAACTGTATCTCTTCTCCCAAGATTTCACTCTTAATTAATGGTTCCCCTAAAGACTTCTTTGAAATCCCTCGAGGTATCAGACAAGGTGATCCACTTTCACCCTTCTTATATGTGATCATGGCAGAAGCTTTGGGAAGATCCATTACTAAGGCTCATTTGGAAGGTAAAATTACTAGAGTTAAAGTAACTAACAACATTTCCAATATAACCCACCAGTAGTTTGCAGATGATACAATACTGCTAGGGAAATGCGATATAAAAGAAGCAAAGGCCCTTAAATCAGCTCTGAATGTTTATATGAAGGCTTCAGGTCAAAGTGTCAACCCCAATAAATCAAAAAAAAAATTTGTTAACACCCCCCCGTCTAAGGAGAGACAGATTTGTAACATTTTAGGATATAAGATTGGTAAGTTTCCTTGCAAATATTTAGGAATCCCCCTAGACAAAGGGGTTCATAGCTCAAAGCTATGGGATACAGTAGTATCTAAAGTTCAAAACAAAAAAGGTAGTTGGAAAGGAAAATGGCTCACTAAAGCTGGCCGCACAATGATGATTAAATATGTTCTATCTGCTATTCCCACTTATCAAATGTCTCTTCTCCCACTTCCTAGCAACATCAAAGCCAATATAGATAAATTACTTAGAGGATTCTATTGGCAAGGTACATCGGAAGATAAGAAAATAACGCTTATTAAGTGGGACAATCTCTGCAAACCAATTTCACAAGGAGGGCTAGGCATTAAGAACCTCAAATGGCAGAATATAGCCTTAGGAGCCAAACTAGTTCAGAATATTTATAAGAACCACAGTCGCAAATAGGCAACTATCCTTCTAAATAAATATGTCCCCAATGCGGAACCCATTAATATTTTTAGAGCCCATTCACACACTAAAGGCTCTTGTATTTGGAATTTTATTATAGAATCCAGAGGAGTTATAAACAACCTACTCATGTGGGATGTTGGAGTAGGTAACAAGGCCTTATTCTAGGAAGATTCTTGAGGAGGTTATTCCCCATTTAAAAATGAAGGATTCTCACAAGAGTATATGGATAACTGCAAAACATGTATGAGTAACTACTTTAAAGATTACATTTCCCCAAGTAAGGATCCCATATGGAAGAATATAGAGATTAACCTTGGAAATCCAAATGAAAATGTCAAACTAAGGGATATTCTTAGCAAAAGAAATATTTCATTCAAAAATAGAGAGGATCAATTAATTTGGACAGGCTCAAACGATGGAAATTATAAAGTCAAAGATGGACACAAAACAATCCTGCAAGAACAGAATCTGGATTCCATAGATATACCCCTAAACCTATGCTGGAACAAAGTATGCCTTCCTAAGGCAGGAAATTTTCTGTGGGCAGCAATGCAAAAGAAGATTCTAACAATAAATAGAATTAAGAAGTTAGGTTATGAAGACCCATCTAGATGCCCTTTATGCGAATGTCAAGAGGAAGATACTAACCACTTATTACTAAATTGTGAATTTTCTCAAGAATGTTGGAACTGGTTAAGCAAGTGCTTAAACTGGTACTCAGCAAGGCCTAAGGATATACTGGATTTTCTCAAAGCATGGCCCTCACGAAGTAAGGATAGCCTGTTTAAAGATATATAGGTTATTGCCCCATCTATAGTGTTATGGGAAATTTGGAAAGAGCGTAATAGAAGAATATTGACAAGCCAAAAACTCAAATGGAGTACAGTAACTAATAAAATAGAAGACTCAATTATTGAAGTAACTAACAAAAAACTTCATAACCAACATAATTATGAAAACTCCTTTAAGCAATGTGATAATAATCTTAGAAGGATATGGCCAAATTTGACTATAGCCCATTTATATGGTAGAGGAGGAAACAAAACAAAGGAAGACAGAAGCACATGTAAATGGTCATCACCAAAAGAAGGGTGGTATAAACTAAACTTTGACGGTTCCTCTAGAGGCAACCTAGGTATATCGGGAATAGGTGGGATTATCCACGATTGGAAAGGAGATGTGATCGCTAAATTCACTAAATCCATTAAGCCAAAAACCAATAATATGGCAGAATGCGATGCAGCCCTAGAAGGTCTTAATATTTGTTATCAATTAGGCCTGTCAAAAATTGAAATAGAAGGAGATTCCCAAATTATAGTAAATGCTATTAGGACCAGGAAAACACCAAACTGGAAACTTAATTCAAAATTAGAAGAACTCCTAGAAATCATGGATAAAATCCCTCAAGTCGAAGTAAAACATATTTATAGAGAAGGTAACGCAGAAGCTGATCTCCTAGCAAATAGCGGAGTAGGGTGAAAACTTTGTAGACAAGATTTAAATAAACATAGCTTATAAGTAAGTTGTATTTCATAGACTAGCCATCAAAAATCACATTCCTCATACATATTAGCATTATTTATAATAATACCGAATAATAACCTTCTAGAATTACTCATACTCCCGGTAGAAAGAGTTATCTACAATTAGAACTCCTAGAATCCATATCAAAATATAGGATCACTAAAGCTAGACCTTACCTAATCTCTGGCTCGGCTGAAAAAGGGATACCCTTTATATTCATCAAACTCCTGAAATTCGATTGGTTTTTTAGGTCTCCTAGACATTAGACTCATAAATAGTAAATTCCTCAGATCACCATCCTAGTAATATTATTTGTCATATCCTTATAGGGGACTAGATCATATTTATATTTATAACCTAAGAGGCATTTTCAAATCTTAATATCTATCAATGCTATAGGCAGATTTGGTCTTATCATTTTCAACCAAGTACTCTTATATAGATAGTTCTCCTGTTAAATATTCCCATACTATCAATAAGAATCTGACCTTCCCTTAACAATTCGGATTAATCTAGTTATTAATCTTAGGCTAATTTCTATTTGATTTTCTTTTTAGTCCTGGTATAGTAGTCCTTTTCAAATGCAGTCTTATCTCCGTAGTTGCTCCCCCCTTAGTATTATCTGTAGAACTCTTCAGATCCTTTTGCATTAGGAGAATTCTATAGCTTCAGCTTTAGCTTATCTGATGCAGTGCAAGGTAGGAGAATCCCCGATGGAGATGTCCTAGCCCCCAGCAAATAACCACACAATAGAATATAATAACAATACAAAGATTTAGAACCACACAATGCCAAAACTCATAATAGAATGATCATATTTTCATCCAACATGCCCGGCTGTAAGGCCTTCTGGGTTACGGCCAAATATAATGCAATTACAATAGAAACTCCACAAGATCTTGCAAGATCCAAACCAAACCCTAGCTAGCCCAGATCCACACACTGGTAGGAATCCCCAAGGAAGATCTAAACTTGTGCTCGCAAGCCCACCAAGCAATCTCCTTGTTTCCCAAGCCGCAACTACTAGCTCTCCTCAAAATTTGCTCCACAGCCACCTCCTCTTCTCCCTGGTGGATGAATGATTACCTAAAGACTTTCCCCACAACCCCTACTTATACCAATCTAAGCCACAGGTTGGCCCTGAACATAAATTAAATACAAATACCAAAATTAAATGCCACAAGTCGGCCAACAACAATAATTAAATTCCCAAAATTGATGTCTTAGTAAAATTGTGATATCTCCTAGCTCCAGATTAATTAGAACTTGTGCTTCAAACCGTAGGTAGAAATATAGGCCCTCTTCAATCCTTGAAATTTTCAGCCTCTAACTCTTTGTGGAAAATTACTTATACGGCCTGAAATAGGCACAAAATTCCTGAGCAAGGCCAAGCTCCCCTAGGCCATGCTGAGCAACCAAGACCATGCCAAGTTCCATTAAATACATCAAAACCAATTACCCAAGACCCAAGTGGGTTTATCAAACTCTACCAAACCCATCACATATGAAAATAAGTCCACACGACTCCATCAAATCTCCCAAACATGTAGGATAGCCAACTACCCTGGGATGCTCCTGCATCAGACTCCCCAGGTGCGAAAGTGAGTATGCCTCATACTTTGACGCTAGATGAAATATTTGCAACCATCTTCATCTTCACCAAAGGCTTCCACTCCAATAGGGACAATATAACCAATATGCAAATCATCCAAATCCGCATCCATCTGTCAACCACTAGAATCTCAACCATCCAATCAACATGCTCACTCCCAGGAACAAACTGAACATAGTGCCTCACCAATATTCTCTGTAGTAGATCACTACCAACAACAACAATATCCTCAAACATGAAATCCATGTCACCAACATGTTAGCTCAAATCCACAATAGGAGCAACACGTAAATCCTCAACCATGTCAACCACCAACAGGTCCACATCAGGAACATACAGATCCGTAGTATCATGTAGATCCTCAACCACATCAACAACTAGTGAATCCACACCAGCAACATCCGTATCAACAACATCCATATCACCAACATATGGATCACCACCCTTAGCAACCTGATTATCCACGACCAAGTGCTCCACAATTTCCATGTCAGACTCAACCAACTGATCATGAAAACCAATCTCAATCATAGCATTAACAAGGTTAGGAAGCTCCATAGAAACATCCACAAGTTTCTCTGTAGGTTCCGCATCAACCTCCACACACTGATCAACAAAAACAACTTCCATCTCGACCTTGCTATGCCCTCTTCTCTCTCGAACAAGTCTTCTAACCGGCCAGACAACTCGCTTCCTGATCGATAGACTCCAGCTCCACGGTTTCAAGATCTCTCGAACTCTCTTACAAAATTTATCCAGAGATGGATCACTCTCAACCATCCCTTCCTTAACTTGATTAGTCAATCTAGCTTCCAATTGAGCACAAGTCTTTGAAATATTCTTCTCCACCACATCATGGAGTTTTGCAATCATCTCAGGGTCCAATCTTCTTAGAGCCATCTTCTAAGATCTTCGCAAACCCTCTGTAGCAAATCACCAACTAGATTCAACCTTCAACCAGGTCCTAGTGCAAACTGCCTCACATTCGGCGCTCTGTCCACACACTCAGGAACAACCTTCACTCTGAAAAACCCCACCCAAGGTCCTGGTGTAAACTGCCTCACATTCGGTGCTCTGTCCACACACTCAGGAACAACTGTGCTCTGATACCACTCGATGCAATGCAAGGCAGGAGAATCCCTGATGGAGATGTCCTAGCCCCCAGAAAATAACCACACGATAGAATATAATAACAATACAAAGATTTAGAACCACACAATGCCAAAACTCATAATAGAATGATCATATTTTCATCCAACATGCCCGGCTGTAAGGCCTTCCGGGTTACGGCCAAATATAATGCAATTACAATAGAAACTCCACAAGATCTCGCAAGATCCAAACCAAACCCTAGCTAGCCCAGATCCACACACTGGTAGGAACCCCCAAGGAAGATCTAAACTTGTGCTCGCAAGCCCACCAAGCAATCTCCTTGTTTCCCAAGCCGCAGCTACTAGCTCTCCTCAAAATTTGCTCCACAGCCACCTCCTCTTCTCCCCGGTGGATGAATGATTACCTAAAGACTTTCCCCACAACCCCTACTTATACCAATCTAAGCCACAGGTTGGCCCTAAACATAAATTAAATACAAATACCGAAATTAAATGCCACAAGTCGGCCAACAACAACAATTAAATTCCCAAAATTGACGTCTTAGTAAAATTGTGATATCTCCTAGCTCCAGATGAATTAGAGCTTTTTCTTCAAATCATAGGTAGAAATATAGGCCCTCTTCAATCCCTGAAATTTTCAGCCTCTAACTCTTTGTGGAAAATTACTTATATGGCCTGAAATAGGCACAAAATTCCTGAGCAAGGCCGAGCTCCCCTAGGCCATGCTGAGCAACCAAGACCATGCCAAGTTCCATTAAATACATCAAAACCAATTACCCAAGACCCAAGTGGGTTTATCAAACTCTACCAAACCCCTCACATATGAAAATAAGTCCACACGACTCCATCAAATCTCCCAAACATGTAGGATAGCCAACTACCCTAGGATGCTCCTGCATCATTATCCTACCTTTTTCTAGGAGATCTTTTCTTTTTTTAATTTTAGGCTGGAGATTCTTTTAGCAAACCTCTAAATCAATAAATGTTTCTGTCATTTTTAGTATCAGTCAAGGCTAAGTCACTTACTAGATATCTCTGGTACATAGTTTATTTCCTTATACTCATAGATAGATATATTATCTCTAAAAAATTTATTACAAACATCTTAGCATTATCAATCATGTTAACCTCCAGATTTTAAGGCTCTCCCATGGAAATATTTACTAGCATCCTTATCTGTCAATTATAAATTATCCTCACATGAATATAATTTTAGGAGAATAGTTACTAATTAATTAATACCCTTAAGGATTGAACGTCTCAGATTTACAACTACATTATGATTATATATACATCACTTAAGGATAGCCGAGAAAGGATAGATCATAATTATGAAGAAACAATAGCCTTCACAAGAGCAAGGAGGGAAAGCATCAAATATAGTAATCATTACATCAGTACTCACTAGTATGTCTTCATAATTAAGTGATGAGCTAGAAACTTATAAATTTGTGGGATCCCTACTCTTCCACTATTAGTTGTCCCCCCTGCTCAGCTGAAATCCATGATCCATCTTAGTCTCAATTTCTGCTAATAATCCTCCCCCCCTATTCAGTCTCATCCGTAGACTTGTGTAGAAACCAATCTTTGGTTATTGGCCACGATAGACAAAATCAACTATCGTACTGAATTGTCACCTAAAATTAATACTACTTCTAACATAGATATAATACTTATTAAAGGTAACAGTCAACCTCAGCTTCAATCTAACATAGGGTCATACCTTTCTTAGAGTTATTTTTAGAAAGGACTAGCACGAGTCTTTCCAATTGAAAGGAGTCTTCAACTAGCAATAGTCTAGGTAGGATTGTATAATTATTATTCAAACTAGACTCATATTTAGAGGCATGAGTAATCAGTGCCTGTATAACTATAGGAGACCTGGATCTCCCCAGTATACTAACATGCTCATTTAATACTAATCTCTGCAAGATAGATAGAGGGAGTTGATAATATTAGTGCATGGATTTTAATTGAAATGACAATATTCTAACGAGGGAGGTTTTTAATAATTTCAAATCTATATAGGGTTACTCTAATTATTTTCCTAATCCTTTTGCTAGTATTAAGGAATGATTGAAACATGTGACTAGGAATGATCGTAAGGCCTCTCAGAAATGTTCCCCCTCTCCACCATACCCCATCATGATAGATTGAGAGGATTCTGCATCATCATTCAATCTTGTTGGCAGACTCCTAAAGAGTTCTCGATAACCTTCTCATAACCAACCTAGAACCATCTCTAACCTCATTTAAGCATTGCAGGATAGTAGAAAGGTTGTTATCCTACTCAGTTACTCCCAGTGCCATATGATGGAAACCAAACTAATCACCTTCGCAGTTAAGGAGAATAGGGCTATGGCCTTCAGAGGCCCCATTTTGCCTGAACGATGGAACCAAATACTAAACCCATTATCGGATTCTACCAGGAGGGCAATAATAAATGCCATAGGAAACCACTTCTTCAATAATACTTTCTCCTATAGAACTAATGGGGCAATTATTGGTATGTTTATCGCCATCTCTGTATTCGCAGGAAGAAAGAAAGAAGAAATCTTACAAGTAGCTAATGAAGTTTTCAACCCAGAGCACCTTGGTGGCTTGGAAAAAATGGTCCTATGTGTAGACAATCTGCTTACAATCCCATATCTGAAGGTGACTATGAACACTAAGAATGACAAACTGGATGAAATTCCACAAAACTGACAGATTCCTATGCTAACTTTCAAGAAAGAAGATTGTTTTGACACTCATTGGCCTGAAACGAGCAGAAATTTGGAATACCTATATCATGAAATCCTTCAAGAAGAAGTGGATACAATAGAGAAGCTCAAATTTTGGAGAAATGAGGGATTCAATATCCCAGAGGAACTAGATAAAATGGAGGCGTCTAGGATTCATATTGTGACCCCTACGATTCAATGGTGCACCCACCATAAGAAGAAGTTTAAATCGGAAGAAGAATGTATAATGGTCATGGTTAAGGGAGATGCCAGTTGGAAGTATGCTATGGTTTACAAAGATGGTGATGTTTAGTTTACATACGGTAATACAACTTTTTGTTATCTTACAAGTTGTATAGGTACCATGGGATAAGATTGTTTATATATAGCTAGTGATATGGGTTAGAACATTATGGTTGTCCTATAAATAGTTATCATATGTACAACAACAGGTGCATATTAGGATTCAATACTCTATGCAGTATATATGGAAAATATAGCAGGGTTCTATAAAATTGTACTACAGTTAAACAAGGGACTTTTGTTAATATAGTCTTATTATAGTATCATTTTCTTGTCGGCTCATTTAATAACTTCCTATACTTAGAAAATGTAGTATAATCTGATGTGAAAGCTCTGACTGTTACCTCTTTAAACAATGAAAGTTTTTATACTATTTTAGATTCTCTCCTCTTCGTTAGCTTTAAAATTAGCACTCAAATCGATTGATATCTTTATATTAAGAAATTCTTAAGTATGCATCTTTTTTTGCATTCCCTCTAAGAGGATTGAGTTAAGCTATTAAAAGGGAAGGGAAACATGAATAGTCAGAGACACCCAATAGGAAATCTAATTAATTTGTGGTTGGAAGAAGGCAAGGAACCCGTAGCTAGATCACTGTAGAGAATCAACCCAGAACCTTAAAGATGAGGTAGTCAGAAGGTGATAAATTAGCTCTCCATTGATATCAATTAAGTCTTCTAATTTTTACAATCTACAGATCCTAGAATCAAAGGATTCGAAGGTTGTTGTAATGTATAAAGAAAACATACTCCTACCATCAACAAAGTTTTGGATTTAGAGGATAAGTTTTTTAATAATTATTGATAATACAGTCTTACCACCAAGCCTATTGTAAATTCCTCCTTGGTCTCCTTCTATTATAGTAGTACACTGAATTTTTTCTCTTGTCCCAAATATATCTTCTTCTTGTTATATATGGCTCAGTATTAAGCATAGGTTAAGTTCCAATTATATTAATCTCGGTTTTCTGAAATATAGAGATGGTAGATTTAGGTAAATGTTAAGATGTTCTTATACTATGGTTGTCATATTAAGATGGTTGATATTCCTTTAGTTGAGTAGAGTATATTTTGGATTCAGAAACCTATCCAGCAGACCCTATTTGATATTATGAAGTCTTAGCTTATCTCCTCTAATGATAGTTAAATGTAATTATATCAAATGGTTCATCAACATTATGGTATTAAATCCTATTCCCTCTCTCTTGGTAAGTAGGGAATTTAAGTATAATGATTGGATCCACTGCCCAAGGTTAAATCAAGACCAACTATTTTGGTATTCTTTCTAATATTTTCAACAATGAGGATATAGGATTTATTTTGGGTTCTATATGCTTTATGTACTCAAAATTTGTTTCAATATAAGACAGCTAAACTTATTAATAGTATTTAGTAATGATGATTATTTCAGTTTGATAACTCATACAATGAAGTAGGGCTGCCTCATGCTAATTGTAGATTAGAAAAGCTCCTTTCCTTTTAAAATCTAAGGACAAGCATTTAGTGATTAGATCTATAGTATAAAGGAATTTTTAGTGCTATTATATAAGGGAGATTTATTAATAGTATATAAAGATAGCACTTTTTAGATCATATTCAGGAAACATGGCTACAACTCCATTTATGTACGCTAAAATAGATTCCATAGGTAAAAGAGTAAGTATCTTTCCTTTTGCTAGCAAGATTTCTTCTCTGATTAACTAACTCTCCTGTTATGAGTTATCCAAAGTAAGGATTACCATTTTATGACAGGTTAGTAGATTGAGCTCCATAATGATAGGTCCAAATATCAACTTTTGATAAGCCATCAAGGGTGGCATCCCTAAGGCAGTTCAGGCTCCTACACATGACCGTCTTTAGGAAATCAACAACATCATCAAAATAAAGGCCCACAAGGACTTTGTGATTATCACATAATATTGTTCTAAAATAATCTTGTATTAAGCATGACTTATGATTGAAATTGTACCAAAAGCAGTGGATATACCCATCAGAAACTATTTGTAACAAGATTTCAGACTAAGGTCCCAAGCATGGCTAGAGGTTTTCTCATCCTCGCTCTTTCCTACTAACGCCTGCACAAAGCAGGGCCTTCTGTAATTTTGTTTTATAGATTAATAATATTTTGGCTTCGGCCTTTTACCGATCAAAAAAATAAAAATAAAAATAATTATTATTATTAATATAATCAATAGCATAATCGAACTCATTCTCAAGATACTTGTGGATAAGATGGAGGAGGACAAAGGGGAATAGGCACCCATGGAGGTTAAGGAGGATCACAGACCCAATAAAAGGACTAGATCAAGATTCAAGAAGTTGGAGGATCACAAGAGCAAAGATCTAGAGGAAATCAAAGTGTCCTCTGAAAATATGCAGATGTTGGTTGATCAGGCGGCTGAACTAATGAAGACTATCTAGCTAGTTGTCTGTTGTACTCATATCTTTCTACTGTCATTTTTCTCTCTATTTTTATTCTAAAGGACTTGTTTGTTTAGGTGTCTCTTTTTGGTGCTGTTGCACTGTTTCCACTAAAACTTTAATGCTTATTTTGTAATCTCGCTGTAAAAAATTTCAGGTATTTTCAAAACCTATTTTTTCGTAATCAAAATAGCATAATCTACCTATGATGAATGTTGTAAGATAGTTGATGCCATGCAAACCAATTTGGGTAGAGCCAAAAGAATGATCAAGGATTTGATTGAAAAAAACAAAAAACTAGAGAAGGAATTGAAAAGGGCTAAAGAAGGGGAAGAATGCAGCAAGAAAGATATGCAGCAAACAAGAAACAAGCTATGGAAGTTGTGCAAATCATTTTCTAAAGTGAAAGAAGAATGTGATGAAGTATGTGATCAACAAGGAGAGGCCTCAACAAAGACTTAAAAAGGCTTATTCTATGCTCTATTTTTTCAAAATGAAATTTTTATCATGTTTTCCTTTTGTAAGTTTAGATTCATTTTACATTAGATTTGTTTTATTATCCGTTGTTGTAGTCGTGAGAATAATGCATGCAACATAATTGCATGAATAGTTAGTTATCTTCAAATAAACTCCTCAAATTATTTTCAAGTCTATTTTTTGTTCAACCTCAGCAATGTGTTTTCTAATAAGCTTCAATAAAAATTTTGTGCAACAACGATATACTGTTCAATTAATATAGAATTCTTTTTTACTTCATATGCTTCATTTTTTTTCCCGGAGTTCACTAATTTTTCAATTAGTAAATTTTGGAAAAAAATCTTCTGACTAATGAATGCAATTTTAAAACATGAACCTAATGTTATGTTTTAGACAGAGTTTTAAAAAAAAATCTATTGACTTATATTATGAATTTTGTATTAGTTTTTTTTTTTAAATTCTTCCTCACATCTATCACGCAGTATTAGTTTTATTGTCTAAACAAATATTTTCAAAGATTTATTTATATTCATAAATATAAAAAACATCACATTTAAATAAAAAATTCATTTATGTTTTGATTTTATTTTTTTAGACTAAATAAGAAGTTTTTTATTCAAATAAACAATAAATACACCAATCTAAAAATGTCTAGTCTATCAAAATATTTTATATGTTTTGAATTTTACAATAATGTCATATTTTGTATTAATAGATTCGTTTGATTTCTTTGCTTTAATGCTTCTCACATATCTTCATATTGAATTCTTTGAAGTCATCAATGTACATAACAAACCTATATGACATGGAGAAGATTTTAGTTACAAATAGACATTCATATTTTGTATTAATAGATTCTTCTAATGTTCTTTGCTTCAATACTTCTCTCAAGTCTTCATATTCAATTCTCTCAAAGTCATCATTGTACATAACAAACCTATATGATATGGAGAAGATTTTAGTTACAAACAAACATTATGTAGAAAATATTTTAAGACAGTTTAGTATGTTTCAATAGTTGTAGCATTTGTTGTTGATTTAATGTCTTATATTTTTTATAGTTTAGCACTCATAGTTACAACTTTAAAATTGTTAGTGTTGATTATGAGTACAACTCATAAAATGTATTTTCTTGATTTAAAAAAATAAATCATATGATATTTGGTTTATAACGGAAAGATATATTTTAAAAAACCTGATCACAAATTAGAAAGCATTGGATTCAGCCAAGAGATCTAGTCAATAGGTTGTTAGCTTTGGTTTTGTAAGGACCAAAAATTTCTCATAAAGAATTAAACATTTCACAAGCCAAAAAAAACTCAAGGTTGACAAACAATATTCCATGTACTTCATTAATGGAAAATCTTTTGACCAAAGGAGTCGATAAACAAAATTCATAAAATGGAGTTACAAGATACAACATTTGACCAAATCATCGAAGAGTACAATCATTTAAGTAGTAATGATACATCATATTACAAAAACTTCGACCTTCTATCAAACAAATCACATAATTTAGAATTTACAATAATCATGGAATGATATTTTAATTCAAAACCATCAAATACATGGTAACAAGGCACCACACTGTCAAAAATCCCTATCTCCTAAGCCTCTAGACGGCACGTCCACTTGCAAATCCTGAGATGGGAGTGTGTCCCAGACGCATTTTCCACCCAACCATGGAGTGGTTAGCTCCCCTGGGGTTTACCCTAAAATGGAAAGCACACCGACGCTACTCGAGGAGACTAGCATCTCAACACTGATGAGTGGGAAGAATATGATACAATTGTGAATCTATCTACTTAACAATCTTTAGTATAAGTAGAAATCCTAATCATGGGGTGGCAAAGAGAAAAATTACATAGCTAACCAAGCATATTAAAGGTACATATGTGAAATAAAATCTTTGACCAAAGAGTCTTTTTCAAAATTAGTTTTACTGACAAGTAATACATCAAAATTACCCTTCTTTGTTTATTCCACATTACGCATCAATTCTATTCATAAATAAATAAATATAAAAAAAACATAGTAACCTCATATTGTCAAATTCTATTTTTACTGGTTTTTGTTGCATTCAAAATTCTTTAACAAAAATGAATAGAATAATCAGTAACACTTGATATGCCAGAAAAGTTCGAACTAAGTTTGATAAAAGAATTTCAAGATATAACATGTTTATTATCTTCTCTACAATTACCAGATAGCTTCAGCATCATGCACCTATCCAATATATATATATAATATATATATATATATATATATATATATATATATATATATATATGTATATATATATATATATATATATATACATATGTATATATGTATATATATATATATATATATACATATATATATATATATATATGTGTATATGTATATATATCTCTATATATATATATATACATATATATATATATATGTATATATATCTATATAGATATATATACATATACACATATATATATATATATGTATATAGATATATATATATATCTATATATATGTATATATATCTATATATATGTATATATATATCTATATCTATATATATACATATATATGTATATATATACATAGATATGTATATATATATACATATCTATGTATATATATACATATATATGTATATACATACATATCTATGTATATACATACATATCTATGTATATATATACATAGATATGCATATATATACATATCTATGTATATATATACATATCTATGTATATATATACATAGATATGTATGTATATACATAGATATGTATGTATATACATACATATCTATGTATATATATACATAGATATGTATGTATATACATAGATATGTATGTATATACATACATATGTATGTATATACATACATATATATGTATATATATACATATATATATATATATACATACATATATATATACATATATATATATACATATATATACATATATATACATATATATATATATATACATATATATACATATATACATATATATACATATATATATATACATATATATATATATATATATACATATATATATATATGTATAAGTATAAGATTTACAGACATAACCGATGTATGATAACCATTATGAAATAAAAGATATAAAAACCATTTCTAACATCCAAACATACTGAAATTATCCAGTCAATTAAACACGGCTAATCCTAAAGTTTGATCTCCACTGAGTTCTTTGATTGAGTCAACATAGAGTAGATAGTAAAATGTATAGGCAAGAAATAAGGTAAGGACATATGGTCCCTGTTCTCATTTTGTATCCCTGGCCTAATCAATGAAAAATAAAAATCTGAATTTAGAGAAATTTGTTTTGATTGGGATTGCTTAAAAGTAACATGGGTAAAAGCACAATTGAGTGTCACCTTTTAGGCTAACTCAAATCACTCAGCCCATTTAGACTCGGCCTAGTTAGACTTGGCCGAGTCTAACTGGGCCGAGTACATGTAAGCACCACATGGCATTGAATGACGTCTACATGGCCCAGTAGATTGGGGCGAGTAGGACTTGGCTGAGTCTAAATGATATTTTTAACATCAAAAAACATTCCAAGACCCTCATTTGCGCACTATTTGGCTATTCGTGTGGGGCCAACCCCTAGGGGGACTCGGCCCAATTAGACTCGGCCGAGTCTACCTAGGTGGCATGCCATGTTGGCAGCCAAACCTCCAAAAATACAAAAAACCAAAATTTTGCACTTTTGTTGTTTTTTTCTTTGATCAAAATAGAAAATGTTAAAAAACTAAAAGTACCCTTTTCTAGATCTCGGAAGTCCAATTCTGGACATATAAATTTTATATTGTTCCAACTAGCAAACGTTAAACAAATTTGCTAAAACTTACATGTAGGTATATTAAAATTTGAGAAGATGTGTATTCAAAAAATATAGAAAATTGCTAAATCAATTTAGAAAATTTTTGAAATTATATACGGCACTAGAGGAGAGATTCCTCTTCAAGAATGTGTAATTTATTTAGTTTTTGGCATAGTTTTGATAGGGGAAAAGTGATGGGAGAGAAAAAGTGTTGATTTTAGGTAAGTTCGACTTTGAATACTTATAACGGGTAAACTATAGATCGAAAAAACTTGGTTCCTTTTTCATGCGCTAGATATAAAACATATTCAAAAATTGGAGGGAAAAATAATGTTTTACTTATAATGATTTGATGGGAAGTAAACTCCCTAATTTGTAGTATTTTTCAGGATATAAAAAATAGACCTAAAAAATTTTTAAAACATATTAATTTTTTCTCAAATTAATTTTTAAAAATTATAGGCATAAAATTCATCCTATTTTACACATTTCATAAGTTTACATCATCTTCAAATTCTCAACAGAAATGTGACTTTTATGCCCTTGAAGTTTTTCAGTTTTGGTGTTGTTAGCCTCTTCCTTTGTAAAAGGGTGACAACTTATTGTGCTTTTACCCACATGTTAAGTTATGTTAGGTGCTCATGGCTAGCCAGTACAAAGATTTAGAAATATAGATAATATAAGATAAGAAAATCAAGGAATGATCTCATTCATTTTGCTACCAGCAGAGTGTTTTCCTACCAATACAAAGCCTTCCCTAAGGACATCAAAATCAAAGGAGGAGAGTTTGTAACAAAAGGAGGAAAAGATTACAGTTTTAATAAAGAAAAGGTGTAGATAATCTATGTTGGATGTGTGTTCTATATTCTTCTAACCAACGATCATTCAAATTATTCTAAAAACATGAAGAAGCAATTGAAATGAACATAAACTCTAGACAAACGAAGTCAGTCCACAGCCATATCCCAACTACTGATTGGAACGGCTGGAGCCTTATTGCCCCTTTCTATTTTCAGTAGGATAAGTTACACACAGGAGTGGGTTTTAAAATTATTCTAACAAGGAGTTTAAAAATTATTTAGGCTTCACGCTAAACTAAGTTCTGGAGTAGCTTAGTAAAAAAAACATTTAAATTATCATGAATCCAATTCTTGTTTCATTGTAAACCAAACTGCTAATTTCATTTTTTTTAATATCTAATCAACAAGTGATTAAAAATTTTATGTTCCTTTCAGCACTGGTATTAACCAAATCTCATATGGAAGGTAAAGACTTTATTTTCAAAAAGAAAACATAACAGAATATCAAACAAATGTGCTTGCAAAATCCTTAATTTTCTATGCACAGTTATACATGACCAAATAAAAAGAAAAACCTAGTAATTTCTTATAGATGGTTGAGGATTTGATTCCTCTTCCAGTAAATTCCTTCTTTCTTCCTTACTCTCCTTTGTCTGGGGCCTCCTTTGTTCTACGATTTACTCCCCTTTCTCCCTGTGTTATTTTCTTTGTATCCCCCTTTCACAATTTAAAACTCTCTCTCTAAATTCATACACATGTCCTCCTACCATTGCATTTTCTCTCACTCTTCTCTCAGTTCTCCCACTTCCCTATGAAGCTCTCCCCTTTTCTCTTATTATTGATTGTCCTCCCTTACATGGCGTCGGTTTCTCCTTCCACTCTCCTACCGTGTGTTCAACATGCCCCTGCCAAAAAGGGATGAAGACTCCCTCCTTCATGTGTATAACAACCCAATCTAAAAAAGTCTTCCTCTCCATCCACCATGTGTCCTTGTTGGCATTGATTATTCCTTATTCTATGTCTCAGTTAAGTATAAACTTAAAGCAAAATAAAATAAAATAAAAAAAGTTGCCAGTCAAATCAATAAATTCAACTCCAAGTTAACTCATTCCCTCTTGTTTGTAACAACAAGATACTTAAATGAAAGAGGTTAAGCACATTAAAAGATAACCCTTTTTTTTTTTTCTTTTGACTAGTTCAAATTTATGAATCAATTTTATTCAAACTTTAACTATCCAATTTTATTTTTTTTAAACATTAAATCGTTTCCTTTAAAAATAATTCACAAGATAATAACTATTTTACATTATTCAATAATTTCATTATATAAAATGAATTTAAATCTTTAAAACAAACAAACACGACATCTATACTAGTTTTTTTTTAAAACTCTTCTTACACATGTTTACGTATTTCTCACAAACACAAATTAATATAAACCAATTCGCATCATTAAATTTCTTTGTAAACTAGAAAGATAGCTATGTGGTGTGTGATTTAACCATATAGATCCAAACTCATCCTTATCGAGGAGCTAGGCTCCCCTACCTCGACCACATCCCCATCTCCAGTCCTGTCATCATATGAACACTACAATTTTTCCATCAGTAGGTTAGTTCCAGAAATCAATAACCAATTAAATTTGTAGAATAATCATCATAAACAGATTTTAATCATATCAAATATAATGATCTTTTATAACATATATCCTGTTCTTATCATGTTATTCATTAATCAGTTAGATTTATCATCCTACGAAAATAAAATTCAAACATATTTTAATTTATTCATCAAATAGAAACATGTATGGCAAAGCTAAATATAACAACTTAGGTTGTCTACCAGCGACCAAGTCAAAAGTAAAAAAAAGTAGCCAATTATTTAAAATAGTTTTAGTGTTTGAAAAATCAGTTATGACTGTACACACTCAAATGGTGCACTTCTCTAAGTCATTATATCCAAGGGAATCCATGAACGGGAAACTTTAGAAAGTGACCTAAATCTCTCTATGCATGGAGTTGCAAGATTATTTTAAGTTTGCTCTCAGCTAGAGCTATTAAGCTAATGACCTTGCTAGTCAACCACACAATGAGAGATTCAAATGAAGACAAGGGCAAGAATGCCAATATCTCCAAGAATCACTATGAAATACAAATGCAAGCTAGATTAAGATGAATATGCAAGCTAGAAATGAGAGGTGCAAGCTAAGCTATGAAAATGAAAGTACAAGTTAAGCTATGAAAATGAAAGTACAAGCTAAGCTATGAAAATGAAAGTACAAGTATTACCAAGCCTTCCTAATTAAACTAGATGAGTTACTCTAAAGCTTGAAAGGAAATCTACACTATGAAAGCATAAACATGAAGCTACTATGCATGAATGAAACTAAGAATGGAATGTAGATGCAAAAGCCAAGAATGCTCCAAATCTTCAAAAGCTCTAAAGTGACCTAGAAAACTTGTAGCATAACATTAGCATAAAAAGATTGATGTGAAAATGAGGAAGAGAGCTCTTCTTTTATAGGAAATGAGAAAGAATGGACCATGGAGATTAAGAGGCAAAATATTTAATCAATGGTGGAGCATCAAAGAGGAGCAATCCATGTGCACAAGTATCCTCCAATGAGAAAATAAGAGTTGACTTTTGTGTCTATATGAGACAAAAAGTACTTTTTTCCTTTTTATAGAATAGGAGTAATGCTTTATTTGTGCAACTTAGGATAAGAGGAAAAGTGGGGGCTTTTTATTTATTAAAAGGGGAGCAAATATTCCTTTTAAATAAATAAAATCTTAAGATAAAATGGTTAGCCCAAGGAATAATCGAAAATGATAAAATAGGATTTGATCAAGGAAATTGATATTAAGCTGAAAATGTTGATTTTTGAAAATATTGATTCAGGGATTTGATAAATTGCTAAATGGGGGCCCAAAGTCTAGGCGACCATTTTAGGGTGCATGCAATGACATCCTTCCCCACTAAGAGAAGATGACGTCTTGATGTCTTATGAAAAATACCGCATATGTTCTCAAATCATAAAGTAACTTCAAAATATAAACCAAATAACATAAATAGTCTATGGAAGTAAATGCAGAAAGGATCTAATCATATCATCTGCATCCTCCCATGTAGCACTGTCAATAGAGAATTGGTCCCATTGAACCTTATACTACAAGATCTCTCTGTCGCATACCCTGATTGTACATTGATCAATGATACTGGATGGCTCCACTATCACCACTCTCAGATCTTGTACCTGTAAAGCACACCAATCAAGGATATGAGAAGCATTTGGATAGTAAGGTTTTAGTAAAGATACATGAAACATGTCATGAATACATGCAAGAGCAGGTGGCAAGGCCAGTCTATATGCATCAGGATTGATAATCTCCAAAACATCAAAAGGCCTAACATATCTTGGTGTGAGCTTAAAAGCTTTGCCAAATGATATTGAACTCTTGTGTGGCCTCACATGAAGAAAAACTTTGTCCCCCATGAGGAACTATCTAAAGGTACGGTTCTTATCTACATAACTCTTCTACCTATTAACGGCTTCTTTGAACCTTTTTTGAATAAGAGTCATCTTCTCTTCCATCTCCCTTAACAATTCAGGACCAACAATGATCCCATCCTCAACTCTGTCCCAACTAACGGGTGTCTGACACTTCCTCCCATATAGTGCTTCAAACAGGGTGATACCTAGTGGAGAATGATGTGAATTATTATAAGCAAATTCAACCAAAGGAAGATACTCTTCCCACTTGTACTGTTGATTTACCCTCTTAGTTTGACCATGTGTCTGAGGATGATAGGTTGTGCTAAAGTTCAATCTAGTTCCCAAGGAATCATTTAAGGTTGTCCAAAACCTAGATGTCATCCTTGTATCCCTATCAGACACTACTACATTTGACCTCATTTTTCTACCAAAATTTTTGACAATCAATTAAAAAGGTTTAGGTTGGTCAGATTATAGAAGGAAAACTTCCTTTTTTTTTTCCATGCCCATGTTAGTCAAAATTTTGACCAATACAATGTAGGTCAAAATTTTTACCAACACAAGCATAACTTTAAAAAGAAAAAAGATTTTGTATCTCATTTCATTTGGAGTGCGCTCCAAATGAAATGAGATACGAAAGCTTTTTTCTTTGTGCGAAGGAGCTGGAGCCTGTGATTGTTTGAACTGTTATTTGGTGAGAGTAAAAGGAGGACCGCCTGCCTGCAAGGGGTGCCGCTATGATTTGGTGTAAAAGGAGGACCACCTGTAAGGATTTCCTTACTCTGCATTTGTCTAACATTTTTTTATTGGTTACCTACTTAGGGCCCATGAGAAATGTGCTAGGAAATCATGTATTTGGTATTTGCTGGCACATTTTTAATCATTGTTTATATACATTTGATTTAGAGATGAACTTGCAAAACCCTAAATTTTTGAATCACTACATCATGTTACACTATAAATGTACTAGTGTTAAGTTTATGATTGTAAGGTTGGAAGAGGAAATATTGCAAATAAGATTGAGAAAATTATGTTTTTAACTTTTTTTTTACTGGTATTTGTTTTCTACCGACTTCGTGTGGATTGGAATGTCAAATCTAACTCCATAAGAGGTCTAGCCAGAGTAATAACTTTCAATTGTGACCGGTTTGATATCATTTGGTGGAGAAATCTAAAAGAAATTGTGTGACATTCATCTATAGACCATTTTTGACATAAAACCAGGGCAGCCAGCTTTCTACAGTCAGCTTTCTATGGACTCTTTTAGACCAAGTGTGACTGTCTACACACTATGGCTTTAGAAGTGCTTAAAAAGACCCCAAATAACAAAGAAACCATAGACTCCTTGCACTCCCAAGACTCCAAACCTTCATCAGTCTTTAATAATATATAAAAATGAACAAACCTCAAAGGAATAGGGCTCAGTCCACCGAGAACCCCAACATCCCCAAATTTAGCACTTTTAAACCCTTAATCCAAGGGTTTCTTAAATCTCCTATCTCCGATCACTTCTAGGTTCAATAGGTAGTTGTTTCACCATTAGATGATCATTATAAGATGATCCAAATCATAATCTATGTTCCTCCTTCAAACCAAATGGCTACTATTGTAGCATACCAAGCAAATTCATTAAGTTTCCTCTATAAATTATGGTGATCACCCAAACATTCTTCCTTCTCATTACATTAATGGATTAGGGAACTATAGTACATGTTAATACTCAGTCATTCCATGTGTTACAATGGTCAGAGGTCATGGAATGACCATATTCAATTGGAAACTCACAAAACTATCAAAGGAATGGTTGAAACTACTCTGCCAATCAGAATTAATTGAGTAAAAATAAAAATACAGACCTCACAAATGCATAGATGTGGTCTAGGATCAATATCCAACTATTCCAAATGCATTCAAATGTAAGAAAATGATAAAATGAATCTAAAATTACTCTAAGAACTCAAGGAAATTGCATTTGAAAGAAGTTTATTTATCAAAAACTCAATATAAATATATAACCATACTACACCAATCCATCTCTATTCTTAGCATTCATGAAAGAAGAAATAAATCAATAAGGATTCTGACTGTACCCTCGTGGGTAGTGACAGGTTCTGTTGGAGAATAATTTACATTTCATTAAAAACTCAAGTATGTTACATTGTTTCTTTGGCATTTATTGATTCTTCTATCTTCCCTTACTCCCTTGTGTCTCAAACATACACATCCATGCTCTAATAAGCCTCTCCAACCGGTTTACAACCTCCATGTAATTGGTAACAGTTAGTTATTAATTGTTTGGTTTAGTTTGGAATACACAAATACAAACCTCACAAATGCATAGATGTGGTCTAGGATCAATATCTAACTATTCCAAATGCATTGAAATGTAAGACAATGACAAAATGAATCCAAAATCACTCTAAGAACTCAAGGAAATTGCATTTGAAAGAAGTTTATTTATCAAAACTCAGTACAGTCCGTACACCGGGCCTCTTCTGTCACACAATGAAACTTTGGCATATTTTATGGACTCCTAGAAACTACCCCAACCAATCCCAATCAGTTGAATGGATTAGTTTGCACTAAAACATAAGAAAATCCAATTCCCTCCATTTTCTAATAACCGTTGCATTTCAAATTTTTGAATTTGTAACATTACAAATTTGGAGTTTTTGAAACTTTTAAAGATAATGAAGCCTTAAGACTTTGAAATGTGACCCAAATGAACTTATCAAGCATTATTAAAGTCAAATCTAAACTATTATAAACTTGTAACACTAAATACCATCCTAGGCTCTTATTTTGGTCCTAAGGCCTATTAGGCCTTTTAAGACTTATTACATATTTGCCATTTGCATTGCATGGAATGACCTTATAGGCCATTATAGGTCCCAATACATTCCAATTGATGTCTTTAGATGTCATTAGGTGCATGGTTGTCATTATGGACTCCTGGTAGTCTTTGGATGTTCTAGGTGCCCCTGCACCATGTTCACCACCTTTGAAAGGATTCTTGTCCCAAGAATCAGTCCTGGCATTGGATGTCTGAGTTTGAACCTGTACTTTAGGAATATGGTGCCTTGATGGTTGGTTCTTTTTTCCCACTGGATGTCCACATTTGAACATGGTTATTTACTGGTTTCCCTTCAATAGGACACTTGACTGTACCTATTTGAACATAGTTCAAATCCTAAAATTTTGCATTTCTAGGACTATGCAGCATTGTCCTATTCAATCCTTTGTCCTTTTCTTCCCAAACCTGATTTGTCCTTCCTCCTCTTCCCCTCATTGAAGAACCTCCTCTATTGCTGCTAGTCTGTCCAAAAGCTCTTCTTCTTTCAGACTTCCATCATACATAGGGATATCTCCGCTCACCTTATGTTGCTCATTCTTCATAGCCTTGAATATCCTGATTGTCCTCCGCTCTTCAGGATCTATTTGGGAGAAGAGTGGGAGAAGACAATCAAAGATTTTGAAGACCTAGAATCCCTTGTTGAACCCTTAAAGTTTAATTATCCTTTAAAGAGCATTCCAAGGTGGTGGTTCAAAGTTGAATGAATCCTAGATTGTAGATGAAGTGTAGAGAAAATTTTTGCTGACATCAGAGGGATATAAAAAAGATGGTGATCATCAATGCAGATTTGGATGCAAGGTACATCATGGAACCATGCATATTCAAGACACATTGTAAGTGTAGAAACAAAGTTTGTAAAGTTATAGTTTCAAATGGTGTGTTTTCAAATTTTGTTTCCATTGAGATGGTTTAGGAGTTGAATTTTCCAAGGATACTACATGAGAGGTGATAAAGGGCACATGGGATTAATGTGGAAGACCAAGTTGAGGTGAAAGAGAAAGCACAAGTGCACTTTAGCATTGGGCCATATGAGGACAACCTATGGTGTGACATCATTCCCATAGTGGATTTTCATTTGATCCTTGCGAGAGCATGGCAGATAAGTAAATGTACCCTCCATGATGGAGCAAAGAAAACTTGCACATTCTTGGATAGAGGAAGGAGATTTGTGTTGCAACCCTTGAAATATGAAGAAGTGTCATGGACATTAACAAGGAGTGTTGGTATTTTGGAGTGGAATGGACTCTTGGGGAATGAAGGGAAGACAACAGACAAAAGGATAGAAGAGAAGATTGGTGAGAATGCTAATGACAACATTGAAAAATTAGTAGAAACTATATAAAGTGTTTCCAAATAGAGATGCATGTGAAGATGAACAAAGAGAGGTCAGAGTTTGAGGATACTCATGAAGATGACAGGATTCAGAAGACAATGAGGATGTGTGGGCCACAAAAGGAAAATGCTCAAGAAGTTGAGATAACAGAGATAGAGAAGGGAATTGCAAAGGTTTCTAATGAACTGGATGAGTGCATGGATGAAGGAATCCAAGTTGGGATAGTCAAGTGTCCATTAAAAGTTTCTATTGAAAAGATAGGAGACAGGGTTGTGAAGAAAGCCATAGATGACATGTTTGCATGCCAAGGAGGATGGCATTGGAATGAGAAGTTGAAAGAGGTCTCATAGGTGACAGGGACCTTAGAGAGTGAAGAGTCAAAGCTCTTGAAGACAACATTGCAACAAGAAGCCACAAGTTGGCATAAGAAGATGAGGAAGAGGGTTGTGTGGCCTATTAAAAGGCTTATGGTAGAGAAGAAACTAATGAATGGAGGACTCGCTTAGAGATTTCAAGGAGTTGTTGATGACGAGAGTGTACAAGTTTCTAAGAGTTGTATAGAAACCAGTGGGCAAGAAAACCTTGTTTATTTTTGTTTCTAACACTTTTATGACAGGTTTTCAGAGTTTGATAGTGTTCACCATGCAAGTGTTGTTTTTGCACACATTTATGGGAATATAAAAATTAATGCTTGGCATGAGCACATAATAGTCAAACTTCTTTAGCAAAGTGTTCCTCTATCCCTCTAAGGCACCATTTGTTTTAGATAATTTAATTTTAACTTTGGTTGTGTTAACAGAACTATGTTGACTTTATTTTCTAGTTGTTTAACATGTGAGTTTGTAGATTAATAGGAGTTCACAAATACTAGTGTGCCATAGTTGCCCATCTATAACTAGTGAGATGCACATAACTCATGTACCTCATGCTAGTGTTCTTGGATACCTTGTATACAGTATTTTTCATTAGACTAGACATTATCCAAATAGTGAGTATTTATATAAAGTGCTATAACACATAGGCGGTCCTCCTTTTACACCAATTAATAATAGTGACAACCCTCACAGGCGGTTGGATAATGTCTAGTCTAATCCAAGCACACTAGCATGAGGTACATGAGTTATGTTCATCTCACTAGATATAGATGGGCATTAATGCTCAATTGAATGATATGTTCCCATAAAAATGTGAACTCCTATTAATCTACAAACTCTCATGTTAAACAACTACAAAATAAAGTCAACATAGTTCCATTGTAACACTTAGTACATATAATTGAAGGCTATCATTTGGGCCCTACAATCTCCCTTAAAGGAACACCTATATGCCTAGAAATGTTCCTACATTACCACCAAGTAAAGATCACATTCTAAACTTTCAAATCAATATGCTGGTGTTTCGACTGTACCTACGGGATAGTGTACTCCAAAATTGCATAGAAATTAAGTGTACTCCAAATAAATTGCCCTCTACAAAGAACCGAATGGAATCTATTAACCAACCTTCTAACTGTCAAATCATTATGCTTTAAAATCAATTACCTATCGGCATATCCCTTGCAAGGGAGAGAAGCCAAACACATAAAGAACATGCACATAAACATGACAATTGAAAAACTTAAATGGAATACACCAAGAAGTACCAAATGATGAATGCTCAATTATTGTAATGACAAAGCAATATCAGAACCGTCCATTTCTAGAACTTGATTTTTCTATAGTCCTAATGATTTTTCTTATTTCTTGAACATTGTTGACACACTTAACTGGAATACACAATACCAAATGATGAATGCTCAATTGTTGTAATGGCAAAGCATCAGAACCGTCCATTTCTAGAAATTGATTTTCTAGTCTAAATGATTTTTCTATAGTCGTAATGATTTTTCTAGAACTTGATTTTCTAGTAGATTTTGTTACACCCTTCATGACTGTAATGTTTAAGTTAAGTATTGATGCAATTTTCTAAAGTAGCAAGTTTTGTTGTCATTGTTTTTTTTTTTAGTGGTTCTAAGGAGATCAAGAATTATCAAGGAAAGATATTGAAGTGGAAAGGAAAAGTTTCAGAGAGGTTACAAATATTGAGTAATCGATCAGGTATACTTTTTTTTAAGTAATCACTACAGTAATGGTTAAGTTTTCCTGAATTTTTAAAATAAGTCATAATTATTCAGTATCATATTCTTAGCTACAAGTTGCAGGTCTTCATACCATAAATTTTAGAGTTCAACTCTTACATGGACAAAGTTGTAGGTTATATTGAACCATCTATTATCTTTTTTGACTCTTTAGTTGTCAGAAAGATTAAATTCACATCCTAGTTGTCATTGTGTTTGGGACATAAAGCTTTATTTAACTAAATTAATTCTTTTAATATTGAGATAAAAAATCTACAAATAAAGCCTATACTTGGGACTACATAGAAAACTATCATATGAAGGACTACTGAAAACTATCATATGAAGAACTACTAGTGATCTTTATCATATAAAACATTTAGCAAATCTCCATAAAATGGATGCACATCATCTTGGTGGGGGAAATCATCTTAGAAAATACATATGAAGCAGCAGCAGCGGAAGCATCAAATACATCACTGACACTTTTTGGGCATATTTCATTGACTCCTCAAAATGAGCAGCCTTTATTTCAACTACCTCATCACTATCATCCTCATCCATTGCCTTGGGGTTCTCACTTCTTTTTCTTTCACGTTCAATATCCTGTAAAAGTGCAAAGGAAAGAGAACATGACAAATTGAAATAATAAGATACAAGTTGAGGAAAATTGAATCAAAAAATGTAAAATTCTAACAAACCGGTTAAAAAAAAACCATTAAGAAATTCATAACCAAATCTAGTTTGCAAAAGCCACCGCAATTGAAACTCACCTTCTCAATATTTTATCTAATAGCATACTTGCAAGCCCACTGACAAATCTCTGTAATATCGACTCCATTGAATCCTTGGGTATAATAGGCCAATGCCATTAGGTATAATGAAAATTGTTTTCTTGGTTGTCATACCATCCATCTCCATCAACAACTGGTTAAGGACTCTCTCTGCAACACCACCAGCATCCCCAACACTACTTCCACGCCACAAACATGCAAACCAATTATGCATCACCAGTCAGAGCCCATCTCTCAAATAGTTCAAATAAAATGAAAAACCCATAGTTTTAAGCAAAGTAGATCAGATGGATTGCTAGAGCCCGCTGACAAATCTCTGTAATATCTCATTAATAAATATAATGGATGGGGCATTCTTCTCAAACTCCTCAAAATCCTTCTGAAGAATGCTTTCACTTTCTCCAACCAACTTTGACATGATCTCAAGTCCATTGATACAGAAAAAGAAGGCACTGGTTTCATTTGCCACTGCCCTAGCAATTAAAGTTTTCCCAGAACCAGGAGGTCAATAGAGCAGAATACCCTTTGGGGGCTTCACACCAATAGATTTGAAGAGTTATGGGCATCTAAGAGGAAGCTCTACCAATTCATGAATCACCAGTCAGAACTAGTTGAACTAGACTTTCTTTGTTGTAGAATTGATTTAGTATAGAATTTTTTCTAGTAGAATTTTTTTAAAAAAAGCAAGGTTTTCATAGCTTTATCTACCACTTGATTAAAAGTTTCCATAGCTAAATTTCCTTGCCACAGTTAATATTTCTCTAAAGACTTACAAGTTAGTAAGTCCTCGGCTAGAACACACACATTTGTCACTTCATTAAGATGACAATTGTGTAATAAGTTTCCTAACTATATAATTCATCATCATCTTTATTAACTGTTGTAGAAAATACATTCGAAGCACCAGCAGAAGCACCAAGAAATCAAAATTCAGAACCAAAGCCTCGAGATTTTTGTAGTGTTTGTGCAAAGGCTTGACACTTCTGAAATTCATAACCAAATCTAGTTTTCAAAAGCTGCCACAATTGAAACTCGCCTTCTCAATATTTTCTCTAATAGCATACTTGCAAGCCCACTGAAAAATCTTTGTAACATCTCATCAATAAATATAATGGATGGGGCATTCTTCTCAGCCTCCTCAAAAGCCTTCTGGAGACTGCTTTCACTTTCTCCAGCCAACTTTGACATGATCTTAGGTCCATTGATATAGAAAAAGAAGGCACCAGTTTCATTTGCCACTACCCTAGCAATTAAAGTTTTCCCAGAACCAGGAGGCCCATAGAGCATAATACCCTTTTGGGGCTTCACATCAATAGAATTGAAGATTTTTGGGCATCTAAGAGGAAGCTCTACCAATTCATGGATCACTAGTCAAAGCCTATCTCTCAAATAGTTCAAACAAAATGAAAAAACCCATAGTTTCACACAGAGCAGAGTAGATGGATTGTTAGAGCCTAAAGCAGTTTGGAAAATAGAATGAGCAGGGACCCATTGGCAACAAGTAGTAGAATGAGTGTGGACACATGAAGATAAATATCTAGACTAATCACCGATCAGGATGTCATTGGTGATTAGTCTGGATATTTATCTTCAAAAAAAATTTAAACACTGCACCTTTTGTTGAAATTTTGACCCACCTGCATCGAAAGTCTAGCATAAAATCGACCATTCTATGTCAAAATGTGGCATCACAGGTTTTCCATCCTAGTCAAAGCCACTAAATATTTTGACCAACTGTGGTCAAAATATGACCGTCATGAGTTTGGCATCCTAGTCGGAGCGACCAAAGTTTTTGACCAATATTAATTTGTATTGGTTGAAAGATCGACCAATACATGAACACATGCCAATGTTATTTTCAGCCTAGATTGCCCTTCTTTTCAACCAATATTGGCGTTGATCATTCGATTGTTTAAGGTATGGCTTGATATTTTGACACAGATAATAGCGACGAACCAGTTGGTCGACTATTCAACTGTGTTGGGTAGAAACTTTGACCAATATTGTGTCAAAAAATGGTGAAAAATTTACTAGTGATATATAATAGTCTCAGGTACTTCGTGAAGTCTAAAAATCTCCTAAATAAATTTCTTGGCCAAAACCAAGGATCCATCCCTCAAACTGCATGGTATGAAATGAGCAACTTTGGTCAATTTATCAACCACAACCAAGATTACATCATGTTTGCACCTAGTCATGGGAAAACCTTGGACAAAGTCCATAGTGATAACCTACCACTTTTATTATGGTATCTCATGAGGATATAAAAGTCCAACTAGATGGGCATGCTCAACTTTAACTCACTGGCATTCTAGACAGTGAGCTATAGATGCTACCACATCTCTTTTAAGTCCAGGTTAGAAATATAATGGTCATATATCTGCAAGCATCTTATTCACTCCTGGATGCCTTGAAAATGGAGTGCAATGCATCTCCTCAAAAACCAATTTCCTCAACCCATCCTGGTTGGGAATATACATCCTTCCTTGGTATCTCAAAACACCATCCTCTTCAAAAGAGTAACCATCAAAATGATGATCTGTTGGATCATTCTGTAATTTTGATTTGACCAACTCATAATGGTCATCACCCTGGAGGTTCTGAAAAACCCATTCCTTAAGGTGTGTTCGGGTAGTGGAAATAGCTACAACGTGTCTCCTTCTACTTAAGGCATCAGCTACCCTATTTTCCTTTCCTTTGATATATTCAATACCAAAATCATACTCGCTCAAACATTATATCCATCACCTATGTCTAGAATTAAGGTTGGGTTGATTGAAGATATACCTCAAACCCATGTGGTCTAATTTCAACTCAAAAGGCTTACCTAAAAGGTAGTGTCTCCACATCACAAGTGCATGAACTATGACAACAAGTTCTAAATCATGAGGTGCATAGTTAACCTCATACTGCTTCATTTTTTGTGACTCGTAAGCCACTACTTTAGCATTTCGCATAAGTACACCTCCTAAACCCTCACCTGAAGCATTAGTGATAACAATAAAATGGTTGTTAAGATCTGGTATAACTAGAATAGGAGTAGATATGAGTTTTTTTTAGTGATCAGAATGCCTACTCAAACCTTTGTCCACTCGTACCTCTTTCCTTTCCTCTGAAGGGATGTAATAGGTGCCGCAATTTTGGAGAATCCCTCCACAAACTTTCTGTAATATCATGCAAGTCCCATGAAGCTTCTAATTTCACTCACATTCTATGGTGTTGGCTATTCAAGTATTGCTTGAATCTTTGCTTGTTATTGAATGTCCTCCCTTACATGGCGCCGATTTCTCCTTCCACTCTCCTATCGTGTGTTCAACATGCCCCTACCAAAAAGGTATGAAGACTCCCTCCTTCATGTGTATAAAAACCCAATTTGAAAAATTCTTCCTCTCCATCCACCATGCATCCTTGCTGGCATTGATTATTCCTTACTCTATGTCTTAGTTAAGTATAAACTTAAAGCAAAATAAATCAAAATAAATAGAGCTGCCAATCAAATCAATAAATTCAACTCCAAGTTAATGCATTCCCTCTTATTTGTAACATTGAGATACTTAAATGAAAGAGGTTAAGCACATTAAAAGATAACCCTTTTTTATTCTTTTTGACCGGTTCAAATTTATGAATCAATTTTATTTGAACTTTAACTTTCCAAATTTTTTTTAAAAAACATTAAATCATTTACTTTAAAAAGAAATCACAAGATAATAACTATTTTACATTTTTCAATAATTTCATTATATAAAATAAATTTAAATATTTAAAACAAACAAACATGACATCTATACTAGTTTTTTTTCAAACTCTTCTTACACATGTTTATGTATTTCTCACAAACATAAATTAATATAAACCAATTCACATCATTAAATTTCTTTGTAAACTAGAAAGATATATACATGGTGTGTGATTTAACCATATAGATCCGAACTCATCCTTACCAAGGACCTAGGCTCCCCTACCTCGACCACAACCCCATCTCCAGTCTTGTCATTAGATGAACAGTACAATTTTTCCATCAGTAGGTTAGTTCCAGAAATCAATAACCAATTAAACTTGTAGAATAATCATCATGATTAGATTTTAATCATATCAACTATAACGATCTTTTATAACATATATCACTATATCATCTTAAATGGAAGCACTTCCATGTTAAGAGTGTTTAACCCTCCGAGTGAGTGGTCTGGGGTCATGTCAAGCACCTTGATCGGGTCTTTGCATGGATCTAGCTTTCTCCCCCCCATTCTACTTCTCTCTCCACCTATTTTCACTATCCTTCTGCATTTCCTAGCACTCTTGATTGAGGTCCTGACATTTTTGACCTCAAGGTCAAAGACAACCTTTAAGGTCAAAGAAAACCTAGACCCTAACTTAGGTCAGGGCCAACCTCAACCCTGACCTAGGGTGGGGTCTACCTTGTCCTTGACCTAGGGTTCAAATTTCAAGGTCCCGTGATTTTTAGATGTCGGGTTTCATAAATATTTATTTTCCTACTTCCGGGTCGGCTGTTTTGGTCTCCGAAATGATATATCCTTAAATTGCATTTAATTTGGGTCCATTTCTAGTGGTTAAGGTTAATTGGGATTTAATTCTCCAATGTCAGCCTTCTCTAGAGGTTTGTGCCCTAGATCACTATAAAAGGAAGCCTTCCTCTCTCATTTTCTCCATCTCAAAATCAAGTTTTGCATCCATCACTTGACAATCTCTCAAGAAAGATCAAGCAAGCATTCTCAAGCAAGGAAACATTCAAGTCCTCTTCTACATTCAAGTTCTCCATTGAAGATCAAGGATTCAAGCATTTAAACCATTGAAGGGATTTGGTTCAAGCATTCAAGATTCATCATTCAAACCCTAGATCTATCCATCATGATGGTGTGATCTTCCTTCAAGATCCTTTTTTCATCTTCTAGATCCATTCATTCTTCTATCAAGGTGGATTCCAAGCATACAATTATGGAGTTTTTGGATTTAAATTCATGGTTTTGATTTACATTTGTCATTGTTGTGTTCAAGCTTTTATATCAATATACTTGTTTACATTTGAAATACAATTGCATATCTATTGAATTGCATAGCTTCATTGTTAGATCTACTTCTACTACTTGCTAGCATTCTCTATTTCAATTTCATTATTAAGGTTGATTCCAAACCGAGCATTGACCAAAGCAAACCCCTCATCCAAACAACAAAAACCTCCTATTTTCTTGGAGGTACAGGTACAGGACTCTAGATTGGAGTGTATGCAAATTAGATGTCTAACAACTAGAAATGATAAATTAACTATAAAATCCAATGAATCTATCTAATGCAAACACAATGAAGAATGCAAAGTAACTATGAAATGATTAAAATAATTCAATTACCTTCACCTACCATGCAGCTTGTCTCCATTGTCCTCCTATGCTCTGATTTCTTGGATGTGTTGAGCTCTCAGATTTCCAATTTGAAGCTCTTTGCCCAAGATGATACCAAAGTGTGGAGATTGAATGATTGAATGCAAAACTAATTCCTAATTATGCAAATGAGATGATGATAGTGTGGATGATAGTGTGGATGCTTCACAGAGTGATATGAATATGCTTTATAATGAGTGCTTTGATGCTTGATTGTTTGATTGCCTATTGCTTGAATGCTTGATTATAAAAATACCTATTAGCTCTCAAATGGGAATGAGGCTCCTTTTATAGAGTTTTGGAGGATCTAGGTCTAGGTGGCAGAATCCTACGGTTGAGAATGAAAGGTGGAAAATCCTAGGGCTAGGATTGACTTGGTTGAAGGAGTTGAGAGAAAGGGGGATGTAGTTGGAATGTGAGAGGAAGAATAGGGATGATGTTCCTCTCATATTGACATGGAGGAGAAGAAGGTGGAAGGGAAAGACACATGTCAAGTGTCTCACAAAGACCAAAGAGAGAAAGAGGGAGAGACCTTTTCCTCATGAGGACTCTTTGCACAAGTGTCCTATGAGTCATCCTTGAGGCTTAGAGGTGGCTTGAGAAGCTCCTTAGGAATAGGGAATGTCCCTTGACTTGGTTGTTGAGAGGACATGTGGTCATGAGACCAAGTCCTATGAGGCCACATAGCCCTTAAGAATAGGACATGTGTGGGTGAGGATAAATATGAATAAATAATTAATAATAATTATTTATCTTAGCCAAGGTGATGTGTCAGGTGACTAGGTGGATGAAGTGGACTAGGAGACTTAGTCATATTTAGGTGATTGTGTATTTAATTAAATCACTTAAATAGACTATTTAGAAGACTTAGGATATAGAATTAGACTATAGTGAATTTATTAAATAAATTGAAATAATTTACTTAATAAATAGAAGAAATAAATATTTAATTAATTTATCAAGTCAATAGTAATTAACTAATAAATATTTAATTAATAAATGAAGCCATTTTTAAGTGTATACATGGAGCTTGGATCTGGATACCCTTTTTGGAGAACTTCCAAGATCTGTGAACAAAATCAAAGAAGACCTTCAGAATTCCAAATTAGTCTTTGACCTTTTATCGGTGTCAAAGACTACCTGCTGCCGGAAAGATAAAAGTTTTCTGGGTTTTCTCCGTCTCGACATTTCTAGCCCGAAACAAGTTGTAGAATTGCCCAAAACTGCACACAGACATCATAAATTAACATTTTCCAAGATTTGCCCTAGTTTTTAGGTTAGTATTTGCATTTCTATTTTACTTCCTTTACATGTTCACAATATTTTCCATCACACATACCCCTCCACTACATTTCCAAATCTATCCCAATAAGGTGAACCCAATTTCACTGTATTCAATCACGTTCTTATCATGTTATTCATTAATCACTTAGATTTATCATCCTACGAAAAGAAAATTCAAACATATTTTAATTTATTCATCAAATAGAAACATGTATGGCAAAGCTAAATAAAACAACTTAGGTCATCTACCAGTGACCAAGTCAAAAATTAAAAAAAGTCACCAATTATTTAAAATAGTTTTAGTGTTTAAAAAATTGGTTATGACAGGTTTACTTTGAGAAAGTTAGCTAATACTCTCTCCAAATAGAGATCAATGGCTCCCTTCAGTCCTGAAATTTTTCATTCACCCTTGCTTGTCATATGAATTTTTTTACTCCTTTGATTGTCAAAATTTTTTTGTTTAGAAATAATTTAATAGATTATTTTAAATTTAAATGTTTTATCAATATAATTAGTAATAAATATATAAAACATAATAAATATTAGATACTAAGAATGTAAAATTAGGAAATAAGTACAAATTAGTAATATATACAAAAGTCTTCATATGATAAAAAGAATATAAAGTTAAAAAATAATTAATACAAATTTCTAAATTTATATATTTTATTTAAAAAGAATTTTAAATTAATATAAATATATAATAAATGATATAAAAAAACATGTATATTACACACTAATATTGTAAATTAGTAAAATAAATTTTTGGAATTTACATATTCCATTTAAAAAAAATCTAATTACTATGAATCAAAATAGAAACATTTAAATTATAAAATAACATATATATTTAACATACATATATATCATAAAAATTATAAAATTATATATTTTTATATAATTAAATAAAATACTAGATAGGCTGTAAAAACAACCCTTCACCTGAGCACCTTCACAGATCTACATTACCTAAATCTTAGTTTCGTCCCAACATTATGGAATGTTCTTGTGGATAAGCAAAGATTCCAACTATTTATTTTTTAATTATAAGATGCCATTGTAGATTATACCAAAGTCAAAGTTGCCCAACTAATGAAATTTTTTTATAGTTTAGTGATGAGTTTTTATTTTATTTTATTTTTTCTACTTATAAATTTTGTCTTATTTTATTTAATTTAAACTTTTCTTCAAATCTTTAAATGTTTGTTTATATTAAAATTGTTTTTGCATCACATCATTAGTCTAATTATATTTTGTAGATAATATGTAATATATTTTTAGTAGTAATAATTCAATTTTATTAATATAAGTAAAATTTACAGTAGTTTCAACATTTGCCACAAAAAAAATTAGGTTCATTAGTTTCATCCAATGACATTCTTGTAAAAAATCACTAAGAACCAAGCATAAGTTAGCCTAATCCAAAATGACATAAAAAATCAAACTCCAATCCTTTACCCTACAACCCCTTCCAAATCTAAATTCTCAAATAAACATTATATATACATATACTTTTCACATAGCAATAAATAATATCTATTAAAAGTGTCAAGCCTTCTAGGTGGCAGAAAACTACTGGAGTCCTAAAATATATGCATATACATTGACTACATAAGATTCATACCAAAAATTGAATTGTATCTTCGACCTAAATTGGGGTAGCAACCTTGAGACTTGAGGCCAAAAAAGAGGTAGTACATTGACACTTAGAAACAACATCATCCATTGATGGAGAAGCAGCACCAGATCCGAATAGGACCATTCAAATAAAAACTAGTTCTATGCCACTCCAACTTGCTCCAAACGCACCATTTCCTCATACTTTCCAAGATAATCCAACAAGAGCATCCATCCACAACTACCTACTATAATTTAGGTTTGGCCTTATTCAAATTAACACTCCATACAGTGAAGGGGTGAAAAGTCATTCACTTTACCTCTTTCATCCCTCTAGTGACAAATAATCTTTGAATCCAACTTTTGGAATTGCATCTACTACAAAGGCTACCAATCCATGCAACCACTCCACATCAAAGAATTATCTATATAATGCGACCAAAAAAATGCCTCTTATTGGTAATCTATTTCTATTACAAAGTTCATCTCCATGAGTGTTGTTCTCATAGTTGTAATCACCTAGTTATTATGTAAGTATTTCATCAAACTTGTTTGATTAAATCAATTACCTAATCAAATCATTAAATAAATCTTGAATCAAAGGCCTAATGGCCATTTAATTAGACATTTAATTAAAAGTCCCAGCACTTTAATTAAATGGATCCATTCAACAAATAGGTGCACTTAAAAATTAATTAAAAAGCAATTAAAAGGGGATAATTACCAAATTTGTCTCTCCCCCACCCCATAAAAAGCACAAATTTGACCAATTGTGTGTCTCTCACATGGATTGACTCACATGGCTTGAGGGAGGAAAAATATCGGCCTCTCCTTACCATCAAATGTTGATCATTCATTTAAGTGAAACTTCTATAAAAGGGAAGCTCATCCTAGCTCAATTGATCCTAGGTTTTCATAGTAAAGGCACTCTACCATTTTAGTTCTTCATATAGCTTAGTGTGCATTGTTCTTAGCTTAATTTTCTTAATTTAGCTTTCTTTCAATCAATGTTTATTTTCATATCTTAAATCTCGGAGTGTACTTTCATTTTAGCATGAAATCATCAATCTTTTATCATGGTTTGCATTTATCCTTTTGAAAGATATTTTGAGAAAAGAATGAAAGTATTGCATCATGCTCATACAAAAATCTTCCATCTTAGGGTAGTCAAATCACTAGTCCCATGCATAATCTGATGAGCATCATTCTGTTAGGAATAACAGTCCATAATACAGCTGAGAGGGAGGGTGAATTAGTTGTATGGAGATTATTATACTTTAAACTTTAAACAACAGTAATATCATATCCAATGAATAAAATGAATGCCAACACAATAACACAATATTTTGGACTCGGGGAAACCATGTTAAAGGTAAAAACCCCAGTAGGAATTAGCACCCACAAATGATGTTGAGAGTATTATATACTTGTTAGAAGATTTAGCCCTATTAGGAGCTTGTTGAATCATTACAGTACACAATCCTTGTTAGAGGAAAAACCCTGTTAGGAGTCAATAAGAAAGGGGGAGGGCTCACTGCCCAAAGAAGGTTATATCCACCTTCATAACTCACTGTTCACAACAAAAGTGTATATGAAGAAATACACAATCTTTTTGAACTGTTCGACAACAACTATCTTTGTTTGATCAGTTCCAATGAAGTCCACCAATAAACCTCTACTCTACATACAGAAAACACAATCTCCCATCTTTTACAATCTCTCTATATCACCTTCTCCTTCCATACCATCTTTTCCAAAGAAAAGACCTTTCATTATACCTTATTGCAATTCTCATGATCAGGTTGGCCTATAAGCCTTTCCTAATTACAAACAATTACATAAACCCTTGCTAAGATACACATGGTATCTAAAACAAGTATATAATTATTACATTACAATATTTAAGGACCAACATCCTTAATTTATGTTCGCCAAGCATAACACACGCTGCATCTCCCAAGTTGGCTTCCAAATAGGTCTTCTCTAGAACACACACCATAGCTGATGTCACCAAGCATTTCATACCTTGTGTTGACCAATGAACATCCTTCAATACCTTTTCTATTGTCCTTCAAGACCGCATACCTTGAATCCACATTATCTGAAAGATATACCTAAAACACAGAGATTGGCTTTGTCATTTCTCACTATTGCAGTCCAGTGACCTGTCTTCACCAAAACACATGTAACTCCTCCAATATGAAATATTACATGATGTGATCTTGTATATAATATCACAACACCTTTTGGAACTCTCATCTATCTTTGCAGTATCTAGAACATTCGTACAGTGTCCATACACTATGATAAATCAGCATGTACTCTTCATAGAGACATATGTTGACATCAATGACAAACCACAAATGACAACAATATGACTACTCATTCAATAACATAGTGATTAAACATATTAAATGTCTCAATAACCATCCCATGCATTAGCAATATCTAACACATTCATGGACTACACTCACCCTAATTGGGAAGCAATAGATTGGTTTTAGTGGGTTTTATGTTTTTTATTAAGGTATCAACAAGTTTTGAAGAGACCCCAAAACCCTTTAACAAATAAAACCTTAAGATAGAACATTAAAAGCTCCCAAAATGAATTAGACCAGCCAAAATAAAAGGTAGGACACCCAAACAATGAACCAAAAACACTGCAAAAATAAAATGAATAGAAACAATAGTCCAAAGAAGATAGCAGCACAACTATCCGATAATCCCCTTTTTATGGGACCGAAGGGTCATGTCAAAAGAAGAGGAGGATTCTTAGATTATTTCCCTTTAAAAATGATCCAACCATCTTCGAATCTTGCAGCCTTTTCCTACCAGCATAACGAATTCAAGATAGAAGAACCAGCACCCAACAAAGGTATTGGTTTAACCGACATGAATTCTGAATCAAGGCCAGAATTAATCCCAACAAGTGGGACAAGAACTCCAAAATCCTGAGCATTCAACACACCAACAAAGCTGGCAGAAACAATAACCACAGAACTACCTATAAATAGACTGGAATCCACCAGCAAAGGAAGATAACATCCCTGCTCAACAATAAGAACTCAAAAACCCTCAGCATTCAACACACCAGTAGTGATGGTAGAAACAACAACCACAGAACCGCCAACAGTAGTGGGTTTTATGTTATTTTCTTTGGATTTTGAATATTTTGCTACTAACCCCCACTAATGGAATGATTTATTGAAGTGCCAGTGTTTGCAGGTCAAGACCACAAAATACACACACATTTTTGGCAACCATCGTGGGGCCAAATCTGAAATTTGGCCTCATTCTTCATGATTTTTTTAGAATTTTAAAACCTCATTGTTTCTCATACAGTTGGGTAAGAAAACTCGTATGATATAACTTTTAGATGATTCATCATTTTATGCTTAGAGAAAAATCATGCGATTATATGGTTAGATCAAGTTTATCATATTACTAGCTAAAAATTATCACATGATTGTATGGTTACCTAAACTTTTTCGTATTGCTTGGTGAATCTTATTGTATGATTTAATGCTATTCAAAAGTTGACTATGTTATGTCATATCAGAAATAGAAAGTCAATTTTGCATGTTTTCTTGAATAATTTTGATTTCTTCACTTATATGCTTGATGTGTGTGTTTTACACTACCAAAAATTGACAAAACCCACCTAAACACATCAAGACACTATCAAAGTCCGAACACAAATAGTCAAAATTGTCCAACATTTCTAAAAATCAAGTGGAAAACTATCTAGACCATAGTTTCATGTTATTTTGTAAAATAATTTTATCGTACAATAGGAGTGTTTCATCCTATGACCCTAGTCTTCTATCACATCAACCTTTGGTAATCATCGTACAAGCCAATGTCAAAATTATCAGTAAATAATCTCACCACATTATCATTCTAGCCCCTTAGTTTCCTCATACGACCTTGACATTATTGCATCAATCATTGGGAATAATCATACAACTCCAGTCTTCTATCATACCAAGTTTTATCATCTGGATTCTAGAAAGAAAATTTGGTGAGTTACATCATTGGTCTAACCTTCGGTCTAGTTGCCCAAGTAAACTATCAATCTGTCTTGATATAACATATCAATTGTGTATTGTTTTCAATAGTAACTCTTTGTCTTTTGGTCCTTCATCTTGTTTATCGAACACTTGACTAGTCTTGATCTCTTTCATCAATCAACACAATCAAATTAGTCACAAGTGTCCTTTACCTAGACATTCAAGCCTTAACTCTAATGCCTTGTACCTTCATCATCTTTAAGAAAATCTCCAAACATATCTTTTCACCCATCACCTAAGATACATCATCACTTTACAAACTGGATATTGACCTAATTCATCTGGTTGCTTCTGGCTCTTAGTTGCATTGATCTTTCATGCCAGTGCAAACTAGAAGTAAAAAACAAAGGGCCAATTCAAAAGGAAAGGTCATAAGAACTTCTAATACTAAGCCATCAATGCATCAGAAATTGAAACCAAAATCCAAATCGAAGTCAAAATCAAAATCAAAGTCAACAACTCCCCATCAGTCTTCAAGCATGAAATACATCGAACCAAACATGTTGGGATATAATTGGGGATCCATTCAAGGACGTCATAGCCATCATAGAAAAAATTCATTAGATAATGAGGAATATACTAAGGAATAAATCAAGAAATGCCAACAAGACAAACATTTCTAGAAAATGTTACAAATACTCCTCCAACAAGACATAGAAAAATATTTTATGCATCTAGCCTCAATGGGGATCAAACTGCCTGCAAATTTTGGTGTGGAAAGATTAATACAACATGAAGAAGAGCCTCCTATAGAAATTATCAAAAAAAAAATGTAGGATGTCTGATGTGAACTCAAATAATTGAAGAAAGAAAAAGATCAATCTTCCAAAAAGTACTCTCTTGAGTCTATATGTCATTTACCATTTGATATAAATTCATACATGCCACCATTTCCTCCCAAGGTAGAGATGCCTAAGTACAACAACTATGATGGAAATAGTGACCAAAAAGTGTGAGTGTTTGTGAACCTAACATGTTGTAACCATGCTAAGATAGTCAAACATTGGTTCTAATGTAGCATATAAGACATATAGTAAAACTTTCACAAACACCACCTCAGATTGAGCTAAAACAAGAGCACCTGAGCCCTATTTGATTTTCTCATTTGAGGGGGATGTGAGTGTGCTCTCCAAGAACAATTAGGGTATGCCCAATGTACATATGAGGTTATCAAGACTAAATGAAATCCTTAAGAGTCCCAAAAGTGGCACAAAACCTAGTATAGGGAACTAGTTTTGCCCCTAGGATCCCAAAGGATGCAAGCAATGAAAATGCAAATTATGCTATGATTGATATGAAAATAAGTAATAAAAGTTAATTTAATTTAGCATGGATATGTTTAAAATAAAAAATGAAGTGTAATGCTCAAAATAAACTAAGATTTATCCATTAAGTTAATGCTACGATGATTTAATAATTCAAAACAAGAACACAAGCTAATAAGGCTAAATATGCCAATGAAATCATAGAGATAAATGAACATAATAACAATGAAATAACTTGAATACTTGAGGACCCATTTTCTATTGGAAGGAGGATTATTTATAGATTTTGAGGAAGGCCTTGGGTTAGGAAGAAGGGTTAGGGTTTAGGAAGAAGGGTTAAAGAGATAAGGATGGGCATTGATGGTTGAATGGACCAAGGTTGCTCACACATGTGTGAGCAACACTTGGGAAGAGTGAAGGGAAAAAAAGTGGAATAAAGCGGATGTGTTTCCATTAAGAGGGTTTTAAGAGCCATTAATGAGGGTGCAAGGGTCATTAATGAAGGATGTTGACTTTGGGGAAGGGGGAGACATTAAGGCTAAGAGGGTTACGAATCACCCCTTAAGTGGGGTTAGGGGGTGATTAGGGTAAGTGGATAGGTTTAGAAGATTCTTAGGATTTGGGAAATTAAATAAATATTTAATTAATTTAAAGAGGGTTTGGTTGAGCAAGATTTATTAAAATATTTTTAAAAATTTGGAGGGATAAATATTTAAATTGGATTTAAATATTTTTGGTAAAGGTTAATTAATTAAATAAATTTAATTAAAAGGGGAGGGGATAATGAGAATACTAATTAATTAATTAATTATGATGTCATCAAAATTTTTATTAATTAAAATAAATTTGATTATTAAGTTGGATTTTTAGGTGTCTACATTTTGCCCCTCTTTGATGCAGTGCCGCAAGTGGCATTGCATCAAAGACAAGAAAACAAGATGCCCTGGACAAGGTTAGATATCATGGTGAAGCAATGATAGTAAGTGTATTCACCCTAAAATGGTTGCCTAGACTTTGGGCCCCATTTCTGCAATTTGTCAAATCCCTAAATCAATATTTTCAAAAATCAACATTTTTCAAATATATCAATTTTCTTGATCAAATCATAATCAATTCAATATTTCCTAAGGTTTGAGCCTTATTTAATTTTAAAAAGAAATAAAAATAAAAATCTTATTTAATTAAGAGAACATGCTCTCTTTTAATTAAATAATAAAATCACTTTATCCTAAGCCTTTATTTAATTAAAAGGAATTTCCTCCCCTTTTATTTAAATAAAAAATCTCCACTTTTCTTCTTATCCTTATTGCACAAATAAAGCATTTAATTCTTATTTATAAAGAAAAATAAAAAATAAAATAAAAGAAAAGTACTTTTGCCTCACATGGACATAAATTAAATGCTCAACATAAAGTAAATGCTTCTAATTTTCTTATTGGAGGATATTTGTGCACAAGGATCAAGCTTCTTTTTTTCTCCATCATTGATTAAGTTTTTTGCCTCTTAATCTCCATGGTCCATTATTTTTCACTTCCTATAAAAGAAGAGCTCTCTTCCTCATTTGCACACACAATACATACTTGAATTATTATGCTACAGGTTTTCTAAGTCATTGAAGCTTTTGGAGATATTCTTGCATCAAGTTTTGAAGATTTGGAGCATCATTGGCATTCATCTTGCATCTACATCACATCTTAGCTTGCATCATAGTTGCATCATCATGGTATCATTTCCTTTCATGTTTTAGATTAATCTCACATAGTTTAATTAGAGAGTTTGTAACTCTTTCATTTCCATTTTCATAGCTTAATTGCATCTTCATTCTCATAAGATTAATTTGCATTCTCATATAGATTTACATAGCATTGCATTGATTTGGAATCTCTCATTGTGTGGTTGACTAGCAAGGTCATGAGTTTATAGCTCTAGCTGAGAGCAATTTTACAAATCTTGCAACTCCATGCATAAAGAGCTATGGATCGATTTGTGAGGGCACATTCTTGAGTTTCTTGCATGTAAGGATTCATACAAGTGTGACAACATTTTAGCACACATTTTTGGTGCCCACCATGTGGCAACCCACTTTTTACATGCTGGTTTTGATTATTTTTGGAGCTAACCCTTGTGCAGATTTGTTTGGAGATGAAAAACCCTAGATTTGAAAGATTTGATCATATCTCCCAAACGGCTTGGTTTTTTGATCTGAAAATTTTTTTTCAGGTTTGCGACATATAAGAGAAGCTTCAAAAAAAATTTCAAAATTTTTGGAGGTGATTTGTATTTTTTATGATTTTTTGTTGATTTTTTATTAAAAATTGATTTTTTGCGCAAATCAGCATATTTTTTGGAAATTTTTACATTTCTGGAAAGGTCTTGGAATTCGACAGGGGGTCCATTCACTATGTTTTTAATTTAGAAATCATATCATAGCTCATTTGGTCAATTTATAAAAATTAGTCTATTTTGGTAAAATGGGTCTCTAAGGCACAAATGAAGAGATTTTTCTAAAATTTTTACATTTTTAGAAAGCTCTTTGTTTTTTGACAGAGGTCTCTTTTCTGCATTTTGGGTTTGGGGTCCGAATTCATGTGGTAAAAATCAGATTTTGTTGACTAGGTCAAATGCAAAAAAAATAAAAGTTTGTGATGGGTATGCACATATTTTTCATTGTTCATTGCATGATATGAGTTATCATTTGGATTATTTGCTGGTTATCATTGCTCCTAATAATTAATTTTCAGATCTAACCCTAGGGTTTGCATAAGTTGGATATACATTGCATATCTTATTTGCTTGTTTTCTTGTCTTGTTTATTTGAAGGTGCTCTTGCTTTCATGGAAAATGTTTAAAACAAAGCGTTGGACTTGAGGTACTTTGTTCCATCTCTACAACATTTGGATTTTGGAATTAAAATTGAACCTCTCATGTGTTTGGCTTGAGTGTTTACATGCTTTCATAGAACACATTTCAATTGATGCTCTTAATGGGAAATGAATGAACATAGATTTGCTTTCATACAAGTTTGTGTAAGTGAATGCTTGTGTTTAAACCTTAAGTAATTCTTGGTTCCAATATCAAATATCTCATTGAGTGATTGAGGGCATGGATTCATTCCTCATTTACATAGGGAGTTAAATGCACCACTTTGTGGACTCACTCTATGTTTGCTTGGAAAGTTAAATATTCCATTGATTCAACCCTTTGTCATTTGTGAGTAGTATTGATAAGCAACTTTAGATTACTTGTGATTGATCTAGATTGCTATCTTGGGTTATTGGACTCGCTAATCCACCGGCCCCTCATTTCCGCCCCGTGGTTGCAAGATCAGCGCCACATTAAATGGAAGGGGTCTACAGGAAAGAAGCGTTAATTGCTCCACTAGGCAACCCTTTTGTGCTTTTTGGAACTCACTTATTTTCTAAGGTGTGGACTCACTTTGAGTTTGTGTGAAGGGTTAAGTGTTCCACTTTTGGACTCGCTCCACATTATCTTAAAGGGTTAAATGTTCCACTTTTGGACTCACTTCGCATTTACTTGAAGAGTTAAGTGTTCCACCTCTAGTGCTCTAAATACTTTTGATAGTGAATTACTTAGTTTTTATTTCTAGAAGGCCTTCTTGGGGACACACCACCTCAAGGGATGACCTTAACTCTTGTGTTCCGGTGGATTATAAATATCGGGAGGTGAATCCAAAGAAACCTCTCTTGGGAATTGAGTTTGATATCACTCTTGGCAAAGCCTCAAAGAACTTTATACCTTTGAAAAGTGAAGGAGGAGATTTGGGTTACCGTCTCCCCCCGGCTGTGTGATTTTTGATTCTTCTCATCTACGGATTTGGGCCTCACGTACCTTGCATATATTGAGGACTCTTTTTAGAAAGCCATGTATATCCTTGTAGATAGCTTGATAAGGTGTTGTTGTGTTCTAAGTGCCTGCTAAAACATTGTCAAGAACATACACAAGTAGAACCTTTAAGGAGTAGAAATACTAAGTCACTATCTCTGTTCATGCGCAAGGTTGCTTTGTCCCTTGCTCATTGCTTGAAGACTATTTGTTTGAACTCCCTGGTTGTTGTTCTATGTGCTTGATCATCATTGTGAAATCTTTTGAAAGATCTATTTGGAATATTGAAACTGAGTTTCGTCCTGCTGTAGTGAGTTCTCCTTAGAAGCTTGGTCTTCCTTGGTCAGTCCAGGTCAAATCTTAAGTGTTGTCATGTTGCTCAATATCTCAATGAACATTATGGTATCAATTGCACAAGATGACTCTTAGTCTTCTTCTTTCTTCTCCATTTCCCATGTTCTTCTAAAGTCTTCTATTCCCATGGGAAATTCTTCTTCTTCTTCTTGATTCTTTTCCTCTTACTATCTAGTCTACCTTCTTCTATTCATCTATTCATTTCTTTCATGCTTGATTCCTCCTCTTCTATAACCATGAATCTTGACTATCTGGTTTTGGAACCTTTATTAAGAATAGATGATCTTGAGCTCATTGACATATTCGAAAAGTGTTGTTCCTCCAAAATTCTCATGAGTGATGAATTTATAGCAAAAATAAAAGAAAAGATGATTAAATCAGATGCCTTTGCTAGAATCATAAACATGATCATATCACGATCTTCTTCTTCCAAACATTCTTCATCATCTAAATCTTCTCATTCTTCTTCACCTTCCAAGTCTTATCATGATTCTTCTAAACACTATTCACATTCTTCATCTTCTAAGTCTTATCATGATTCTTCTAAATCTTCCAAATCTTATCATGACTCTTCTAAACATCATTCAAATTCCTCATCATCCAAGTATTCTTCTTCCACTAGGTCTTCACCTTCCTCTTCTTCACAATCTCAATCTTCTTCTACTTCTTCAAAGAGTCTTACTTCTCTTCAAAAGACATACCATAAAGAGCAACGTGATAGTCCTTATAATGTCTCTTCCACAAAGAGTGACACACCCACCTATGATGACTATGATGATGGACAATGTAGTGATGCCCATGAAACTTCTATTCCTAAGCATCATCCTTGTGGTACACTTGTGCTTGCTAAAGGGTCATCCTATTGGGTAGATCGTGATGGTGATCCGCATGATTTTGATTTTGAAAGAAACTTTGATAATTTTTGTGAACAATACCTTGATTATAATCTAACTACTACTGTTGAGGAATATAAAATGCACTGTGCTGATTTGAAACGTAAATATTATAAGAATCCTTCCTCTAAGAACATTCATGCTGAAAATAAAGATGACACTCTCAAGCAAGATCATGTTAATGTTGAACCTTTGTCTTGTGATGGTTCCCTTCCATCCCCTACTTCCTCCAATGCCCATACATGTCCTAAAGCTTCTGAGTCTTTCAAATCTTTCATAAATCCTTCATCCAACAAAGATCCTAAGGCTTTCCATGCGGTTCCCTATAGTTATTCTCAAGAGCCACCTCTTAAAGATACTCAAGCTAACCTTCACTTGGCTGCAAATATTTTCAATAATGCTAAACCTAAAGAGCCTAAGCCTTTATGCACTATAATGCCTACTTTAGCTAGTCCTTCACCATCTCCTCCAAAGTCTTCCATACAATTTCAACATGCTTCCTTGTCCTTAGAAGTGGCTCCATGTCAAGAGGACCCTAAAAATGATAAAGAAAAAAATATAAATAAATATCAAGATCAGGAACCCTCCATATCATCCAATTCTCTTCATGATGTATCTCCTCCATTTCATGGTTATTTTGATCCTCTACGCTCTTTCGCATTCATTCCACCATCTCCTAAGCAAGATCAAGCTACTACTTACACTATTGAGCTTATTGATAATCAAAATAACCTTACCACACTTGCGCTTTCCAAAGATGATACTTCCATTAATGTTATTAAAAATGGTGTTGTTACTTCTGATGTTAAGCCTATTGAAAATCAAGAAAAAAATGATGCACTTATGCTATCCAAAGATTCTTGTCAAGATCAAAGTCTTCCACCTTCTTGTTCTACCGCTCCATGTTCACTTCCACTTTCTATTCCTAAATCTTTGCAAGCTTTGAATGATCCTGTCAAAGAAACTGCTCCTATTCAAGATGTGCATGATCCTGTTGAAAACTCTAATGCTCACTCTAAAGATGTTGATGTCCTTGGTTGTCATATAGATGCTAATGAACTTATTGATTATCCTTTTGCGTCTTCCATGTCCATCCTTGGAACTCCTCCACCAATACTAAGGGCTTCATGTCTTCCTTCCATCTTGGGTCCTTATGTCCCTTCACTTTCCCCTCCTAATTCTCCTAATTCATCATCCATCTTGGGTCCTTACGTCCCTCCATCTCCTATCTTTCCTCAAGATCAACATAGATGCATACTCTTGAATCCTTTTCATCCACCCACCCATCTAAACCAGTCATATTCTCCTTCTTCCACAAATCCCAAGTCTTTTGGAAGTAACTTGAATGTTCAATATAAGAAAAAGAAGTAATACAAGAATCCATCAAAAAAAGAAGATCACCATGTCTCCTCTAATCGACATGGGCACATGAAGTCAAAAGAGATATCTAAGAAGAAAAATACAAGACAAGTATGGGTTCCAAAATCCATCATTGAAGATATTCTATCTAAATCATCAAAAGGAAATAAAAAGCCTAAGGCTATATGGATTCCAAAGTCTCTCTTGAAAGAGTCTCATGTTGAACAAAAAGTAAAGTTGACATTCAAGCTTCCAAAGGCTTCCACTTCATCTTCTTCCAAAAACATTCTTTCATTCCATGTGCCTAAACCTCAACCTTTGCTAAATATTCGCCATATTCCTTCACGAATTCCTTCATTCAAGTTTCCTCCACCTTCTCGCCACCCTTCAAAGTGTGTGTTGATGTTGATCTTGCCTTCTTTTTCATCTACTCTTTCACAATCTTTTCATTCATTATCCTTCTACCTTCTATCATTTTTCTTCATTTGCCTATTCCTCCTATCTTCCGACCTCACTCGCTTTACATAAAACCTTATCCTCCATTTTTTCTCTTCCATCTCCCTTTCCCTATCAGCATCTTTGAGCATATCATTTTGAATCCTTGGTATATCATGGTTTATCCTTTCAAGGAGCATTATCTAAAAAGCTTGCCTTCTTCCAAAAAAAGATAAAATTAAAAAAAATTAAAAAATTAAAAAAAGAAAAAAAAAATTAAAAAATTAAAAATGTGCCTTGGTGAAAACCTGGAAACAGGCGCCTTGGTAGCAAAAGTAAAGAGAAATAAATTTTTCCTATGGTGAAAACCACTCCCTTGTGGCGCCTTGGGTAAGTACTGTGATGAAAACCTGGTAATCAGACATCATGCGTAGTTCTTCTACATGTTTCATCCATTCCATTCCATCTTTGATTTTGACAATGTTGAACTATACACGAACATTTGGCTATCTTATGAGCTATCTTATGATGATCTTGCTTTCATTCCATTCATGTCTAGCCTTCATCTTCATTTTCCTCCATTCATTTTAGCCTTTTGCTATCATTTTCCTCTTTGGTCTTGATCTAATAAAAAGAGTAAACACGATGCTATGAAATCTCTTGACATGTCTACTCCTTTGGACTTCATCCTTTCCTTCTTTGGCATTATGCTTATCATATGCTATCCTTTCATTTCTTGTCCAAATGTGCTTTGCATGATAATTTTTTCCTAGCTTGGGTACTCTTGAGGAGTTTGCCTTTGAGGATGTCTTCCCTTCATTCTCCTTCATTCTCTTGTCTTCCATCTCTTCCACCAACTTGCTTATCCATCTTGTTTTCCACCTTGCTAGACATTGGGACTACACGATGTGATCTTGCTCATGAGTTTGATGCCTATTCTGTCTGGGGGCATCCTTTGTACATATTTTATGATCCTAAAAAAATACCAAAAAAATTCATATATGATGCTGAAAAAATCTTAAAAAGCATAAAAAGTCCTGAAAAAATATAAAAATATTGAAAAATTGAAAAAATACAAAAAAAAATTTGAAAAAATGCCTTGGTGAAAACCTGGAAATAGGCGCCTTGGTAGAAAAAATCCAAAAAAAGAAAAAAAGAAAAAATTGCAATAAAATCCAAGTGGTGAAAACTTGGAAACAGGCGCTACTTGAGGCCTTTGCACCCCTATTTGTTAGCATGCATCCTCAACACTTAGCCACTTTCCATCATGCCTTGACCCTATTTGACTTGGTCTGAAATTGGTCTTTATCTTTGTCTGGGGGCATACCTATTAGCATTGGTCCTTTAAATGCGTTTGTCTCTTAGGGCATTTCACAACAGGTGTTTTTCAACACCGCCCCAAACAGTGTTTTTCAACACTACCCTTGCGTCAAGTGTTTCTTAACACTTATCAGATGTCTTACCCAATAGTCTAAGTATGATGCGATATTTCTCATTTGCAGATGTGATAATCAAAGTTTGACTCTATGACCAACACACACACACTTAAACAATCAACTCATTGAGATATGTTGACTTTATTTTTCTTTGTGTGCTGTCTATGAAGTTTCTTTGATGAGTGGTCTCTCCCTGAGAAGTTTTCAATGATGCATAGCTAGAAGACTGAGGGAATGAGAACATGTTTTATTTCTTTATCTGCTTATGGGTATATTTTGTTGATCCTAATTATCATGAGCATTTATGCTAGTCTTACTTGACACTATGGATTGACAAGGTATTATCCTTGACTGTTTTGCGAATGCATGCTTCTAGCTATCCTAATTTTCATGTGTCTTGATACAAGCATAATCTTGCCATATCAAAATTAGGTAACCTCACTGCACTAGTCATCTTGACCTACATGTCTTTGATGCCTAGGTGAGATTTCCACATATCTATCTGATAAAGATCATATTCATATCCACATAGTTATGCTAGTGTGCATTGTATGATCTTACGATGCTACCTATAACACTCGATGATGATAATTAGATGTCTATAAGCATTGTGACCTTGCAAGTCAACCACTTTGCATAGTAGCTTACATTCTTAGGTTCATCATAGTTTAGTTTTTGCATCTTGCATATGGAGAGAGCTCTCCTTTTTATCATTTACGGACTAGTTGGTCAACTGTGCTCATTTTCTGATTCTTCTTGATCATATCTTTCATTTCTAGTCTTTCATATCACATCATTTTCTATCCATTTCGAACTCGAAACCAAAATCCGAGTCGCGTTGACTGACCATTTGAAGCACAATTCTTTGATCTTTGATGGAATTTCTTTATTTTCATGTCTTTCAAACTTCTAGTCTTTCATTCACCCCTTTCGCTTCCTCTCTCTGAGGTTTGACTTAATCTTTATCCTATATCTTTCCCAGTCAAACCTAGTCAACCTGGGGCATATCTTCACTATTTGATGGTTATCTTATCATGCTCCCTTATCTTCAGTTGTGATTTCATTTTGATTTGATCAATCTTTATCAATCTGTTGTTCCTCTCTACCTGATTTTGATTTCGACTCCGAGGGGGCAGTATTTATGGGATTCTCATCCCTGATATCCTTGATTTTCTTGATTCAGACATCTTTTTATGAGTTTCAGCTCAGCTTGAGATTCTTATCTCTTATTTTGGATATGATCCCGAATCGACCTCATGTCCAGAATCTTTTGTTTATGTTTGTCCGGATGTGATCCCGAATCGACCTCACATTTGAGTTGTTTTGTGATCCCAGATCGATCTCACATTTCAATTCTTCTTTGACTGCATGTGTTCCCAGATCGATCACACATTAGTCAAAGAGGGGAAAATGTATGCACCCTAAAATGGTTGCCTAGATTTTGGGCCCCATTTCTGCAATTTGTCAAATCCCTGAATCAATATTTTCAAAAATCAACATTTTTCAAATATATCAATTTTCTTGATCAAATCATAATCAATTCAATATTTCCTAAGGTTTGAGCTTTATTTAATTTTAAAAAGAAATAAAAATAAAAATCTTATTTAATTAAGAGAACATGCTCTCTTTTAATTAATTAAAAATCTCTTTTAATTAAATAATAAAATCACTTTATCCTAAGTTTTTATTTAATTAAAAAGAATTTCCTCCCCTTTTATTTAAATAAAAAATTCCCACTTTTCTTCTTATCCTTGTTGCACAAATAAAGCATTTAATTCTTATTTATAAAGAAAAATAAAAGAAAAAATAAAAGAAAAGTACTTTTGCCTCACATGGACATAAATTAAATGCTCAACATAAAGTAAATGCTTCTAATTTTCTTATTGGAGGATATTTGTGCACAAGGATCAAGCTTCTTTTTTTCTCCATCGTTGATTAAGTCTTTTGCCTCTTAATCTTCATGGTCCATTATTTTTCACTTCCTATAAAAGAAGAGCTCTCTTCCTCATTTGCACACACAATACATACTTGAATTATTATGCTGCAGGTTTTCTAAGTCATTGAAGCTTTTGGAGATATTCTTGCATCAAGTTTTGAAGATTTGGAGCATCATTAGCATTCATCTTGCATCTACATCACATCTTAGCTTGCATCATAGTTGCATCATCATGGTATCATTTCCTTTCATGTTTTAGATTAATCTCACATAGTTTAATTAGAGGGTTTGTAACTCTTTCATTTCTATTTTCATAGCTTAATTGCATCTTCATTCTCATAAGATTAATTTGGATTCTCATATAGATTTACATAGCATTGCATTGATTTGGAATCTCTCATTGTGTGGTTGACTAGCAAGGTCATGAGTTTATAGCTCTAGCTGAGAGCAATTTTACAAATCTTGCAACTTCATGCATAAAGAGCTATGGATCGATTTGTGAGGGCTCATTCTTGAGTTTTCTTGCATGTAAGGATTTATAGAAGTGTGACAACATTTTAGCACACAGTAAGAGGTTGTGCCCCCTCGATAAAATAATGCAAAGATGAAACTTTGTGAAATTTTCTCGAAAAGGACCCGAGCGGAAAGGAAATGGAGTAAGGAGAAGGGGAGATAAATAAAGAATTGTCCAAGAGAAAAGATGCATGAATGCAATTTGAATCTAAATGTAGTATGATTCTAAATACAGTTAAAGAAACTTGGAAATTTCATTGTGTTAATGTGGAGAGCACAACTGAGTTTGATATAGCAACATTAGAGATCCACCAAGGTTACTAGGAACGCAAGGCCTTGTCACCTGTGGTATAGAGGACTGACATAAAAAGGCATGCAAGGGTTTCCCCAGCATCACACATGAATCTAGGAGGCATGGTTGAAATGATGCTAGAGAACCCACAAACAAATGACATTTCTTAAGTACACCATGTAACCCAAAGGATCACATGTGGAATGTGCAAGGGTCATATCTGATTGACTCTGAGGAAAAAAGAAAAAATGATCAAAAGACCTTTCCCTAAATTTCCCTCATTTGCAACGCACCATGATATAAAGGATCATGGCAACCATGAGGAAAGGAACAAAAAGAAGCTCCAAAAGATAACCAAGATCCAAAGGACCAAATCCAAACTCAAAGTGATAAATCCAAAAGATGTCCTTTGCCAAGGAGAGAGATTGATTGTTTGAGCGATGGGGGGAGATTGGGTTGGACATGAGGAAGGATACATCCTGCAAGGACCCATTTGATAAGGAGATTGTTGTGTTGTTTTTGGAAAATGATGGATCGAGGATGATCACGTGATCAAGGGTAGTTGACAAAAGATTTTGAAGTACAATGCTTGGGTGAGACAATTCAAGTGTTCATAGTTTCTGTAGGATGGACAAGGATATTCACAATGGGACATAATGATATAGTATAAAGGAGATGGTGAGATTGATACAATGGATATTTAAAAAATCTTAGGAATTAGGATAGGTCAGCAGGTGACAAAGATATATACAAAGCTCGGGATGCATGAAGGAGGATCTCACTATACAAGTAATATACATAGGAAGCTCAAAATGTTGGATAGTGGCCCATTGCTGCATTGGATACACTTGATGATAGAACACCTTGGGAATGTGGGTTGGTGGAGAGGATGTGGGGGAATTGGGTGATGATTGGTTTAAGGGGATGGAGGTGTGACGAAATAGGATTTTGATAGATAATGGCCTGGTCCATTATGTATGGCATCTATTTCTAGGTTTTCACCAACATACTTGTCCAAGGTGCTTGATTACCAAGTTTTCATCAATGGATGATTATTTTTCTTTGCTTTTTTCATTTAAATACATTTTTTTTTTTTTTTTTTTTCAATTTTTATGGATTTTCTAGGATCATAAAGGATAGTTCAAGCATAGAACCACTTTAGATGTATGATGTTGATAAGATCAATCAAGGAATCCCCTTCTAGTGTAGACAACTAATAGGCTCCTGAGCCAAAGTATGTTGTGACAATATAAGGACCCAACCAAGTCGGTTAAAACTTGCCTTTCTTTTCTCGATGTGCTTGTACCTTATGATTTTCTTTCAAGACCATGTTGCCTACCTGGAACAATCTTGGATGGACCTTTTTGTTATATCTCCTTATGATTTGATTTTTGTATACTACCCGGTGATCATATGCTTGCTACCTTTTCTCATCTAATAGGTCTAGTTGGGTAAGGTATGCCATGCGATAGTCTTTGTCATTGGTATAGTTCTTCATGTATACATACTATGAAGGTAGATCAACCTCAATTGGTAAGACAACTTTGACACCATATACAAGGGAGTATAGGGTGGTGCTTGTGGGAGTGCTGAAGGAAGTGCTGTAGGCCCAGAGGGCGGGATTGATTTGGAGGTTCCAGTTACAACCAGAATCATTGACAACCTTTTTGAGGATTTTGAGGATGGTTTTATTGGTTTCCTCAGCTTGGCCACTTCTTTGGGGGAAGTATAGACTGGAAAAGCAGTGATGGATGCTAAGTCTAGTACATAGATCATCCACATGTTGGTTTTCAAAGTGTGTTCCATGATCTGTGAAGATGGTGGAAGGGGTACCAAAGCGACATATTATATGGTAGAGGATGAACTTGGATATCTAAATGCCTATAGTTAGGATAAGCGGAATCGCTTCAACCCATTTTGTGAAATATTCAATGGCAGTTATGATATATTTATGTTCATCACATAAAAGGGGAGTGATCAAGGTCTCTTTCAAGAATTTATTTGAATTTTTGTTTTAGTACTAACTCCTTTTTGTGTGTTGTGTCTTTTATTTTTATTTTTCCTCTTTCTTTTTTCTTTATTTTTGTGCCCTTGTGAAGGGATATGGAGTTAAGATCCTTGTTTTGGGGGCTTACATCCTTAAACTTAGTGATGTCTTATCTCTTTCAAATTTGCCTATAATCTCTCTCTCTCATCATTATTTCTTCTATATCTTCCTTTACCATGAGCATGAGCTTGTCTCATACACTCAAGTGGGGGATAAATGTACCATCCTAAAAAGTAAGCACTTAATTTATGTACATGTTGGGACTATTTTTGGCCTACTTTGATGAAATTCTTATGGTAAGGTCTCATATTGTACCTACATGGATATTTCATTCAAATATGGGACCTTATCCTTCTTCAAACTTGAGGATTACTCTAATTTCTATGCATAATTTTTCTATTTTATCCATCCATTCACATAGTTCATTTTCCACCTAGGTCCTTTACCTGCATATAGAGATTTGTTTTGATTTCCTAGTGGGCTGAGTTTTTCAGAGCCTCTTCTTAGCACACAACCCTAGGTCTTGGATAAAACTTGGAAAAGTATGCCTAGACAAGGTTGACCTAAGTTGGCCTTGTCCTAGGGATTTTCCTCTTAGTGGGATTCAAGCCTAATGTAGGGTTGTTTCTCCTAGGCACTCAATTAAGGTTGACCTTGCAAAATCTGGGTCCTTAAATGTGTATAAAAGGAGACCTCTTCCTCTCATTTTTACATGAAGACTTCATGCAAGCATTATCAAGAAAGGTATCATGCATTCAAGATTCAAGACAAGAAAGTAAGCATTCATTGAAGGAATTCATCAAGCATTGAAGCTCACTAATGCATGTGAGGAATCTCCTTCCATAGATCTAGTTGTTTTTCACTCATTGAAGGCCAAGCAAAGGAGTTTGACATCAATGAAGGATATCTACGTTCATCTATCAAGTCTTGCTCTTTCTCTTCTTCATTGAGGTGAATTACAACATCTACTACATGAGGTTTTATCTTACATTATTTCCTTTTGGTTTTTTGTGTTGGGTCCAAGATATTGCATCAACATACTTGATCACATACTTAGATATAATTGCATCTACATGGTATAATATACTCCATTTTTTAAATCTAATCTCCGCTACATGTTAGCATTATTTTAATTATATTTATTTTAATTCAAGGTTGATTCCTATATAGGGGCTTGACTAAGGAAAGCCCCTTCCCACAACTTTTTCCCCTTCTTATGTGTAGGAATAGGTTTTCAGAGTTTTGGATCTAGATTTCAGGAGTTACAAAACTAGTGGTAGATCCTTTAAAGATTTTATTAGATTTGGAGTCTCTAAGACTAGGTTGACTTTCTTATACAAGGTCAAACTTGGTCAAAATATTCCTTTGGATTTGGAATTTTCATAGTCAGAAGTTATAGGTGTCAGAGTGTCAGATCCAGAACAATTTTTTATTCCAACATTTTTGTGATAGACAAAAGTAGATTTGAAGTTCATTCCTCCTCTCTTAGCATCAAGGTGAGTTCCCCCTTTCTATTTTCCTCTTGCACTTACTTTCATAGATCATATTTACATTAATTTAGTCAGCTATTCCACTTACATCTATTTCATAAGGAATTACAAAAACCTACATTGTGTAAATAAATTTGAACCAACACAACATCACATAGGATAAAAACATACACATAAGTATCAACAAAGAAAAACCCAAAGCCTCTGGTACCATTTCCCTAAAAGCCAACGTAATCAATTCCAAATCATACCAAATCAAATGCAACAAGCATATCCAGTTCGACTATAGTTATCTGCATGTCAAAATAGTTCCCTAATATATATATATATATATATATATATATATATATATATATAGTTATTTAAAGCAATAATTTCTATTTGAAATTTTTCACTAGGATAGAAATAAAAAACCCCTATTTTTTTTATTTTTTTAAAGGAATTTTCCACACATACACATATTTCTTATGGGATAAATCAAAGAGGATTCAAAAAGTTGATTAAGATTTTCTTAGATCTACAAAGTAAATATAGTCATATGCAAAAATTATAAAGATGTTTTAATTTGATTCAAACCCTAGGGTTTTCAACAACAAAATAAAACAAACCCTAACTGATTAAAACAATATCTTTCTACAGTTTTCTAATATTACCAAGTATTCCCAATAGAAGATTCCTTCCACCACAAGCTTAAAAAAAATAATTTAAGAAAGAGAAGAATTCAAAAATAAATATCAACAAGATCTGGCAGACACCGAGCAAAAAAATTTCTTTAAAAAGAATAAGATCTATGAGGGTTTCAAACCCTCCCTTAAATCATCAATTGACAAAAACTACAAAGAACAATCAAAACCTTGAAAATTTCAAGATTTTACAATTTCCTCCAATTCAACTTTAGAGCCAATGCCTGCAAATATGTGTAAAGAATAATGGCCAAATCCTCATAATAAAAGAAAACTAAGAAACCTAAGGTTTTCCAAAACTCATGCAAAATCAAAAGGGAACTCAACCTTAAATTGAGTAAAAGTAATTTATTTAATAAATATTTCTTATTTTTATCAATTCACTCAACTTTGAAAAATATTTTTATTCTTTAATTTATGCTTGATAATTTATTATTAGTTAATTGTTTTTTATCTTTAATTAAAATTTTAAATGTAAGAATTAATTAAATCTTTTATTTTTACTATTAGACTTTTTAATTAAGTCTTTTGAATAATAAATGTATTTAATTATTTTCATTAATTAAATACCCTCACATGTAATTTTTCTATATTTAATAAGATTTAATTATTAAACTACATAATTAATTTCATTAAACTACTTAACCATTTCATAATAATCACACCAACCACAAAACCAACCAAAGAATAGAAAATTCAACTAAACCTAATAATACGACACTAATGCTCTAGGAAAAGGCTCATAAACTTACGTCACCTAAACGAATTCAGAGAGGTAATAAATCATAAAATTGTCCACTATTTCAGGACAATAAATGGCTTAGGTTGGGATTCAGACCAATATGGTATCTCCCCTCTCTTACCATTAAGACATTGAGATAGGGAATGCTCATCCTAACAATTCAGGGAAGTCAATGCCCGATACCTCCAAACCTGCATAAAAGATAAGAATATAGATATATATATATATATATATGTACATGTATGTATGTATGTATGTATATATGTATGTACATGTACATAGACATAGACATAGACATACACATACACATACACATACACATACACATACACATACACATACACATACATACATACATACATACATACATACATACATACATACATATATATATATATATATATATATATATATATATATATATATATATATATATATGTATATATATATATATATATATGTATATATATATATATCACAAGCAATGGAAGGGGTCAGTACATTCTGTGGATCTCACAAGTAGATAACTACGACTTCATCCCTCAACCACATCAAACACGTCAAATATAAATGTAAAACATACATGATAGCCATACACATGCAAGTGTGGGGTAAGTAAAATCATGAATATAAATAATTTTTTAATCATATAAATAATCATGATCAAAGTAACTAAAAACATCTAACTATAAACATATGATATCTCACGATTATCCAAAATCAAATCACCAAGTAATGTCATACATCCATAACCTCCAAATAAAGCTAAAATAATCAACACACACATGAAAATGGCCTAAAATATTTTGACAATATAAAATTGAAAATAAAACTATGGGTGGGCACTGCATCCACCTCTCGTAGAATTAGGCTTACTCCTAGAAGCCTACAAATAGGTAGGGATATAAATTCCGTAATCTTGATGCATCCTCCCAAGTTGCCGATGACTCATCAATAGGGTCCCATTAGACTCTTACCTACTCAATGGTGTGACCCCCAAGGGTAAAATTTCTCTACTAAAGTATTTGAACATGCTCCAAAGATAGGTTCATGTCCTCTACTTGTAAAGCATTCTAGTCAAGAACATGTGTAACATCTAGAATATATTGTTTAAGTATTGAAATATGGAAAACATCGTGAATGCGAGATAAGTTGGGTGAAAATGCAAGACAATAAGCAACTAGTCCTATCCTCTCTTGAATCTCAAATGAGCTAACAAAATAAGGTTCCAACTTCAAACCCTTTCCATAACAGATCAGAATCTTCCTTGGACGCACTCTTAGAAACACCCTAACACTAATTGCAGACTAGCTATCCACCCTATGAGCATCTGCATACTTCTTTTTGTCTATCCCAAGTTGCGGTCACATGCTCATAGATGTACTCCACCTGCTATTCCATATCTCAAAGCATCTCAGGACCTAACATAATATGATCCTCTAGCCTATCCCAACTCAAAGGTCTACGGTAAAGATGGCCATACAAAGCTTGAAAAGGTGACATACCAATCGAATTATGATAACCATTTTTGTAAGAAAACCTGACCAAATACAAATAGTCCTCCCAATGAGTCTGGCTATCCATAACATACATCCTTAACATATCCTCTAACACCTGATTAACCTGCTCTATCTATCCATCGATCTAAGGGTGATATGCCAAACTAAAATTCAGTTGTTCTCCAAGATCATGCTGCAAAGAAGTCCAAAATGCATCTAAGTGAATACATGATCCCTATCTAATATAATCATGTGGGTAATACCATGTAGTCTCACAATATCCTACATAAAGAATCTAGCTACTGAAGTTGTTGTATAGGATGCTTTCATAGGAGAAAAGTGTGCCATTTTGATCAATCGATCAATAATGACCATGATGGTATTATGTATGTGAGGAGTCATAGGCAAACCCATGATGAAATCCATCGAGATGATATCCCATATCCATGATGGAATGAGATTAGGCTATAAAAACCCTACTAGATGCTTATGGTTTTCCTTAACCCTCTAACACTCTAGACATCTTGCCACAAAATCAGCAATGTCACATTTCATACTGGACTAGTAATATAGTTTTTGAAGGTCCGCATGCATCTTCTTGACAAATGGACATGTTGAGTAAGGTGCACGGTGAGCCTCAAATAAAATCAGTGTACAAAGATCATCTGATGGTGGTACATATATACAACTCATGTGACACAAAAGACTATTTGAATCCAAAACATAACCTAAAAACCTACCTTCCAAAGGTCTCCATGACTCAATCTCAGTACTCACTTCCTGGTACCAAGTATCTGTAGGAAGTTCCTGGAGTATATGACTCCACAAATTTATGCCAAGAGTCAATGCCGATATCTCACGCCTCCAATGAATCAAGACATCAACTACCACATTCTCCTTACCCTAAATGTACTTGACCTCAAATTCATACTCACAAAGATACTCCATCCATCACCTCTACATAGCATTCAGATTAGGTTGGGTAAAGATATATTGTAAATTACAGTGATCACTATGAAGCTCAAATCGATGTCCCAATAGAAAATGTCTCCATTAGACTAATGCATGGACTATTCTTGCTAACTCAAGATCATGTGTAGGATAGCTCAATTCGTGATCCTTGAGTTTGCAAGATTCATAAGCAATCACATGTCCTTCCTACATTATAAGGACCACTCAAAGCTCTCCCAAAGAAGCGTCAACACACACCATGAAATCACCCAATGGGTCGGGTATTACTAGAATAAGCACAATAGTTGAACTCTCCTTGAAGTTATGAAAAGACTTTTCACACTTCTATGTCCAAACGTACTTCTTCCCTTTCCTTTTAAGAGAAGTAATATGATATGTAACTCTAGAGAAGTCCTGAACAAACCTATGATAATATCCCACCAAGCCCATGAAACTATGAACCTTAGACAGATTGGTGGGGGTTGGCCAATCTACCATAGCTCAAATCTTTGAAGAAACTATTGAAATACCCTCACCTATGATCACATGTCCCAAGTATTGAACCTCAGCCTGAAAGAAGTCACACTTTGCCGCATTGGAATACAACTGATTGTCACAAAGACACTACAAAACTAGTTGTAGATGTTCCTCATGCTCTTCTGTGGATTTAGAATATATCAATATATCATACAAGAAGACAAGAAAAAAATGGTCGAGGTAAGAATGAAATAATTCATTCATCATGCACATGAAAATAGATGGAGCATTCATCAAACCAAAAGGAACTACTATGAACTCATAATATCCATAGCGAGTGCGAAATCCAATCTTGTGAATATCTGCATCCTGGATACATAAATGATGTTATCCTATTTTGAGATCAATCTTTGAGAATACCTTTGCCCCTTTTATCTAGTTAAAGAGATCATTGATCCTTGGAAAATAATAATTGTTTCTGATCGTTGCCTTGTTCAACTATCTATAGTCGATGCATAAGTGTAAAGATCCATCTTTCTTCTTAACGAAGAGTAAAAGTGCTCCTCATGTGGAAACACTTGGTCAAATACTACCCTTTGCCAAAAGATCCTCTAACTGGAGCTTAAGATCACTCAACTCTTGTGTGGTCATCTAGTAAGGAGCTCTAGATATAGGTTGTGCTCCCAAAAGAAGATTGATGAAAAAATCTATCATGCTTTGGTGGTATACTTGGAATCTCACTACGAAAGACATTGATGAATTCCTAAAGAGTAGGATGATCAAGAGTTTGCTCCTTAGTTTTAATTTAATCAAGCTCATTCATAGTTACAACAAAAACCTAACAACCCTTTCACATTCTTCGCTTGAGTTGCATAGCATAAATCATACAAAGAGATATAGAACACTAAACTCCCACAATATCAAAAAAAATTTGAAATAATAAAATGTGATATAATCATAAAACAATAGTCTAAAATACAAGAGTGTTATATGTCTATTTTTTTTGTTTTCAAGTTTTAACTACTAGACATCTTAATGGGCATACAAAATTCCTAGAGTTCCTAGTGTAGAAACATGGGCTTTGATACCAAGTGTAATGTCTCGCTAGGGAACCTAGGACAAATTAACCTAAAACATGTTACTAAGTTTACAAAATAATTTTTTTCTTGAGTTTACAAACAATAATGAATAACAAAGTGGAAGCAATAACATAAAGTCAATTTACATACTCATATACATAATCTCATTTACAAATTACAAATCTCAAAGGTTCCTTGACGTAGAATTACGTAAATATAAATTAATCTATTAAGTACAATAACCATTCAAATCTTCCACATAATGAAATGAAAGTACATCACCTTATAAAAGAATACACAAATACAACTGAACCATAAGGTATACATGATAACCCACATCCACTGCACAAGTTGTAGGGTATGTAAACATAATCTAAGTACAAAGTACAAATATAATAAGAAAATAATATGAACCAATCTCCAAAGATGAAAGAATAAGGAAAAATCATAAGGATCATCCAACACTGGTACAAAAACTTTGAAGTCTCAAATAGTAAAAGAATCACAACCTCCCAACCTCATGGAAACCTGTGGTTCCATTCCCATTGTGTTGAGGAGATAACATCAGACCCCACTCAGATAACAATACCACATTCATTCATAAGATAGAACTAGGTAGGGGATCTTGAAAGCTCTCTATCTAAAAAATGTATAACTCAACAATAGAGGAAACAAACTAACTTAGAGGCAACCAACACATGTAAGAAATATAAGATGCATATAAGGAAGTTCCATCACATATGTCTAACCCCTGAGTTTTGTCTTGGTAGTCTCTCTGGACCCCAACACTCAAGTGACCATATGCGGTATCAATAACCCCTCGTATAGACAAGGCTATTATCTATGCCAGATGCACACCTCAGCGAACATAAATCATCATCTCATCCTCCATCTTAGCCTATACTAGTGCTCAAGTATGTGTGAGGTATACTTATCTTATTAATTGATTTGAAATCCCCAAATAATGTTTCATGTTATCACTTAATTAAGTTACTTACAATAAGTGATCCTCATAACCACTTGTGGGCTCCAACGCTTAATGTAAGCCACTCACAGCTATACACCTAGATAACCTACCCTAAGCTCACACAACCATAATAAAATATTGAGATCATAAATCTAGTTCTATGCAACATAAGAAACACACTCTAATTCTTAAAACCATGATATCACAAAGAACCCTCAAGGTGACTTCAAAACACAAACTCAAGACAACAAGGATTGGGTAAAGAAATTTGAACCAATACAACATCACATAAGATAAAAACAAATACATAAGTATCAACAGAAAAACACCCCAAAGCCTCTGGTACCATTTCCCTAAAAGCCAACGTAACTAATTCCCAAATCAAATGCAACAAGCATATAAAAACATTCAATATCTAGAGATACCCATTTTAGTTATTTAAAAAAATCAATTTGTTTACAAAGGTCTAGTTTGACTATAGTTATCTACATGTCAAGACAATTCCCTAATATATATATATAATAAAACCATGTAGGAAAATAACCACATTGATAAACCCACACTAAACTATTTATTATTAATTATCAATATTAATTTAATTAATATTAATAACTATTATTAATAGATATCAAATAAATAATATAGCCACATACAAAAATTATAAAGATGTTTTAATTTCATTCAAACCCTAGGGTTTTCAACAACCAAATAAAATAAACCCTTATTGATTCAAAACTAGATCTTTCTATAATGTCCTAATAATACCAAGTATTCACAATACAAGATTCCTTCCACCAAAAGCTTCAAAACATAAATTTAAGCAAGAGAAGAATTCCAAAATAAATATCAACAAAATTTGGTAGGCTTGAAGAAACAAACTTTCTTTAAAAAGAATCAGATGTATGAGGGTTTCAAACCCTACCTGAAACTACCAATTGACATAAACCATGAAGAACAATCAAAACCTTGAAAAATTCCAAGCTTTCACAATTTCCTCCAATTCAAACTTAGAGTCAAAACCTGCAAATCTATGTAAAGAATGATGGTCAAATCCTCCTAATAAAAGAAAATTAAGCAACCTAGGGTTTTCCAAAACTCACGCAAAATCAAAAGGGAAATCAACCTTAAATTGAGTAAAAATAATTTATTTAATAAATATTTCTTATTTTTATCAATTCACTTAACTTTGAAAATTACTTTTATTTTTTAATTTACTTTAATTGATTGTGCAACTAATTGCATATCAACTATAACTAAAAGAAATATTATTTTAACATATTATAATTTATGCAATTGACAATTTATTATCAATTAATTGATTTTTATCTTTAATTAAAATTTTGAATTTAATAATTAATTAAATCTTTTATTTTCACATTTAGACTTTTTAATTAAATCTTTTGATTAATAAATGTATTTAATTAATCTTCATTAATTAAATACCCTCACATTTAATTTTTTATATTTAAAAAGATTTAATTATTAAACCACATAAGTAATCTTAGTAAGTTACTTAACCATTTCACAACAATCACACCAACCACATAACCAACCAAAGAACAAAAAAATCAACTGAACCTAATAATATGACACTCATGCTCTAGGAAAAGGCTCATGAACTCATGCCACCTGGACGAATTCAGAGAGGTAATAAATCAAAAAATTGTCTACTATTTCAAGACAATAAGATGTCTTAGGTTGGGATTTAGACCCGAATGTTATCTCCCCTCTCTTACCATTAAGACATTGCGATAGGGCACACTCATCCTGACAATTCAAGGAAGTCAATGCCTAGTACCTGCAAACCTACATAAAAGACAAGCATGTACATCCATATATATATCACACGCAATGACAAAGATCGATACATTGTATGGATCCTGCAAGTAGGTAACTATGACTTTGTCCCTCAACCACATCAAACACGTCAAATAGAAAGGTAATTTCATACATGATAGTCATACACATGCAAGTATGGGGTAAGTAAAATCATGAATATAAATGATATTTTAATTATATAAATAATCATCATCAAAATAACTAAAAATATCTAACTGTAAACATGTGATATCTCACGACTATCTAAAATCAAATCACCAAGTAATGTCATACATCCATAACCTCCAAATAAAGCTAGAATAATCAACACACACATGAAAGTGGTCTAAAAGAGTTTGGCAATATAAAATTGAAAAAAAAAACTATGGGTGGGCACTACACCCTTTGTGTGGAGATTTGATGAAACTCAGCGAAGACAAAGGTTTAAGAAAGCACACAAATGATGGAGAGCATTAACATTGGTTGTGGAGTTCCATGAATTGGAGGTGGAGATTGCAGAGATGAAACAAGCTATGGGGTGGACTAAAGAAGATGAAGAGAGGTTGTAGGAAAGGCTTCGAGTACGAAGAAGGGAAGAAGAGGAACACTTGGAGGCTCCAACAAGTGGAGGTAGTGCGGGCTTGTGAGGATGGGATGACTATTTCTTTAAGTTGGTTTGAATTTTAGGTTTTCTTTTTTGTAATGGGTTTAGTTGGGCTTTATCCTCAGTTTTTGTGTCTTGTTCTTTGTTGATCTTTGGTATGTTGAACTGCCCAATTTTTGTTTTCAAAGTGAAATGTAATTGTCGAGGATGTTTAGTAGGTGGTAAGGCTAGTTGTGGTTTCTATGAGACTAGAAGGAAGGTGGTTTTTTGAACAATAGTTTTATGATAGGATTATTGCTAAATTAAATGCTATGTAATTATGCTTTTATAATTAATAAAATAAATACCTATTACAGAGAAATATTAATAATAATAATAATTAACTTTTTTTATATGAATTTTATTGCAATAAAATTTATGTACACATCTCCTCCATCCACTCCACCATCATGTACCATTATTTCTTCCCTATAAATAAACATAATTTTGAAAATTGATCTAAAACTCAGAAGTTTATTACCACTCTCTTTAACTTACCCAAAAGTGGACAACTATTCGTTAGATTATTAGGGTCCGTTTGGTTGTTGGAATTATAGAATGTAGGATTTGTGTAATACTGGAATTTGCCAATTCAAGAAGTTTTAAATTTGGAAAATGGTTTTTGGAATATGGCTGGAACCGTTTGGTTCACCTGGAAGATGAGTGTGAAGATGCATTTTCTGCATTTGGTTCCATTAATCTAGAATTGGAATACCACTTGAACCCGAACTTGCAAATTGTTTGTTACTTAGAATTTCAGATGTACCAAATAAAAACAATGTATAGGCTTGTTTAAGTTTTATCTATGTATCCAAACTTCTTGTAGTAATTGCTTGCTCAACAACATTTCCAATTTTGAAGATCTTTTGAACCATTTCTTAAGCAAGAAACACTTTCTGCACCAAGAAGTTGAAGAAATAATGGAAATTGAACGCACCTGTCTCCATCGAACTTGCAAGAAGCCCTAACAAATTAGCATTCCTTCGCTCACAAGATTTATACATAATGAATTCAACGGAATCAAATCGAAGCTTATAGGGCACAAGGAAAAAATGTGTTATCGATGATATACAACAATTGGTGCAAATTTGGGAGTGGGGCCAACCTGTACAAATTCTCCATCCAAGCATTTATGAAAATTCCAAAAATTCCACACAGTAAAAGAAACAACTAAGAAGGAAATACAAGGCTTTCCAAGTGTCTATTTCTCTGCAATACTCTAGATCAGAAGTCTATGTTGGTCAAGGTAATGATTGTTCTTGCATGCAAGGGAACATCGAAAGATAAATCTTCTGCTGTCTCGCATCTTCTCTTGCACACTAATGTTACATGAATATATATAATAATAATTTTGTATGAACCACCAATTTTTTGGCCAAATTGATCAATGATGAGACTCACTTCCGTTATGTCTCCTCCATTTCCATTTTGGTTGGTGATTTTTGAAGGTTTCTCCATGGATCCTCTGCAGAACGCAATAAGCCAAAGCTAGATATGTGGACCAGAGGAGCATGGCCCTGACAATTTTATAAAATTTGATTTTATCAAAAAATAGAATTCCACCTTTTGAGATGGAAGATCCATATGCTTGTTTTCCAATTCCACCTTTTGAGGTGGAAGATTCATATGCTCATTTTAGACCAAAATGTTAGACCAAAATGAGAATATGAAAAATACTATTTCATTTTCATTTTCATTTTTTAAAAATAAATTCCAATATTTAAATTTTCCAATTCCAATTCAATTCAATTCAATTCAATTCGAGCAACCAAACTAGCCTTAATAAAATGATAACTAGTTTTCCAATCGATCTTTGTAAGGCGCGTAACCCTTACCGTATCAGTGTTACATTTAACTCTGAACGATGTAGCAGTCATTTAATAGGTTTACTCTGTACCCTAGAAAAATTGAATGAATTTTTATTGTTACATTTGCATCATCCCTGCATTCAGTGTGGTAAATGTAAGATTGTGATCAATGGAATCTAGAGGCCCAGGGGAACTAGAAATGAACGGACGGGAAGATGGTGGATGTAGTTCTCTGCAGGACAATACTGGTGGATGGGGTGGTAGAGGGGATTCTGATGGATGGAATTATGGACGGGGATGTCCGGCGCGAGGAGGGAGATATTGGGGACAAGGATGTTCCAGACAGGGTGGGCGAGGACGGGGATCTCCGGTGCGGGAGAATTTGGAATGGGGAAGTTCGGCCCGGGATAATTCGGGGTCGGCAGATTTGAAATCTCTGGTGCGGGAGAATTTGGAACATGAACGGACAGTTTCGGCGGCTTTGGCAGATTTGAAATCTCTGGTGCGGGAGAATTTGGAATGGGGAGGTTCGGTCCGGGAGAATTCGGGATGGGGAGGTTCGGGATCTCCGGCACGGATATCTGAATCTCTGGAGCGGGAGGATGGAGAAGAATCGGAAATGAGCGGATGGGAATGTCCGAGGTCAGAGAATGATGACACGCCTCTTTCTCTAGAACATGAGGAGGAGAAGTCAGCTGGGAGAAATCGCACAGAACAAATTCAATCCTAACAATCCTCTCTGAAATCTGCATTTGATGACATGCAAGCCGATTTGGTCAGAGCGGAAAGAGATAATAAGGGATTGACCGAAACGAACAAGAAACTAAATGAGGAGCTCAAAAGGGCTAAAGAAGGGGAAGAATCTAGCAAACAAAATCTTGAGCAAACAAGAAACAAGCTGCAGAAGCTTTTTGAACGAACCAAAATACTCGAGGAAAAACAAGTGGAGTTGCTCAAGAGGATTAAAGAACAAGAAAAATCTAGCGAAGAGCTAGAGGAGGAGCTTAAGAGGGCTGAAAAAGGAGAAGAATCCAGCAAACGAGATTTTGAGCAAACAAGAAACAAGTTGCGGGAGCTCTGTACTACATTTGCTGCAGTGAAAGAAGAGTGTGATAAAGTATGTGATCAACAAGGAGCGGCTCCGCAAGTTGCAAAGAAGAGAAAATATGTTCTTAAGGTTTTGGAGGTTAATGACTTGCTGAATTGCTCAATTTGCTTGGAACCATGGGCTCAATCGGGAGAACATATTGTCTGGTATATTGTAGATGCAAACGGTCTCAAATTAAATATTTCTTCTATTTCTTTTTCTGCGTCACCATATCAAGTAATGCAATTGTCCATCACTATTTTTTGGTTTTTCCTATTAATCTATAAAAATATCTTTTGATAATATGCTTTGATGTACATTTTGAAAAGAGTCCCTCTATTCTGTCACATTTGCTAGTATTTATGTCTCCTGGGTTCTTGCCCTTCTTTGCTCAGATATTTAGTTGAAAGCTTATTTCTTTTTAGAAATTAACAAAGAGTTCCTTAAAATACCACAGTTGGCATATTCTAATTTTAGAATTGTAAAGAGAAAACATATTCTAATTTTAGTTTCATTGTGTGGGCATGTGTTCTTTTATTATTAATAGCTAATGAGAAAAGATTGTAATATTCTTAATTGTGGAACTGCAGTTCTCTTTCCTGTGGCCATTTCTTTGGGAAATCATGTATAACACAATGGATTTTAAAACATGAAAGTCGTGGTTCCTCCACTGTAAGTGAAAGTTAGGTTTTATTAATTTTCTTATTGTCTTGTTTGATTCCCTTTCTATCTATTAAATTTCTATATAAATGATTACAGTGTCCAGCATGCTTGAGGAGAGTTACTCTAAGTGATATTAGACATCACTATGTATCCCAGATTTATGAAGCCTGAACATGCGGATTAGTTGGTTCTATTGATGTACTTACCAGAACATTAATGATACTGTCTCCTTATGGGAGGTCCCTGCCCTATATCTGACTATGTTCAGTTTCAATTTTGAAAATCTGAAATTGTGTTGTATAAATGGATAACCGAGGTTTTTGAAAGATAATTTTTAAATTATTCAGGAAATTGTTCTATTTTGCACAGTAAACTTGACAAGTTTTCCCTGTAATGCAAACTTTTTTTGAAATAAAATAATGGAGAGATTTACTGCTTTTAATTTTTTTACTAGAGGAGCATTTTTTTTTTCTTTATTGTAATAGGTAACACACATATGTTTGGGAAGGAAAACAATTTATTTTACTGTGGAATTAAGTATATAATTGGGTTGGAGAATTTGTTTAGTTGGAAATATAATCTGAAAATTAAATGAAATAATTGATGATATTTAGCTCGGTAATCAAAAAGTGATGTTGAATCGATAAGGTTATGTAATTTATGACAAAGAGTTTCTTTGTCAGTGAAACTATTTAGATTTTTCTTCTTAGAGGATAAGTTTACGGGCTTAGAATTAATTCATGATTGGACACTGGTTCATTATTTTGTTCAATTATACCACATTAAACTCATTGTTACTACATATCATCAAAACTCTCTTTTAACTAGTCTATATCTTGAAGACAGTGGAGCAGTTTGAAAGTACCAAGCCACTGTAAGTGAAAAGGTGAAACTGGGAATGAAGGATATTGAGGCATCAACAGGTTAAAATGTATAGCGAAATTGCTCAGGCATGATATCCCGTTCTAAAAAAATAAATGCTTTTGGATACAATCCACCAGGGAAAATGATATATTATATTTTGCATACTTTGAGCTTTGAAGAATATAAAACATATTAAACCAACCTGGAAGCTAAAATTGGATCATTCTCTCATACTGGCAAAAGGCCCTCTTTTGCAACTAGATCGGGAAGAACAAGAACTAGATGTCAATCTGTGCCCATGCCCCTTTCCTCAAGCTGCTATATCTCTTGAGCATTAACCTGATACACATAAATTCTTTTGCATCAGTATTATTTCTCAAGCTAGACCTGGCTTTCAATGTATGAGTAGGTAGAAACAGTCCATGCTCAAGTGAAAAGTGCAATGAGAAACTGAAGGTTTTCTTTTTAACTACCATTTTAACGTCACTGATCCAGGAATGAGTCATAAATATTAAAAACGATGACAACATAAAAGTTTATTGAGGACACAATGATGGTTTAGCTGTGTTATTTAATCATCCACTCAGGTTCAAGACCCTGCTATACCAATGCACTCAACAGGCTTTACACACTTCCCGGGCGCTAAGCTCACGGACAAGGACAAGCGTTAATGATTGGGGGAGGCATTAATGATTAGGGATGAGTCTCACCATTGCAGTCTCCGTGGCTAGGCCCAGTTGATTCTAAATTTCGTTCACCAAGGAACCCATTAAACCCCTTGTTATATAATCGATAAAAAATAAAAAAATATGAAAAGACAAGAAAAGACCAGAAAATCAAAAGAACATTCCAGCGTAAGGCAAAAACAAAAAGCAGTCCAGCAAATAAAAGGACACAACTTGAATCCCAACCCACACTGAGGTACATAAAAAAGCACATATGCTACAGCATGTGGGTGAAGAATTGAAATTGCAGCAGCGTTTTATTCCATAGCATAGTTGTAACTCGCTCTGAAGGAGGTCCTATTCATTGTATGATTAAGCTCAACACCAAGTCCAAGAGCCAGCCACTTCTATGCTGGATTATTCTCATAATGAGTTTCTCCAGAGTAAGCCCTTGTATTGTGAATACTCTTTGTAACTGTGTGTTTGTGCGCCTTCATACTCATTGTATTCATATTATGGTAATTAAACATTGAATGAATAGACTCTTGAAATGGGATATCACATTCTTATATCATGCTTTGAGTAGCAACTGTAATTGTTCAACATATGATTGTTGGAACATTCAAACATCCCACAAAGAATGTATGTGGCAGCTATTATTTGCAGCCCACTTCTACATCAGTTTTCTATGTTGACTTTCATAGCAAATTAAATAATCTGCAACATCTTGTAAATTTGCAGTAGCAGAGTTTGTTCAAACTTCAGACTAAAGGGTATTATTGTATCAGAACAGCGAGTACCTCTGGCTTGTAGGGGATATTTCCAACACATTTGCATGTTTAGCAAGTTCACATGTCAATTGCTTGACAATAGTATTGTAGAATTAAATTGTGGGTGGGTTACTAGACATTTAAATCAAATATGCTTAGTCGTAAATATTAACGTGCAATCTGATAGCCCGCAACAGTGTGGTTTTGGGATTTTTGCATTAGCCAACCACAGAAAAATGAAGGGGGCACAGTCAAGAGTTTGATATTGGGGGCAAAGCAGTGTAAACGCATATCTAGAGCAGCATGTACGCTGGAAGTTCTTGAACAATATTAGGTGAGTCTTACTGATTATTATGCTTTCATTTTGTTTCAGATTGCAGTGATATGAATATCTGCTTTAGTCATTATGGAATGGAGGATTCTCGGACAGCCTGCAGAAGAAATGAGGAGTTGTATTCTTTGCGTATTTACAGTCGTGAATAGCATTCTGCCTTGCTTTTCTTCCCAGAAGCCATTGTAGTGCTTTGTACAATATTACAGGCCTAAGATATTTGAGGTTTCCGCAATGCGTGCCTATTTGCTGGAATTCTTTTGGATGAAATGCCTTAGCATTTTTTAGCTACCATTGCATGGAAGCAAACTTCTCGATCCTTCTTCAGGGTAATTTGCTTTGTGTGTTAAGAGTATTTTGAATAATTCAAAACTACGGATATCAATTTGCTTACTCTACCCAAGAGGTTTTCTTTATTTGGGTTTTATTCTTTTTGTTTATTTTGAACCATTGATTGATAGAGATATGTTGCTGATTGATTACTCTTTCTGGGTTGTCTTTATGAAGAGATAGATCAGGATCCTCTGCACGTCGATTATCATGAACCACTTTTGTGCCTATTGGTGCTGGAATGCACCTAATTTTTTTGGAATATTTATAGGCAGGAAATTGGGTTTGGTAGTGCTACATTCTAAGAACAGAAGCTATGCCAGGGTATGTCACAACAGGAGAGATTTTGAAACAGTGGATATCAGTGTGGTATGTAGCATTTAGGGAGAATTGCTGGATGCTGGTTAACAAAGAATTGTATGAGTTATTAAGCAATCAGTTTGTTTGATGCGGATGAAAAAGCCTTCGTTTAGATGGGTGTTTGTAATATTCCCTCAAGGTTGTCATCAATGAAGAGCTTCAGAGTTGAGCAATTGATTTCTAAGATTGGTACCTAACAACGACAGTTTCTTCTATTTCAATTTGAAGAAAAGGAAATTGAAATTCCTTTTGACTATTTCAATTTGAAGAAAAGAAAATAGAATTTTTTTTATTATAACTCTTGTAATAAGTTCAATAAATGCCCTAAGCAGCAATGGGTTTGCGTAGACTGTATGGTGATGACTCTTCTGAGGCTGCAATGCTGCCAAATAGCTCATCAGGAACTTCACTACAACTCTCTAGGATAAGCAGCTCTATCTATGATGGATGACCTGATAGTCAAAGTGTTGATCTGGATGATGTCAAGACAGTAGGTTACATATCCTCCAATGCTAGAATATCAAGTGCTGTTACTGGAGATTTAGAAAAGAAAAATGTTTGACTGACTTAAATGCCCACACAGCCATATTTCATCAAGACTTGATCTCGATATTTCTTCAACCATTAATGCTATGAGAAATGGAGTTGATGGACTGCAGAGTGGCCTGCAATTGACTCAAGGAATTGTCAACCCAGCATCTGGAGTAGTAGGATTTAAGTCTACTAGAGATTTGCCCCCTAGCAATGTACAACTGTAATCTCTGAAGGCTATCAAAATCATACACCATGTTATACATCTGAAGACAATTCTTATTTGCGTTCACAGCAGATCAGGAAAAGAACACTATCCCCTCTTAGTGGCTTGTATTTGTTTTCATCTGGCCGAGGTGGGATTCTCAGTGGATATATTGAAAATGAAAGAAAAGATTTACTAGGTTTTTCTACGAGTTCCTCTAATTAAATATAAGGGGAACATTACAACTCTGACAGGCATGATTTTAAGAAAGCAAATTGTGTTGATTGCTCACCAAGCATGCCATTGCCTATACCTATACCGAGGTCTCATGAATGGGAGCATCATCCAAATGTTGATCACAATCGCTCTATTATTACAACTGATGTCCTTTCCTTGATGGTGTAGAGTATGGGAGCATCATCCAAATGTTGATCACAATCGCTCTATTATTACAACTGATGTCCTTTCCTTGATGGTGTAGAGTTCATACGAAATATTTCCCCTGTTTGATAAAGGTGTCTAAAATGCTTTCTTATCATTAAACCCTATGAACAGAATCTACAGATGTTCTATTTAAAGTCACACACAAATCCCTTATTACTAGCAGGGTCAACGTTGATGTCAATTGTCACCTCTACCTGTTTGAAAACCATGTAATGAATCGCATTATTTCATTTTTTCATAAAGTACATATTGTATTCATATTCAAAACTGTCACACAGAAAGAGGTTTTAAAAAGACAAAAATCAGCCAAAAATCAAGATTATGAAAGAAATCAGCAGCATATGAGATGTTAGAGAAACCCACTGCCTAGATCCGAAAACTAAGATCCCCAGAACAAAGAATAAGTCACATATGGATAAAGCAATCAGGAGTTGAAAAGAACCTTTTACGCCCATAATATTAAACAATCAAGAGCAAAAGCAATTCATTTTGCTGATCAAATGTTTAAAAAACATATAAGCCTTCGCTATAAATGGAATGTGCCTTTAAGGTCCCATAACAGTGATGGCAATGAAAGCAGGCCATGTGGAACACTGCACCATTAGTTGTGAGCTAATTTACCAAGTGTACTATGTCTCGCATGCTTTGCACTTTTGTTGTGTTCGTGAGAATGCAATCTTCATTGAATTTCTTGCCGGAAAAGTTCAACTTATTTCTTCCATCAATATCAATCAACAACTATTGCAAAATTTGAAATGGCTAAGGCAAGTATAAGGATCTTAAAACAATCAAATGATTACCTGACTGCCTGTCAAACCAGATGGTTATCTGAGATATTACAAATTCATATTATAAATTTGATCATATTATTACTTCAATCTTTGAGAAGGGAGAAGACATTGGAGGCAGACCAAAGCGCTTATAGACCATTAATAGACTCCCTCAAAGTTTACAGACTCAGCCTTTAACTTGTCTTGAGCTCAAGCTCTCAAGGTTAAAGATTAGCTGGTCCCCACCCTATCTTGGGAGCTATCCTGTTGGATTTAGACTGCCCCTCTTTGGTGGCCTCTGCCTTCCATTCTCATGTAAGAAGTAGTAATCGGGATCAATTTATATTATGTTTGGGATATCTGATTATCTTAATTCCTTACCAGATAATATAGATTAATACCTCCTCCATAATATTAGTAGTATTAATTTAACCATATATATATATATATATATATTAGAATCTTAACAAATTACATTTACAAATGGTCTATATATTAGCCCTTATGTTTCTGATTATTATTCATCTATACAACAGTATATATCTTAATCTATATGTATTTCTGATTCATTAATATTAGCACATATATAAATTCAATATATATATGTCTCCAAACTTATAATTGCCATCAATGAATTACATCGTGTCCCTTCACAATTTAATTAGTCAATACTTGATTATGAACGGTGCTGAGAGGATTAGTAAACTGACATTTGTGGTATTAATATTTATAACAACCATGTTTAACGTATCATGGAGACATAATTAGTATTAAAAGTATATCGCCGAAATCTTCAGTATATAGTATTTAACAATACTCAGTAGTCTTAATTAAATTGTCGATGATAATTCAGATCAATGTGTTTGGCATAAGCATTTGCAGCCTTGAGCATTTTAGCAGTAATGTTGCTCATATTTATGAACAGCTGCAAGTAATGAATCAGCCATATAATATAATATTAGTAATAATGTAGACAATTTATTAATAACATTATTTATTGATTAATAGAATATTCAATATATATATTATTATATTTATGTATTAAAAAATATTATATTTATTTAATTTAAAGAAAATAATATTGTTATCTATATTTATTTATTCATCTTTATATTTTATTATTATCACTTATTATATTTTTAGAAGAAGACATTATATTTAGGGTTCTTAAACAGGGGACATGACATACAAATAGACATGCAACTGCAGATATAATGCTACTGATGGACATCATGATGAAATGCTTTAGATCATATGCTTAACGCATAGCCAAGGCTCACAAAGACTAGAATGCAGAGATTGGTGTCTTGGACCAACATAGAACAGTTTCTAAGAAGCATAGGACAGAAAAGCTCTGCACGTTTCCGAGAACAACATTAATTTATAGAGGCGGAGTGAAAACATTAGCATCCACCTAAAAGGCAAGGACTGACAAGCTGCTTTGTATAACATGACAGCACCAAGGATTCAGTCATTGAAAATAGTTCAAGAATGGAAGCCCCCATAACTTTTGATGGCTGTAAACAAAAAAGAGCATGGAAATAAGAATATCAAATAGAAAATTTTCCAACCTCTATGAGTGCTTCCACAATCATTATTGTTCGTGACATTACATATCTTTTGCAAACATGGCCATCAAACAATTGCAAAATCCAACAAAAACACATTTTTCCTGTACCTTTATGAAGGTCCATGCCTTTTCCCAAGGCTGTAATTTTGCTGCAAATTAGAAGAATGCTGGCAAGTTTGAAGTCAGTTTCCAAAACCTTATGTGGCATGTGTCTGCTTTCCATGAGAGTCGGAGCTTTGCAACAGGGCTTGGACATCCAATATGGCATCATGAAAACAACGTTTTGGTTGGTTTTTGTGAATATAACTATCGCGGTGGCCATATTTGTAAAATGCAAAATCATATACAGTGCACACAAACTATTTCACAAAGTAGCTGAAGAAGTTATTGTTTTTGTTAATTCCAACTTGTGATAGTTGTTGGGTAGTTGAAGCCCAACTGACAGTCGCTTTGTCTTCCAATTGTTTACCCCCCAGCCATTGTCCTTTGGCATTCTTTGGAGACTTCATGTAGTGATGACTGCATACTGTATTGTATTGTATTTTTAAGCTCATAAAACAAAGCTTTAAGCTCACAAAACAAAGCTTCTGCATGTATGACTATAGAGATACAATAAAGTGTTCTCCCCTGCTTCAAAGTGAGTAGGAAAAAATATTTTTTAGATAAATCAATTCAGAGCCACAACTACTTTTTTCAGAGCTTGATTGTTTTGTCATCTCCACATGTAATGATGCATAATTATTTATTAGGGTGTGCAAACGAAGATTGACACCTGCAACACGTGCATCAATCTATTCATAGATAAAACTTTGTCTGTTGCTTGTTTTGTTTTATTGCAGAAAGACATGAAGTCCACGTGCATTTATGCTTCAACATTTTCATTTTATATTCATGCATAGGTATAAAGAAAACAACAAACTTAAACCTTTGCGTGTATAGAAGTTGGTCATCTACTCCGGCATTGTATAGGACAAGTATTTCTTACATTTTTGTTAGAAAAATTCATTTCTATCCAGGTATTGAGTAGTATGCAAAATATGCCCTAGCCAGTCGGTTGCGACAGACAAATCATGGCTCCCTCGATTGTGAAAAGCAAGTCCTTTTCTCTACCATCGGAGGCCTTAGTGGTGAAAGACAAGACTTTTTTTCTACCGCTTTTCCATTTTTTTGGTCTTCTAGTGTTATCCTCACATTATCCCTAAAACCGTAGAATGTTAGTAAATTTGCTCTTACTATGGCTCATTATCCATTTAGTGGGACAAATCATGATGGAGGTTCTTTTTAATAATAATTGATATTCTTAAGAGTTAATTTTGTTGTCATTAGTTATGAGAAAGTTATTATGTTTGTCAAAGTCATTCGGTTATGAAGAAAAGACAAGTCGGTAAGGTAGAGAAAGCACTTGATAAAGGAATTAGAAGACAAGGAATTTTGGTAAAGAAGAAGCAAGTATAGGCATTGAGCAAGACAAAACCGAGCACCGAGAACCAAGTTTTACTGAGCACCTAACCAAAAAGAGAACTCAATTACCGAGTTAAAGAAAACGTGTTACCAAGCAGAACATGCCAACATCAGAAGAACCTTTTAGTACATTGAACCTAGACACCGATTAGAAAATAGTTTACCAATCTCAAGGAGATCGTATAACAGAACATTGGAGATTACACATATTCCAAGGTGAGATCTACCAATAAGAATTATGGATGAAATATGCATTGGAAGTGTACCCAATGCTAGCACTGCTTGAAATGAAGATTTTAGAACATCTAGCACCGCTTAAATTTGAGTATGAAGATCAGAGTGGTGGCATATGCATGCGTGAAAAGCAATTGGAAATTGCATGTATGAAGCATATCAAAATAGAAGATGAATAAATAGTGAAGCTACCAAGTGACAAAGTATTGAGGAACAAATTTAGAATTGAGCTACCAAGTAATGAATTGATTAGTATGATGGATATACAATATGTGGTAATAAATTGATGAGCATATAGAGTATGAATAGCATTTGTTGATGCAAGTATGACATACATTTTTGTATTGCTGATTAAAGTTAATCAAAATTGTATAAGTCTCTTAAGCGAGCAAATATTATCAGTTCTTATGTATAAATCCTTTAACCAGGTACAATTCTTAGATTAGGGTTGTGAAATCTCTTAACAAAGTAGACTTAACACTCTTTAGAACTCTTAACTGAGTTAATACTCTTAATAGGGTAAGCTATCAGAAATAGCTAAGCATTGTAGCTCTAACCGAACAATTTTATTCTGCAGTAGTGAAGTCTTGTGGGTGTCAACTCCACCGTAGTTTTTATCCTCCAACAAGGATTTCTGCGATACCAAATACTTGTGTTATGTATTGATGATTACATGTTTTATTTATTTCATATGATGCATGCAAATGTTAAGGAATCAGTAAATGAATGTGAATATAAGTTTAAAAGTGTTTTAGAGTATTGATTCACCCCTCCCCTCTCAGTACTTACCTTTCCACACCTGGATCCAACAATTGGTATCATAGTTCAGTCTCTTATTAAGGAGATTAGTCACTTGAGAGGAAAGATCTGGAAAGATGGAAAGCTACAAGTACAAAAGGATAATTGACAGTATGGAAATAGAATTGAAGATGGCCAATGAGAAAATTGAAGAGTTGAGCAAGAAATTGAAATAGTTAATCAACAAAAGGAAAGAACTAACACATCAGTTGAAAGATACTCAAGATCAAGTTGAGGAACTTGAAGAACAATTAGAGGGAAGCATGTCTGATGAATCTAATGCACTTGTATTAGAACTATCTGAAAAGAACAAGGATCTAGCTAATCAAGTCAAAACACTGAAAAAAGAACAAGAAGCACAATCAGTAAGGATGTGTGAAATCATGGAACAAAAAGGAAAAGATGAGGATGATAAGAGAACTATTAAATAAGAAATAAGACAAATGAATACAAGACTAGATGAGAAAGATAGGGAAATAATGAGGTTGACACAAACTCACTACAACTTGACAGATCAACTTGTTATGGCAAATCAAGATGTTGCAAGGAAAGTCGGTCAAATTGCAGAATTGAGATATGAAAATGAACACTTGAAGAACAATCTAAAATCTGAGAGAGATGCTAATGAAGTCCTGAAAATAAATAATGAAGCATTGAAGATTTTGGATGAACAACTGAGAAATCAAAGGCAACCTAATGACACTTCTAGACTCGATTTCAATGTAAACAGTACTATAGAGAAGGGTGAGTTGTCCAAACAGTAACCAATCGAGATAAAGCTACTACCCCACCGAAGTCAAAGAAGCCTACATGTTATCATTGTGGGAAGCAAGGACATACAACTAATATCTCTAGAAGTAAGAGAGGTAATCCACCGAATTCTCCTAAGTTTAAATATCATTGTTATAACTGCAATAAGTATGGTCATAGGGTATTTGAATGTAGATCAAGGTTACTGTAACAACTACAAGAAATGTGGTCACAAATTTGGAGAATTGTGAGCACATTTGAGCATTGACAGAGATGAGATCAAAGAGTAATTCCGAGCATTTAGTTGAGCATTCTGAATATTTGCAAGAACATTTGAGGTATTTCTATTGTTCACCGAGTTGAATTACAGATTCTAATATTGTTGAATTTGAGTCCTAGTATTTCTTGAAGTATTTTCAAGATCAATGACACCTAAGTTGCAGAAACCAATTGCAGTTGAAAAGATTAACCCAGTTGATCCTAAGTATAAACTTCCTCCAACCGTTGTTGATGAAATTGATAAAACCAGAGCTCTATCCTTGATCCTGCCAAGAGTCATTTTGATTGAAGACATTTGCACCTTCATTCACTACAAGATCAAAGATATATGTCAAGGAGAAATCGATACATCCTATAAAAACTTGTGTGTTAATGGTAATCTAAAGAACGATCACACACACTTGCTTGCATGTACTGACAATATTCAAGCATGAGTGGATGAGAATTTTACTGAGAAGAGTGCAGGACAAATTTATGTGGCTCGATAGGCCCATGAAAATAACAAAGGATGTGTTACATATTGTAACTGGATTTTCGGTTAGTGATAGACCGAGGGCCTATAAGCAGACATATAAGAACAAACTATGTGAGCTTTCAAAAGCTAAGTGTGATGGAAGAGGCCTAAAATTATCTACAGTTGAAGACCCCGAATTGAAATTTGCATCGAACATCATATCATACGGGATATTTCAATCATCTTAGGTAGATAGTGTGCCCCGTGGAACTATAGATATTGCATACAAAATTGTGAAGGACATGAAGATTGAATTGTGTGAGATTTTGCTCAAACAATTAGATGACAACATGAATACCATTCAGAAGGCAAAGTCAAACACATTAAAGTTTGGTCCATGGTTGGTATGTATATATTTTTATTTTCAAAACTCATTTCCAACAGTCTGTGAAGTCACATGGAGTGCAAGGGTGGCTGCAAGAAGTTGGGTCCCACTTTTGGCCAAAAAGTGGAAGTGTTTTCTCTATTTTTTAAAATTTCTGTCAATTGATGTCCAAATTTGAAGCACTTAATGATTGAATCTTGAAAAACTTCAGAAATATAAAATTTAGTGCTCGGAATCTAGTTTTCAAATATGTAATTTATTTCAATACCCACATGGTATAAATTGAATTTTAGTATGCATGTCTAAAAACCACTTTTTCAAAATGTCTGTTTCAGGACCACACCTCACACATGTACGGACACCCTTTTTTGAAGTAAATGAATGTATTTTTGGGAATCCTTTTGGGAAAAGGTACCTAAAACACTGAAGATTGATGAGAATATTTTATCTTATTTTTTTACTAAATATTTTTTTTAATTAATTTTTAATTGACTATAAAGTACATTTTTGAAACCTCTGATGTACGGACACCATAATTTGATGATAACTTCACTTTTTTTCAAAAAAAAATTTTAAATTGAAAAGAATTATATGTAGTTTGATGACATATAACTCATTTTTCAAAAAACAAAAAATTAAAAAAGTTATTAAAGTTTTAGTTAACCTTGGTATTTCAAGTTTAGGTACCACATTGGCTTAATAAATATTGTATAAATATTAAAATTCATCATATCACTATAAAATTTATATTTTTATAATCTACACAATAAGAGCTAAAATGGGTTTTCGTTTTATCAAAAAATTCATTCGGGAAGCTGTCCTAAAAATTATGGCAAGGCAAAAATTTTACTCTGTAATGCCTTAGCCATTTTTTTGCAGGGTCAAGCACAGGCTTGGTTCTACCAAGCCTAAACCAAACCAAATTTGAAATAAAATTTGAGGTGGATGTGTGCTTCCCGCTCATGTCTTAAGAAATGGGCGCCTGTTTTTTGAATTCAAAAAATGAGCACCCGTTTTTTCAATTCAAAAATAGGCACCCGTTTTGAATTTGCCTGTTTTTGAATTAAAAAATGAGCACCCATTTTTTGAATTCAAAAACGAGCACCGTTTTGAATTTGCCCGTTTTTTGAATTAAAAAATGGGCACCTGTTTTGAATTCAAAAATGGGCACCCATTTTTTGAATTTAGGATTGGGTGCCCGGACCTAAAACGGGTGCCCGTTTTGAGCGACATCTCTCATTTCTAAAAGACTTCCGTGGAATTGTCCCCCAACTCCAAACTCTTACCCGCAAATAAACCCATATTTTATCAGATAAATGAATTTATTCAAGGCATGGGTGATAATTTCAATATTATAATGGATGATTATTTCAGTAGATTTCAATCTAGAATGCATAAGAGGTATAGAATTCCACCTCAATTAGTGAGAGAATATAAAGATGAATTATATTTTGAAATTGATACCGATGTGTGTATCATAAGGGCAATAGAACCTAGAACTAAGTGGTTACCACCAATGGGATATGAAATGAATATTGATGCAACCACTATACAAATAAAAAGACTATTAGAGAAACCAATGGATATAACTGTAACTCAGCATGAAACCTATGAAGAGGTTGTTAGCACCTAAAACTGTAGATGGTTAAAACTAATCAGAAAGCCTTTGATTCTTAACTTTTGTAGTCCCAATAAATACATCTGTTAGTAATAAACACTAAGGTATTAAGGATTTCAAATTCTTTTTTACTTTGAGCTCTAAGCTACAGGCGGGTATACCTATCAGATTCAATTCTTCAAATACCACAATAGTTATTTATATTCTTGATACATATGTAAACATATAACTCTTAGCAAAACTTTAAAGTAAATCCTTATTTAAAGTGATTGATGGTGAAACAGTGCAACCTAAGCAATGACCAGTGCCAAATCCTAGGGCATCAGAGTCAATAAACATACATCTACAGAGAAATTTGTCATTCAAATAACCCCAAAATTCAGATAAGATGCCTTACAAATTATCCTCTCATGTATATACTATATCATCAGATCCATGCACAAATATTGAAATCTCTGAGACCTCACTCAAGAATTACCCTTCCCTTGAAAGAAACTTGAGATTCAACCCCACTATCTACCTTGTAGAATAATGCTATTAAAACTGTCTTACAGATTAAATGCACAAATAAATCAAATTCATACATGAAGACAGCAAAACATATACAAGGAATTTCAGTATATTTTCATTAACAAATCTTCTGTATCAGTACATTCAGAAACTAAGATTCCTCAGAATCAAAACACTAAATCTAGAAACTCCTATTACATTGAGTAATTCACCACCTCTTCAAAATTCCTAGAACTCACTATATATAGAAAAAAACCATTTTGGAATCCTTGAGAAAAGGATGCAACAAGCTTCAGATGGCTTTGATAGTGACCTGCACTAGAATACAAAAATATATTTAAAATTGTAACATCAATGGAGGAAAATGGCGTCCGAAGTTGTTTCTTCTCATGGTGATTTCTTTTTGAGTTACACCCGGTTCAAAGGTATTTGGCTTCTTCATATTCTGGTCCACTGTAACAAACCCTGGAAAGAAACCCTCCATTATTTCAAATATTGGAAGCAATGACCAATTGATCAAAGTTTAAAACATGGTCGTCGATCATATCTTTTCCCGACACATCGGACGATCCTCATTAATCATCAAACAATCAACTGAGCTTTTTAAAATCAACCGGTCACATCATCTTTTTTGGCAACCAATCAAGAACGAGCACCTCAACACACCTAGCAATGGACCCACTATCTTCATTGGTCTTTAAAACAAGACCGTCGATCTTCACTTAAGAGAGATCTAATGGTTGTCGCAACATCGTGATCAATAAAACTTCGTGCATCTGTGTTTTACGTTTATATGACAACTATTAGATCAAGGAAGATCTATGGTGACTTGAAACCTCCAGGATTCCGACCCCACTTGACAACTGGATATATTGCTACCGTCAGATGAAAGAATCCAATGATCAATCTTCTTGTTCCTCCCAATTGGACCCACAATGCTAACTCATGGCTTAATACAGAATCGACGGTTGTCACAACATCATGATCACAAACGTCTGATCACCTTTTCATTGCGGACATACAACAACCATTAGATCAAAGACAAGCTGTCAATCTCTTAAAAACCTCAGTAACCGGGCCCAACGAATGTGTGTCGATAGATCATCTCAATTGAACGACTGTGATCTGACAAATGAAATTGGTCCCACCTGACAAAGGTGTTAAGTTGTCTACTACATCGACGATTGTCGCAACATTGCGATGGGTAAATCTTTTCTTTGCAGATGTGCGACAATCGTTGGATTAAAACAGGAGACTAAGGGCTTTAATAAAAGCTGAAACCTTAGTGAAATATACCATTAGGACATAGGGAAATTAATACAAATCATCGGGGCTTAGACTTAGGGAAAATAAAGTATCGGCTTAGGTGAAAAAGAAGTCTAAGAAGTATGGCCTTGCCCGATGGTAAAATATAGCACATGTTTTATAAGGACTTTAAATGATCTTCAAAAGGTAATGAGGAAAAAGAACAAGGGTAGGGTTTCTTGGACTTAGGCAAATTTTAAAACCCTTTGCATGGATAAACCCTAGTTCCTTATCAACTTGAAATGATTGGATCTCACTAGTTTTTGCATTAAAATTCATGTGATTTGAACTAAAGCTTGAACACATTCTAAATGATCCACGACTAAGCTCGCAAGCTATGAAACTTGATAAATCTTCTTCGTGATAAAAACAAGTTGCAGCCAGGGCAAAACAATTTTCTAGGGTTTTGCAAGGAATAGACCATTTTCTTTGAATTTTTTGCAATGACAAGAACCTTTTTGTAAGGAGTAGAAAGATCATATAAGTCTTTTCTTCCACCAACCTTTTTGTTTCTCTTTTCTATAGTATTTTCCTCATTCTTCTTAGCACTTTGAACCACAACAGGTTCCTACTTGTTGTTGCTTTTTCTTGGGAAATAACTTGGTTTAGGGGAATCCTTACTCTAAGAATCATCCTTAACAAAGACTAACCTTGGGACTCCTTGATCAACATCAACTTTTCTATTTCTCAAGTTATGAGGATCTAGCTTGAGAAATTATAGCCACAATTAGAGTCCTGATTTCTTCTTTACTGGGCTTTCTCTAGTGAGTACCATCCCTCTTCGGTCTGATCATATTTGTTTGACAAGTGTCATCATCATATTCATCAAGATCAGAATGGGAAAATATTTGTTTCTCATAAACTGGGAGAATTCTCCTTTTATGATCAACATCAACTAATATCTCTTCATCTTCTTAAGAGGAAAGTTCTTCCACCTTTTTAGTCGTAAACATATTTACTGCAAGCTTTTCAGATCCTTCATGGTCTCCTACAAGTGGGTCTTCTAGCTCATCTCCTAGAGCTTGGGCTACAACACATTGATAAGGTGAGTGAGGCATGTCACAAGGCCACACACTATGGGATATTTTCCACATTATGTGTTGTATTTTTATTCAAAGGGTCAGGAGTATCCCTGCCCTTTTGTGGCTCATGGGTGTCAAAAATAGGTTTCCCATCCTTCCAATTTATTTTGTATGGCTGATCATGTAATCTAGGAAATCTTTCATGCCTTTCATATGGTGATTTATTATCTTGAAAACTTTTCCCACCCTTATCAAATCTAGCAGAAAGATCTTTGACAATATTGGCCAATTTGTCAACCTTGTCATCTTCTTTAGTAGGTTTCACAACATGTGGTCTAGTCTCTCTCCACAATCTACTTTCATCCCTTTTGTAAATTTGACCAAATGCCTTCCTATTACTTTCAATATTTATGGCTAACTTGAAAGCATCTCTCAAAGTACATGGATTTTTGTCTCTTAAAAGGTAAGACATTTTTCCCTCTACAGCATTGAAGTATGTGGTCAAACAAACCTCATCATCTAATCTCAAAACTTGAAATAACTTGTACATAACCTTTTGAAATCTACCATTGAAATATGAAATGTTGTCATTTAAATGCTTCTTAATATTATTGAAGTCATTACGCATATAACTAGAATTGACATGTTCAACATATTGTTCTTTAAATTTTCTCACAAATTCATCCCATGAAGTAATGCTATTTTCGAGCAAACCCCTCTACCAATCCCTAGCATCTTCTATTAGTGACTAGACAAAAAGTTTCATCACAACATCCTCATTTTCAATTTCATAATCATTTATCTTATCTATAAAAGATTTAAGATGCTCTTCACATGTAATGACATTGTTACCAATGAACTTAGGGATTTTGTCCCTTATCTCATTTGGGATTGCATTTGGTTGACTAGGAATACCATCAAAAAATAATGGTTGGTATCTGTCCATATGAACTGGCCTCCTTTGAAGATTTTGTGGAACTTGTGCTCCCACTCCTCCAGTATTTTGACATGATATGTTACCAATGGGAATACTAGCTAAAGGGGCTAATGAATTTATATTTTGAACTAGTCCTTGGACCATTTGACTAGGGCCTGAAACTTGGGCATTTGGCTTTGTACCACATTGTTGGCTCTGTGGTAATGTCCCACCAGGGACAAGGATTGAGCTACTAGCAGTAGTATTCATATTGGCATGTAGGAAAGCAATCTTTCTTTTCATCTCATCTGCAGCAATAGCCTCTAACTCTAATTTCTCTAACTAGATAGCCAGATCCTCTTTGGCCTTTCTAGCCTTTTCTAATTTCTAAGCTAGTCTGAGATATTGTATTAGGGATAGCATCATTCCTTTTGGGTTCATTTATGTTGATCCCAATTATCTTTTGCTTTCCCTTGTCAGATGCATTTTTCAAATTATTTCAAAGATCTTCATTTTTTTTGATCTCTGATAGATGCAATTGTCTTAGGACAGGGCCTTCACCCTCAAATTCATCCTTATTAGGATTAGGCCAATTTGTATTAACCTTTTTTCTCAAAGCTTCCATATCACCAAATAGCTCACTGTCCAAACCTTTAAATCCTTTGCTTGGAGCTCATTATTCTTAGTATTTCTCATGAGTTCTTGTCTCTCCATGAGTAACTCATAAATTTCTTGCTCCCCCTCTTTTCTTCTATTTGTAATTTTCAATAACTGTTCCCGCTCCTTTTTCCTTAAAGCCATAACTTCTTTCTGTAACTTCTCAAAATCATGTGAAACAGTTTCTGCAGCATATGTATCTTCTGTTTGGTCTAAAATTTCATGTGCAGAAAAGAAACCAATGTCTATGAATTCATCCTCCTGAGGAGGACTAACTGATTCAGGGTTCATTCTTCTAAGAAACTCAGGACCTTCATGAAAAAAGGGGGCCTCTTTTGGGATAGGTGTTGGAACACGCTCATTAGATGGTCTAGGGGCACTATGGTTGTAAACACCTCACCTAGACCATTGCTTTCTAGTAGGTGTATGGAGCTCATCACCCATATTATTTTCTGGATGATCCTTATAGTATGACCTAGTGTATCTTTGTCTACTCATAGTAATTCTGACAAGATACCTAAAAAATTTCTTTATGCTTAACTTGCAACAAGTAAACACAGATTTCAGAGTTTCCACCCACAAACTTGTGGGGATAGATTTGTAAACTGGTCTTCAAATACAACAATAAATAGTCAGCAGAAAATTGTAACAAGCTTTATTGCATAAATATATTTCAAAATCCCCAGTAAAGTCGCCAATTTTGTTAGCACCTAAAATTGCAGATGGTCAAAACTAATCAGAAAGCCTCTGATTCTTAACTCTTGTAGTCCCAATAAATACATCTGTCAGTAATACACACTAAGGTATTAAGGATTTCAAATCCTTCTTCACTTTGAGCTCTAAGCTACAGGCGGGTATACCTATCAAATTCAATTCTTCAAATATCACAATAGCTATCTATATGCTTGATACAGATGTAAACATATAACTCCTAGCAAAACTTTAAAGCAAATCCTTATTTAAAATGATTGATGGTGAAATAGTGCAACCTAAGAAATGACTAGTTCCAAATCCTAGGGCATTAGAGTCAATAAACATACATCTACAGAGAACTTTGTCATTCAAATAACCCCAAAACCCAGATAAGATGCCTTACAAATTATCCTCTCATGTATATACTATACCATTAGATCCATGCACAAATATTGAAATCTTTGAGACCTCACTCAAGAATTACCCTTCCCTTGAAAGAATCTTGAGATTCAACCCCACTATCTACCTTGTAGAATGATGCTTTTAAAACTACCTTCCAGATTAAATGCACAAAGAAATCAAATTCATACACAAAGACAACAAAACATATACAAGGAATTTCAATATATTTTCATTGATAAATCTTTTGTATCAGTACATTCAGAAACTAAGATTCCTCAGAATCAAAACACTAAATCTAGAAACTCCTATTACACTGAGTAATTCGCCACCTCTTCAAAATTCCTAGAACTCGCTATGTATAGAAAAAACCATCTTGAAATCCTTGAGAAAAGGATGCAACAAGCTTCAAATGGCTTTGATAGTGACCTGCACTAGAATACAAAAATATATTTAAAATTGTAACAACAATGGAGAAAAATGGCGCCATAAGTTGTTTCTTCTCACAATGATTTCACTTTGAGTTACACCCGGTTCAAAGGTATCTGGCTTCTTCATATTCTCATCCACTGTAAAAAACCTTGGAAAGAAACCCTTCATTATTTCATATACTAGAAGCAATGACCAACTGATCAAAGTTTAAAACATGGCCGTCGATCATATCCTTTCTCGGCACATCGGACGATCCTCATTAATCATCAAACAGTCAATTGAGCTTTTTAAAATCAACCGGCCACATCATCTTTTTCGGCAACCAATGAAGAATGAGCACCTCAACACACCTGGCAATGGACCCATTATCTTCATCAGTCTTTAAATAGGACCGTCGATCTTCACTTAAGAGAGATCTAATGGTTGTCACAACATCGTGATCAATAAAACTTCGTGCATCTCTACTTTGCGTTTATACGACAACCGTTAGATCAAGGAAGATTTACAGTGACTTGAAACCTGCAACATCCCGGCCCCACTTAACAACTAGTTATATCACTACCGTCAGATGAAAGAATCCAACGGTCGATGTTCTTGTTCCTCGCAATTGGACCCATAGTGCTAACTCATGGCTTAATATAGAATCGATGGTTGTCACAACATCGTGATCATAAATGTCTGATCACCTTTTCATTGTGGACATACAACAACCGTTAGATTGAAGGCAAGCTGTCAGTCTCTTAAAACCCTCAGTAACTAGGCCCAGTGAATGTGCGCCGATAGATCATCTCAATCGAACGATTGTGATCTGACAAATGAAATCGGTCCCACCTGACAGAGGTGCTAAGTTATCTACTGCATCGACAATTGTCACAACATCGCAATGGGTAAATCTTTTCTTTGCGGATGTGCGATAATATTTGGATTAAAATAGGAGACTAAGGGCTTTAATAAAAGCTGAAACCTTAGTGAAATATACCATTAGGACTTAGGGAAATTAATACAAATCATCGGGGCTTAGACTTAGGGAAAATAAAGTATCGGCTTAGGTGAAAAAGAAGTCTAAGAAGTATGGCCCTGCCTGATGGTAAAATAAAGCACATGCTTTATAAGGAATTTAAATGATCTTCAAATGATCTTCAAATGATCTTCAAATGATCTTTAAATGATCTTTAAATGATCTTCAAAAGGTGACGAGAAAAACCCTAGTTCGCTGATAAAAACAAGTTGCAACTAGGGCAAGACAATTTTCTAGGGTTTTGCAAGGAATAGACCATTTTCTTTGGATTTTTTTCAATGACAAGAAAATGGACTAACAGAGGTTAAGGAGAAAATAAGAACATGTATATTGATATCGAAATCCATAAGGAAAATAAGTAAAATGATTAGTGAATTATCTGAGAGATTTGGTATTGTTGATGTTGAAGAGGAAGATGTTTCTGAGCCTTCAATAATAAAGGGGAAGAAAATAAAATTTAAGAAGGAAACCCCTAGTCCGGTTGGTGTAAGGCCATCTACAAGGTGTACCTCTACACCGAGAGGAAAGAAGAAAGTAGAAGCAAAACCTATGAAGACCAAGACTTATGGCAGGGAAAGCAAGGCTACTGGAAGGCCTAGGAGAAAATTGAAACTGCAAAAAGGAGAGTGATACTGAGTCGGATGACTTATCACAATTCAAAGTAGCACCGAGTAAAAACAATAGAAGTCTTGATGAGCTACTCAAGATATTGGAGAAATATGGAGCATATTCAGTCATGGAGCAATTAAAGTTTGACACAAGGACTGATGAGGAAAATGACACGATTGAAGAAACAATTATTTCTACACTACATAAGTTTAGAATTATACCAGTTGAGGTAGTACAACATCTTGATAAAGAACTATATAAAATAATAAATGCAAGATGGAAATATGATATTGCTGTACAAAGAAAGAAATAAGGGAAAGGCCCCTTGCAATCACAGTCTCAAATTTGATAAAGTGTAGAATAAGAGATCATTTAAATGAGTATTCCAAAAGATTCACTGTTAAGGGAAGAACACTAAGTATAATGGTTGGTCAATTAGAAGAAGTACAAAAAGACACCGATGATCTTTGGAGAAAGATCTTTTCCATTAACCAATTGACAATTGAAGATGTAACAACTCAAGAGGATAAATCCAAGCCAGTTGGATTGATAACAAATTAGGAAGAAGTAATCATAGAAGACATTACTAAACAAGATTCTGATGAAATAGTGAAAGAAGATGAAAATGTCATGGCAACCGAGGCCATAGAATCAGAAGCAATGAATATAGATCATTTGGTTACGACAAGATTGTTAACAAAAGAGCCTGTAATTAATCAAGTAATGAATTTTACTAAGATAGAAGAAGTTATCTTAGAGGTTACAAGAGAAGAGCCTACTGCTACTGAGATTCCTACTGAGCCAGCAAAGGATAATGAACCAAAAGAGACCAAGGAGAAGACTACAGAGACAAAATCTACTCAAGATCAAAACACAGAGTCGGTGACCCCCACCGAGACTAGTAGTCAACAACAAGAACCAGAGAAAGAGAAAGAAAAGGTAGCAGAAAAGAAAAAGGAAACACAACAAGAGAAGAAAGAAGAAACTCTAGAGAAGAAGGAAGAGAAGAAACTAGAAGAACAAAAAAGGGAGAATGAAGATAAAACCGATGAGACTTAAACTCAATCAGATGCAAAGAAGGCATCGAGCTCAAAGGGAAAGTCTAAGAAGAGAAAAGTAGAAAAAGAGGTAGATATCGACGAAGTCATTGTAATACCAAAGGCTGATTATACAACCATGAGCCCTAAGGAGCTCTTTGAGTTCGATGACTTGGAAAGCTGCACAAGACAAACTTATAGCCAAAAAGCATAAAATAGATGTGTTGGAACAGATTAATAGTATTTTAAATGAGATTGTTCCTGAGGCTACCATCAATGAGAAAGAAGATATATACAACCAGTTGAAAGAACTTGTTAGCTAGATCAATCAACCAAGAGATGAAACAACCGAGTATATGATCAAAGTTCACAAGAAAGATATGGAGACAAAGGCGATCAAAGAAGTTCTTCAATCAGTAGCATTAGACAGGGTAACTCTTTCAGAGTTAATCAATACATTAGAACAAGAAATGCAATCCATTCTTTCTGTATTTTAAAAGATTTTTTTATTGTCTAATTTCACTAAGGAGATAAAGGAAAAAGATGAGAATGTGGAAAAAGAGCTCACTGAGCTATTATCCAAGATTTCCATTGAACCAAAGACAATAAAAAAATATTATGAGAAGCTGAAGCACTTGATGGGAGTGCAATTTGAATTGAGAAAGGAGGAGAACAAGATCAGGATGCATCTATTAGAACTCTAAACCATTTTTTTGCCAAACATTGAATCACTTAAGAGGCAAATACAAAAAGCTAAAGACCTAGTTAGCACACCAGATGTGAGTGCTATGGACAGTATGGTTAGTCTTACCACTAACATAAGTGAGTAGATAATAGTGTTGCAGACACTATAGGATACCTGGAAGGAATCATTCAATGATGCACATGAGAAGTATAAAAGCATTTTTTATAAGATCCCCAAACCAGATAAATAGTAAGTAAATATTTTGGCATTTTTGTTAAAAAAGGGGAAATATACATATAAGTGAAAAGGGGGAACACATATAAGATTTTGTTTTTCCAAACAAAGGGGGAATATGATTAATAGATATACAAAGGGGAATATACAGAAGATTATATATAGTATGGATATGTACCAAATTATTACTTCAGGGGGAGTAATAAGGTTTACCGAGGAAGAGAAATAGACCAGGACATAATTTTGATATATGACTTTGAAGGATTTTAACAAACATACCAGCTAATGCCAAAGGGGGAGATTGATACTCCTAAGAGTTAATTTTGTGTCATTAGTTATGAGGGAGTTATTATGTTTGTCAAAGTCATTCGGTTATGAAGAAAAGACAAGTCAATAAGGTAGAGAAAGTATTCGGTAAAGGAATTAAAAGACATGGAATTTTGATAAAGAAGAAGAAAGTATAGGCACCGAGTGAGGCAAAACTGAGCACCGAGAACCAAGTTTTACTGAGCACCTAACTGAGAAGAGAACTCAGTTACCGAGTTAAAGAAAACTTGTTACCGAGCAGAACAGGTCGACATCAAAAGAATCTTTAGTACGTTGAACCTGGACACCGATTATAAAATGATTTACCAATCTCGAGGAGATCGTATAATAGAACATTGGAGATTACAACTTGATGACTACACATGATTCCAAGGTGAGATCCGCCAATAAGAATTAAGGATGAAATATGCATTAGAAGTGTACCCAATGCTAGCAACACTTGAAATGAAGATTCTAGAACCTCTAGCAATGCTTAAATTTTGTATATAAGAAGATTAGATTATGAAGATCAGAGTGGTGGCATATGCATGCATGAAGAGAAATTAGAGATTGCATGTATGAAGCAAATCAAAGCAGAAGATGAATATGCATTGAAGCTACCAAGTAACAAAGTATTGAGGAATAGATTTAGAATTGAGCTACTGAGTACTGAATTGATTAGTATGATGGATATAGAGTATGAGGTATGAATTGATGAACATATAGAGTTTGTATAGAATTTGTTGATGCAAGTTTGACAAACATTTTTGTATTGTTGATTAAAAGTTAATTATAATTGTATAAGTCTCTTAACCAAGCAAATCTTATTTAGCAGGTCTTATGTATAAATCCTTTAACCAGGTACATTTCTTAGATTAGGGTTGTGAAATCTCTTAAAAGAGTAGACTTAGTAGTATTTAAAACTCTTAATCAGGTTAATACTCTTAACAGGGTAAGCTATCATAAACAGCTAAGCATTGTAGCTCTAACCAAGTAACTTTATTCTGCAATAATGAAGTCTTGTGGGTGTCATCCCCACAACACTTTTTATCCTCTAACAAGGATTTCTGCGATACCAAATACTTGTGTTACGTGTTGATGATTACATGTTTTATTTATTTCATGTGATGCATGCAAATGTTAAGGAATCAGTAAATGAATGTGAAGATAACTTTAAAAGTGTTTTAGAGTACTGATTCACCCCTCACCTCTCAGTACTTACCTTTTCACACCTAAATCCAACAATCACATTGATATTCCTAGGGTTTCAATGGTAAATATTGGTGTTTAGTTGTTGCTCTTTGAGATTCCATATATGGCTTTTGAAAATTTAAGGCCTCTCAATTCAATTTATATTTTATATATGTTTTATAGTTTTTCCTTTTTTTTTGATTGGTGGAAGGTCAGTCCCCTAAATCTTGTCTTTTGAGGTACCTTGTATTGTGTCTTGTACTTTGGCTTGCTCTGTAGTTGTCTACAAATTTCTTCTACCTGATTCCTAAATCTTTTACAAACTTTGAAAACTTAAAGAGAAGTTCAACCAGTATGTGGACTTCAAAATCAAGTGTTCAACTATCAATATTTGATTCCCAACAACTGTTGTAAAATAGAGCATTTTTGTATGTCTTCATTCATGGAATTTTCTTCCTCTCAATTTTTTCAACCAAAGTTACTGCTTTTCACTAAATGTGAATGCAAAAGGCATTTTAAGCATATTGAAATAAATCAAACTAGTGCAGAAATTATTTGAAGGGAAATGTGGACTTCCTTCTCTCACCTATATTAAAAGTTATATATTTTTGTTTTATGCAAAAAATTGGATGCATTACTAAATAATGAATTACTCCTATCAGTTACTATACTTTCCTAAAATGAATGTCCCATTTTTCACAAATATCAGGGACTCCAACCATCACAACTCTTGTTTGATCATACCTTCATTGGGGAGAGCTACCTTCCCATTTTCATGTGAAAATATTTAACTTACAATAATAAGGTTATTCTTTTTTTCTTATTTGTTTGTTATTTTAAAAATGTTTTATTAAGCATGATTTTGAGCTCTGCGTTCATTTGTGGTATAGTCAATATGATTAGGGCTTTATCCTCTCCTACTTGCTAGGATAATAGGGAAATATGCCATTGTTTTTGTGGCCATGGAGTAGATCACTGAGGTTGTGGCCTTTCCTACCTTGATCCATTATTAGAGGCTAGATGTGGTGCTAATACTAGTTGTTGAGATAAAGTTGTGGAGGGTGTAATAATGATGGTTACTAGTGTGATCCAAAAAACTTTTATATGGACAAGTACTCTCCTGCTCAACCTTTTTCTTTGAATCCTACTAAAAGAAGGTAACACTTTGTAGCTTAATGCTTTGATGCCATTTTTTATAGAGCTTCCTCCAAGCTGGGTACTTCCCTTATTCAGAAGTTGTTAGTGGCTATGTGTAGTATTGATGTTAGAGGAATATTGTCTAATCAAAGATGGTAGATGACAACACATAATTTACAGAGCATGAACATGATAATGTTAAAGAGGGTTTAGATGAAGAGGTTTTTAATTTTCCTCCAGTTAAATCTTTGCATGTTCTCTTCTTGATGGAAAAGGAGTGACACTTTGAACCAAAAATCATAATTAGAAGTCTACCAAAATTCAAAATTCCTTAAAAATATTTTGACTTCAAACTATCTTAACCAGTATTCCCAAACTCACCATGAATCACTGCGTCTTGGTGAGTTGCGAGATGATTCACCTCTGTTGAATCAAAATGACCTTGAATCATATTTAGATGAGTCAAGCATGTGAGTCATCGTAACTCACCTAGTCATGAGTCATAGCCTAACTTCAAGCTAGTTGACTCGGTTGGCGACAATGTTAAGTTGAGCAATAAAAAAAACTTAAGTTTTTTTTTTGTTACCTTTTTTTGACTTATTTATTCCTTGCAGCTCTAAAAAGTATTTTATTTCATTGTATTGAGATGAAGAGAAAAGTGTGAGATAGGAAGAAAAATAAGATGCAATAGGTTTGCAAGCAATAGGGAGGAAGAGCTAAAAATCTTTCACAAATCACATTGGGGCAGCATTATACTTGCATTTACAGTATCAACGAGACCATAACAATAGTTTCAAAGACTTTGCATCTCATTTCAAAGAGGCAAGTGTTAAAAATTAATGGATTTTGTTGGTTGTTTTATGTAAGTTTATGAATTTTATTGTTAATTTTTTTAATTTTAACTTTTAAAATCTTGAATTTAAATGCTTTCCTTTAAAATCTAGATTTTAAACATGTATTTATAATTTTTTCTAAAAAAATGTAGGTTTTGCTAATTTTTCTAAATTCTTTCTTTGAACTTTGATATTTGACTTTGATTTTCAAAGGAAAATAATCAAGATTCAAGAATAAAACACAATGTACAAATGTAGGGATTGCTGATTTTTTTATAGTAGTTTATAACTTTATAAAATACAATGCACAAATGGTAATTTTTTTGTAAAATTGTCTTATTGCAATAGCCTTCACGTTTTGAAAATAATATTTTTCCCCAATGGCTCCTCCTAATCCTCAACCTAATCATAAGCCTAAGAAATAAGGTCAAAGGGATGACAATTGGAAATATATTGAAGAATTTTATGGTAAAACAAGATTTCAAACGAAATGTGAATTTTGTAAAAATAATAATCATGGTGGTATTAATAGATTTAAATAATATATTACCAACATACGTGGCCATGATATTGACCTGTGTATATTAGCACCTCCCAAGATAGTTCGTTCATGTTATGTCCAATTAGAAACATTTGAATAATTGAAGGAAATAAAGAAGAGGCAATTGGAGGAGTTATCTCGTATTGGTTCCTGTTCATTTTCACTCGCATCCGTAAGTTGTGTTGGAGAGGGTTCTTATGTGTCATCCTTTCATCCTAGTGCTTCTAATTCTTCTCTTAGTGACACTATTATATTTCTTCCTACAGTCTGGAAATCTAGGTTGTACAATTATTTTGTGCCACACACTACTCCTGGTGCACAACACTCACTTGAGAACATGGATTGGAACAATGAGGTCCATCATGCTGCAAAAAAAAATGGTAAGTTTTGGCACTTTTGCAATGTTGATCTTCTGATTTGTGACTCACGTCGATTATTGAGGGGCAGTTGTGGAAGTGTTGCAGTGGTGGGATGGTGTGTCCTGCAACATGACCTTCGAGATTTTAGAAGCTGAATCTTTTTGGTTGGTGTTTGGGGAAAAAGGGAGGATAACCACCTTTAATCAAACAACCTAAGCTAAGGGGATGTGAAACATCAAATCAAAGCTTTTTTGGATGGGCTCAGAATTTGTCTAGTGGTATTTGTAGGGACTCAACCTTCTCTAGGTAGAGTTATATGTCATCACTCACTCATGACATGGTGCACCACGTTCCCTTCATTTTTGGTAGGAGAATGAGAAGCCAAAGTCGCCGGACATAAGGCTCACACATTCATATCCTTCCATAGGAGGCATTTTCTAAGGTTTGAATTAAGGCACATAGCTACTAAAGTAAGTGCAATTATTCTCAACAAAGGACACAATATTCAACATTATGTCGAGGTAGGTCACTATTTTTCTTTCTCTAAAAAAGATGAAAAATCCTTGAATCATCCGCATAATCAGCCCTTGCATATAGAAGTATTGATTCATAAACACCAAGTTAAGCATGTCTTGATAGATGAAAGAGCCCATTTGAACATACACACATTTAATCTTATGAAATAATTGAGATTTTCTAAACATGCTATTGATCCAAGAAGGAAGATTACAATCAAAGCCTGTGACAAAGAAGAGAGATCCTCCAAAGGATTAGTTGTTCTACCTATCATAGTGGGACCTGTGAAAAGATATGTCATATTCCAAGTCCTTGATCAACCACTTGCTTATAATATTCTTCTTTGAAGGCCATGGATTCACACAATGCAAGCAATACCTTGTACATACCATCAGTGCATAAAGTTCCCTAATAATGGAGTATAAGTGACAATTCCAGTTGATACAAGTTACTCTTGCAATACTCTCAAGGAAGTAGACAACATGATTCCACATAACAAATAAGTTTCTATAGAGCTGAAACTTCCAAAGAGATGATATTAATTTTTTTGAAAAGAAGTTGAATACCCAAGACATAGGAATGGTAGAGTATAAAATGGACTCATTAATATTCATAATGGATTTGCCTTTATCTCCTAGATCTTAGGGAAGACCCTCATAAACCTTCACACCATTCAATGATAAAGAAATAACAATTCATGAAGGAACAAGGATGGTCAAAGCTAAGGTGTCTCTATCAGAGGAAAATGAAGAAAAAGCTATCTTGCAATGGTTATACAAAGAAGACAAACATGATGGAAATGTTAAAAATGTTGAGATATCACCAAAAAAATATGGAAAAGGATATAACATCATGAAACAAATGGATTACAAAGGTAAAGGACCAATCAAAAAAACAAGGAAGGAATCATAGAACTAATGCATTTGGAGTTTTGTAACGCTAAAGATAAAAATGGTTTGGGTTTTAAAGAAGAGGTATCTCACCTTATGTCTAGAGATGGTCCTGTACTTGATAGAGCATATGATTCAGCTGATGAAGAAGAATTGGAAGGAGAACACATCTCATATAAAATATTACTACTCTTACAAGGTAATCTATTTTTCGACCTAAATACCATTCCTATCATTCTTGAATATGAACATATATTAGACGATAAACAACAAGAGCAACACCCTAACTAGGGGGAGTTGGTTAGTATTAATCATGTTCTTGGTATGCCTCATTTCGAGAATCATTGGGAGACATCCCTATCTCAACAAAAAACATTGGAAGAAGCTGAGAATCAACAAGAATAAAATAATTATGAGGAAGAAGAAGAGACACCAATGACTATAGCCCATTTCTTGGGACGATAAGATGATAGTCAACTAGATTCACATGAGTATGAATGGGACATACTCTCTAATTTTAAAATGGACACAAAGATTGAAGTGATACATAAATATGCTCCTAGAGTTCACTTTGAAGAAGGAAACATCTCTAATTATAGGTCAATTAGGTTAGACTTACTTAACACTAACATTGACTCCTATAATGACGATCAAAACCTTAATGTTCTTAACAATTCTTCAGAAATTAACTCAATAGAAATTGTCTTGCTAGTCACTAAGATTGATGATAATGCAGTGTTATCTCTTCAACCCTTTGAATCCCTATCCTTGATGAATCCTAAACTCATAGACTAGATTGAAACCGAATCCAAAAACCTATTATCCTTTCAAAATGACTATACTCTAGCTCTCTATCTTAATGCTTGCAAACCCTTCACCTCTTCCTGTAATACCCCAAAAATGGGCTATAAGTTCATTAATCTTCTACATCTACATATCAAACGAAATCGACATCAAAGTCCTAACCTAAGGCACATCGAATCCTAATTGATTATCTCAAATTCTACATCGGTGAATATTCCTAGTAATATTCCTAATTTATCCTAATTATCTTTAATTTAATGATTATTTGGTGATAAATCTTATTTATCCTAAAGTTGATTAATTGAATATGATGAATATTTAATTAATTGATTTAATCTTGCCACTTGATTATTAAGTTGAATTTAATTATATTTATTCCTAAGTATTATTATTTAAATTTGACAATAAATCAAAATTCCTATCATTAATTGATTAAATTCTTATTTAATTAATTAAAGAAAGTTGTCATATTTAATGATATTATTTTTGAATAAAAGTTTGATTTTAATAATTGATTAACCCATAAATCAATTGTTTTAATTTTAAAATCAGTTAAGTTGAGAATAAATCACTTTATTTTTTAAATTAATTTATAATTAAATCATGCACAATCAGAAAAGCAGGCAACTAGAAATTAACAATCAATTTTAAAATTTAAACTCAACATCTAATGATGAGTTGGAATTTGATCTAAACTCTATTTTGAGTTAAAGCCTTGCTTTTGCATGATTTTATAAATTAAATATCCTTTATTTAAAAATAACTCAAAAATCAACCTGAGTTATTTGAGTGATTTATGGCTTTTTTTCATGCACCTCCAAAGCCCTGGATTTCTATAAATTAAGGCTTTAGCTCATCCCAAATCATCTCATAATTTGTGAACTTAGGCTAGTAAATTGCTATCTGGAGAATTGGAGCATCTTTGCGAATCAACCACGTTTTGTGAGATCACTTTTGTTTTCATATCATTGTTAGATCATTTTAGCATATCAATTTCCATATTAGCGTAGATTCCATATCAAGTTTTCATATCATTGCATAGAAAATATCAAAAATATAAATTAATTGCATTCATATTTCATATCAGTTTTGCATTCAAATCCTTCATTTAGGTGTCGTCAAGGTCACTGATCTCGATAACAATCTGAGAACATCATACTTGCACCTATTAGAAGGCAGTAAATCGCCTGGTTAGTTTAGCATTCAATTCATTGCACGATTTTGATTTTTGATAACCTCTAATGTTTTACTGAAGTGTTGTGTCTACATATCAGGTACAATTTTCACACACACACTTCCACTAGTGAAAGGAGCAAAAATATGACATAAGTCAATATTAATTTTCTTAGCCTCAAAAAGAAAAAAGAAAAAGAGATATGATGGTGAAATCCACATCGTGGCAGTATCATAATCTAAAATAGTAAAAACAAAAGATGTATCCAATGACAAAAACCTCTCATAGGTGCCAAAGGATGAAACTCTTGATATTCTCCCTAATCATTTTCAAGAAATATCTTTAGTACTGATAGAACCAACAAAATCTGTTAATCTTGGGACAACTGAAACTCCACAAGTTATTCATATTGCTCAATCCTTATCAGAGGAAGAGAAGGTACAATTCATCAAGTTTTTCAAAGAAAAGAAAATCAAATTTTCTGGTTCTTATTCGAACATGCCTGGATAATTAGATACAAATTTGATAATGCATCATTTTTATATTTCCCTAGAGTAAAATCTGTGAAATACAAACTAAGAAAAATGCATCCACATGTCGCATTACTGGTGAAAGTAGAACTGGAAAAACTTTTGAAAGCTAGATTCATAAGAGCCATTGATTGTGTAGAGTGGATTTCCAACATAGTCCCTATTTCTACAAAACATTGTTAGTATGTGTTGCCCCACTTTTCATCCTATGGCTATGCTGTCAAGTGGAAAATTTTGGTGTCACAGTCATTTAATGTCTAGGTCTAAGTCTTTCTTAGGTAGGCTTTCTTTGCCAGTTTTCCCTTCATTTTCCATCTTGTTTTAAGCCGGGTGGGATGTTTTCAAGGTCTTTTTACATTGGGTAGGTTATAGACCCCAATCTGGCAAAGAAAAATGGTGCTCTATTGATGATCTTTTCAACAAGAAGGATGATGGTTGAGTTTCAGACATTCAAAGGAATCAGGTGAAGACTCTTCATGTGATGGATATTATGACAGAATCAGTATTGAATCATTCAAATTTTACTTTATATAACAGTGTGTACACTGCAAAGTATGGATGATATTACAATTGCAGACTCACCTAATGTAGCAGAGTGTGGATAGTCATGGAATAGATTGCATTAAAGATCATTTGAAATCTTTTGGGCAAGGTTTCATTATGGTACTTTGGAAAGAAGCCTATCATTCATTTCCAATTCTCTGAGAACTTCTTATTGCCAATTGATTACAGTAGTCACTATAGAAGGACATGATTATTTATCTCATTGTTAATAGCATTGCATTTCTCTGAAAGATGTTATTAGCAAAATTTGGGATAAATGAAGATTAAATAATGATTAGCCTCCTTTGATGGAATTAATGTTCGAGGTATATGGTGAGTTCATTCTATTACCAACGATCATTTAAATAGTGAAGTTGACATCATTTGATTATATCAATGGTCTGTATAATGTATTTGGGACTCGGTCATTGTGTTATAAGGCAATCTATACAACATGCTATGTATGTATTCTGCACTTTTATGTCCTCAAACCCATGTCAAATACAATAGAACAGATGCAAGATAGAACAAAATTTAGAGGAAATGAAGATGGTCGAAAAATGGAATTGATTCTCATTCCAGTAATGAAACTGAACTTTATAATGTTAAGGGGCATGTGGATAAGTGTCATGATTATCGACTGTGTATGTTTCAAAGAAATGATAGCTCATGGTGTAACAAAGCTGAGTTCGTATTCATTCATATATCTTTTGCAGTTGATTAATGGTTAATACTTTGCATTATTAAGATGCATATCATGGTTTCCTAAGTCATCATGAGCTCACTGCAAACAAAACGGCAAGTGATTTGGTTCAAAAATGACAAAGTTACTTGCTGGCGGGAATGTAATAATCAAGATTCTTCATCAATGACCCCCATTGGAATCCACGTGTGCCAATGATAGAGCGGTCGCATGATCACATGAATTAAAATAATACCATGCGATCATGCGACAAGGAAGCCTGCTGGGACCTGCCTATGCTAACAGCGCAGTTGTAATCATGCTTATGGAAATTGACCAATCATGGAACGGTCGCATGATCGCATAAATAAAATTATTACCATGCAATCATGCGACCAGACAGTGGAAGCCCTGTGGTCTCCAGATCTACGGTCCCCGCAAGATCGCATGACTGAGAAACCGTTCTTGCGATCATGCGAGATGCAGCCACGTGGACTCCGCAGCAGATGCAGGCCCGGTTCATATGGTAGCCTTTCTTTGCAGCATAGCGGGATTGAGACACGTGGTGGTGGGTCCTTGGGCGGTGACTGATCCAGTTTTCATTGGTCGGCGGGGTAATACATTGGCAGTGGGGCCTGAACTTTCAGTGAGGTGGCGGTGGTTAGGAGATCTACAGTGGTCATAAGATCTCATGGAATCTTCCGACCCCATGAGATCTTGCACCCACCGTTAGATCTGAATCTCAGTCAAGGTGGGCCTGGGGTTGGTAAAGTGGATGCGCGGCTACGCAGTTAAGGGATTTCGCATAGTCGCTGGATAAAACCAGGGTTAAGGAAAGGATCATGTGACTCGGCGACTAAGAGGAGATGAACCCAGGGTTAATTTAGAGTTAAGTCTGTAGTAAAGCTCGAGGTGGGTCCGAATGTGCTGACATGTTGGTATGCTCGCTTTTGATTGGCTTTTGACTAGCGATGTGGACTTTGACCTTTCATAGGGGCTTGCAACTATTTTGGGGATGATCCAGATCGTCCGATTTGCCGGGAAGGATGGGATTAACGGCCATGTTTTAAACGAAGAGCTGGTAACCGTTGGGGCCTAAATTTGAACATTTCTGCAGGTTTTTTTTTGCCAATTGTGATTTGCAGACTTTCTCAAGCCAAATCAGATGAAAGGATAAAGTCTTATCAGTTCCTCCTTGTTGTGATGTCGAAACACCTGTCTTCAGTCTTTTCAAATTCTAGAATTTGAAACATTTTGTATTCCCATGAATGCTATGTATTGTAAAATTCTATATATACTGTAAAGGAAGTTAATAAAGGGTTGGCAAAATTTCTAGTGTGAAGCTAGTTGCAGAGACAATCAAGTTCAGTGCCATTTATTTTCTGTCCAACTGTATCTGGTGTTATTTCATTGTTTTGAATTGGGAATGATAAATAAACAGAGTTTTGTTCTATTATTTTTAGTTTAGCTAATCAGTAGGATAATCAGAGAATTATAACTGATTGTGGAATTGCATCAGCTACTTCATTTGCATTTCATAATTTGCATAATCATTTTTCCATTGCATCTCATAATTTGCATTTTTCATAATTGCTTTGTTGGAAAATTCATAAGATTATGAAGGTCACAGCATAGCATCTTTGCATTTAAATCCCACTCGAGATTTCACTTGCCTGGGTGGAACTCGATTTTCCTCTATTGTTCTCTGGTTAAGAACTTATTTGCAGTAGGGATAAGATTTGAAACATAATTCATTGAAGATTTTTCATATAGGGAGTTGTACCTCAATTCAGAGGGAAACTAGATATTCTCAGAAATAGTTTCCCAACTATTGAGTAAAATTGTTCTTTGATATAATTTGGGCAAATAAAAGGAGTTTGAAAAGAAGAACAATCTGTTTACCAACAGATTTTTGGCGACTCTACTGGGGACTGAAAAATAGTCGCGTGATCAAAAAGTATTTGAAAACATACACAGAGCTTGAAAGAAGGTTAGGGAGTGAGTTACAAATAGCATTGGTAATCAGTCACTCTGGAGCAATCAAGATACTTAAGGAGTGATAGGGAAAAAGGTGAGAAGGATCCAACTTTCCAAAATTTAGAAGCACTTGGATTTCCCTTGTTAGAAGTACCTCGTCGGAAAGGTGGGCGTCAATCTAGAAGCAAGCCTTCATCACCACCAAAAGTAGTAAGTACATTTTCTACAACTTGCCAAGTATTGACTTTGCACGGGGTTGTTCCTCCACAAGTTATCAATTTTCCACAATATCCTCTGCAAAATCAACCGAATATGGTTGCACCTTGGGCAGCTGCTACTGGGCCACTCAATTTTGCAGCTTACCATCCTCTTCCTTCTGGTTCCCGGAAGAATATACCCAAGTTTGCAAGAGATGGGAAGATTACTATAGATGAACATATAAAAGCATTTTTCACAGCTATAAATATTTTGGGAGTTAATCATGAAGATGTTGCAGTCTGATTATTTGTTGAAACCCTTACTGAAGCGGCTGCAGATTGGTTTTATCACTTAACTGATGGAGCTATCACTAGTTGGAACGCCATGAAGACAGCTTTTGAAAGTCATTTTAAAACTACTGAAGATGAACATGCTTTGTTGGCTTAATTAACATCAGTAAAGAAACTTCCTTCTATGAGCATGAGAGATTTTGTTGCCAGCTTCAACAAGATTACCAATAGAATTCCAATAGCAGATAGACCCACAGCGGGTAATCTGAAAACATTCTTTATCAGTGCTATGCCTCCTGAAATTAACTTTGAATTAAGAAGATCTAGACCTACAAATTTAGAGGTAGCTCAGAGGACTGCGGTAGAGTTAGAAGATGACATGATTTCAGCAGGAAGGTGGAAGCGTGAAATTTAGAATAGAGCTAGTACTAGTGGAACCACTTCATCAGAAGAAATGATTCAGAAGTTATCTAATGAGATTATTACATTGAAGAGGCAGCTTCCAAAATTCAATAATTCATATCAAAGAAACTTCTCAGGGCAAACTGGTGATAATAATAACAAACCTTTGCAATTGCCTAGATTACAATAGAGGTTAGCAATAGAAGCTCCACCTAAAAAAGTGAATGGATGTATACTTCACTTGACCACTGATCATGACAGTAAAAGTTGTCTGGATGTGATCAGTAGAATGCAATTTTTGACTATCAATGAGCCCAGTTCTCCCCTATCCAGTGATGAGACTAAAACATGCTCAAATGGCGACTCCAAAAATTTATTTTTAGAGTATGTATCAGACTCAAAGAAGTAGGGAGAATGTTATGCCACCATTAATGGACATACTTATAATGTACTCACTAGAGGACAAAAGGAAAAGGTGGTTGCTGATTCAAAAGATGTTCCAGCAAAGCAAAGTCAACCGACATCTAAAACACAAGGTACTAATAAAGGGGTGGAGACTTTACAATCCGGTAAGGAGTGCAATTCCTTTGACTTTATTCAGTTTTGCAAAGACTCTAAAATTTAGATTTCTGCCATTGATTTTCTTAAATCGCATCCCAATGAGTTAAAAAGATTTATTGAGTATTGTAGAGATGAAAATATAGAATTAAATCATGCTACAACTTCTGGATTAGAAGATGAAACATTGACTGCAAACCTTTTCAATGAAGTTGAGAATTCTGTCCTAGCTACTTTTCCTGGGCAAAAACCAGAACCATTCTATGTTTCATTGTTTATCAATGGGTGGAAGTTAACCAATTGTATTATTGATTCTAGAGCTTCGGATAATGTGATGCTTTACACAGTGGCTAAAGCTCTAGGCTTAACACTTACTAAAGCCAATGGCAGATGTTACGCAATGGATGCCAAACAAGTGATTCTGGTGGGTCAAATCAAAGACATACAGGTTGCATTGGCGGCATATCCCGAAAAGAGAATACTTCTAACCATTCTAGTTGCAGACATTCCTGTTAGTTATGGCCTGTTGTTGAGCAAAATTTTTTGCAGGGATTTAGGTGGAGAGATTAAATTAGACTGGTCTCAAGCAATAATTCATGTTGGTAACAAAAGAGTGAAGTTAGAACCTGAGGAGAAATCTAAATTCACAGTTCAAAAATCAAACAATCCTAAGGCCCAAATTTTATATCAAGAGTTGGAGTTTGGTAATTACATGTTGTATACAGAGGATGATGCTGTGGAAAATGAATTAGAAAAATCAGAATCTGAAAATTTTGGAAAAGAAACACAAATCTGGACACTAGAATTTGATGGTAGCTGCTCATCATCTGGTTCCGGTGCTGGTATTGTTTTAATTTCTCCAACTGGTGAATTAGAGCCTCTAGCATTTAAATTACAATTTAATAACACCAATAACAATGTTGAATATGAGGCATTATTTCTTGGCATCATAGCAGCTAAGGAAAGAGGAATTAAAATTCTAAAAGCCCAAGGTGATGCAGAGCTGGTTGTAAAACAAGTGAGAGGTCAGTATTCAGTGAAAAATCATAAGTTGAAAAATTACCGAAACAGAGTTTGGGATGAAATTGAAACATTAGATGCATTTTCTATAAATTATGTCCCTAGAGAAATGAATATGAAGGTGGACTCTTTGGCTGTATCAGCATCCTTATTGCTTCCTCATCCAGATTTTAAAGATAAGAAATACTAGATTGAAGTCATCTACAGGCCATCAATACCAGACAATATAGAAGATTGGCAGATTTTCAATGATGATAAAGGTTTGCAGCTATTTTTGGAGAATGCTGAAGGTCTTGAAGATGAAAGTAATTGTTTGGATGATTCTATAGAGAAAGAAAAACATGAAAATTTAGGGATTACACAATTGAAACGTAATACAATTCCACCTTATTTTGTGTCTCTAGAAAAGCTCTTCAATCGACATGATATGTATGTAAAGAAGAAAAGAGCAGAGAAGGGGCCAACTATAGGAGAGTTTGAAAATATAAATATTGGGATAGATGTCAATCCAAAAATGATAAATATTGGTAAATGTTGTACACTGGAGGAAAAGGAGAAGGCAAAGGAATTGTTTCAAGAATATCAAGACATCTTCGTCTAGAGCTATGAAGATTTAAAGAGTTTCATGAGTGGAAATTTCAAACACATGATTCCTCTGAAACCAGATGCTGTACCTTTCCGAAAAAAATAGAGATGTTATAATCCAAAGGTAGCAGATGCCATTTACAGGGAAATTGATAAAATGTTGAAAGCTAGAATTATTTATCCAATACATCATTCTACATGGGTTGCAAACATGGTGCCTGTAAGAAAGAAAAATGGTGAAATTAGAATATGTGTTGACTTCCGGAATTTAAACCAAGCTTCTTTGAAAGATAATTATGCATTGCCAAATATGGATCACTTACTACAGACAGTGGCCGGAGCTGAGATGATGTCTATGCTGGATGGATTTTTTGAGTACAATCAAATTGAAGTGGAAAAGAAGGATCAACACAAAACAGCTTTTACACCTCCTTGGGGTACCTTTGCATATCACAGAATGCCATTTGGTTTGATTAATGCTGGTGCTACTTTTCAGCGAGGTATGGATGCTTCTTTTGCTGATATGAAGAACAAAATAATTGTGATTTACCTTGATGACTTAACAGTGTTTTCTAAGAAGAGGAAGGATCACATAGATGATTTGAAGAAAGTGCTACAGCGATGCAGGGAGCATGGTATATCTCTAAACCCAAAGAAGTTAGTATTCTGTGTGATGGAAGGAAAACTATTGGGCCATATTGTGTCACAGGAAGGAATAAGGATTGATCCAGAATGTGTGAAAGCTATTCAGAGATTAAGCTTGCCTTCAAATAAGACTGTTGTTAAATCTTTCTTTGGCCAAGTTAATTTTCTTAGAAGATTTGTTCTTGATTTTTTAGAGATTACCAAATGTATTGTAGATATGATGAAAGGTAATGCTATTTTCAAATGGAATGAGCAGGGAAAACAAGCTTTCAATAAAATTAAGGAAGCAATTGCTAATGCACCAGTCCTAAGTCATCCGGATTATAAAAAAGATTTTATTATATACTGCTATGCTTCAGAACACACATTGTCTACAATTTTGATACAAGAAAATAAAGAAGAAATTCAAGCACCTATAGCATTCATGAGTATACTTTTGAAGGAGCATGAATTGAAGTACTCACAATCAGAGAAACATGCATATGCTGTAGTGAAAGCATTGAAGAATTTCTATTTCTATATTTTACATTCACATTCTTTAATTTTTGTGCCTGATATTGCTGTGAAAAGTATTTTAACACAACAAGATGTTGGCTGCAATAATAGAGGTTCATGGATTGCCAAAACTCAAGAATGTGATATTGAGATTAAGCCTGCAAAATTAGTCAGAGGAAATGCATTATGTAAAGCCATAGCAGAGAATTTGGAAGAAGAAGAACCAGTAGCAAATCAACTGGTTTTAAATGTAAGTCTCCAAGATCCTTGGTTTGAAAATAATGCATACTTTTTAACTTATGGAGAATGTCTGGAAGGATTGACAGCCAAACAAAGAAGGGATTTAAAAGTAAAAGCTGCTAAATATGTGATTTGGAAAGATAAGCTCTACAAGAGATCAATTGATGGCACGTTTTTAAGATGTGTTGATAAGCAACAACAGGAGCAGTTGCTAAAAACTTTTCATGATGAGGCTTGTGGAGGACATTTTTCTTCTTTAGTCACAGCTTTTAAAATTCTGAGGCAATGTTATTACTGGCTTGGCATGTTTAGAGATGCATATCATTGGGTGGTTAAATGTGAAAAGTGTAAAATGTTTTCCGGCAAACCATAGTTAACAGCACTTCCATTAAAACCAATTATCATAGATGGTCCATTTTAGCAGTGGGGCCTTGACTTCATTGGTCTAATAAATCCAGCATCTAGTGCGAGGCATTCTTATATAATTATAGCTATTGATTACTTCATGAAGTGGGTTGAAGCTAAAGCAACCAAGAAGACCACTTCTGAGGTAGTGTGTGAATTCATAAAGGAGAATATTATGGTAAGGTTTGGAGTTCCTCATAAATTGGTAATGGATAATGCTGCTTACTTTTCATCCATTGAAATTACTGATTTTTGTTTTGAGTATGGTATCTCAGTCAGCCATTCATCTGATTATTTCCTACAAGGAAATGGTCAAGCAAAGTCAAGTAATAAGAATTTTATCAATATTGTTAAGAAATTGGTGTTAGACAATCATAAAAATTGGCACAAAAAGATACATGAAGCACTATGGGCTGATAGAGTGACTCCAAAGAGAGCAATCAGGATATCTCCATTTGAGTTAGTGTATGGAGTTGAGGCAAGTGTTCCATTACCACTAGAGTTGGCAACATGTAAGTTGAGGACAGTCATAGAGGATGATATTTACAAGGATGGTTTGGAGAAAAGAATCATGTATTTGAGCAAGCTAGAAGAAGAGAGGGAAAGAATGGTGGATCACATTACTCAACATCAAATGAAGGTGAAGAACCTATTTGATAAGAAAGCTAGACCCTGTAAATTCATGGTTGGAGATCTTGTTTTGCTATGGGATAAGAGGAGAGCTCCCAAAGGGATGCATGGGAAGTTTGAAACATTATGGAAGGGTCCCTATACTATTCACCAGGCTTTTAAAAAGAATTATTTCAAGCTGGCATATGCAAATGGAGAGGTACTTCCCTTGACCTATAATGGTCAAGATCTAAAGCTATATCAAATGATCAATTGAAAACAGGTATCCCCTGTTCTGTACTATAGTTTTGTTCTAGTGTGTGTTTCCTTGTTTAGTTTTCCTGCTTTCTTTAGTTAGTTGTAGCTTCCTCGCTGCTTTGTTTCCCTTGTTTAGTTTTGTTGTGTTGCTGACCTTTTCATTCATGTGTGAAACCAGAGATTCAAGATTCATTTCTTAAACATGGGAATTTTCAAGTCCCCAGTCGGAGCCAGCTGTTGCCCCACTTTTCATCCTATGGCTATGCTATCAAGTGGAAAATTTTGGTGTCACAGTCATGTAATGTCTAGGTCTAAGTCTTTCTTAGGTAGGCTTTCTTTGCCAGTTTTCCCTTCATTTTCCATCTTGTTTTAAGCCAGGTGGGATGTTTTCAAGGTCTTTTTACATTGGGTAGGTTATAGACCCCAATCTGGCAAAGAAAAATGGTGCTCTATTGATGATCTTTTCAACAAGAAGGATGATGGTTGAGTTTCAGACATTCAAAGGAATCAGGAGAAGACTCTTCATGTGATGTCCATGTTATGATAGAATCAGTATTGAATCATTCAAATTTTACTTTATATAACAGTGTGTACACTGCAAAGTATGGATGATATTACAATTGCAGACTCACCTAATGTAGCAGAGTGTGGACAGTCATGGAATAGATTGCATTAAAGATCATTTGAAATCTTTTGGGCAAGGTTTCATTATGGTACTTTGGAAAGAAGCCTATCATTCATTTCCAATTCTCTGAGAACTTCTTATTGCCAATTGATTACAGTAGTCACTATAGAAGGACATGATTATTTATCTCATTGTTAATAGCATTGCATTTCTCTGAAAGATGTTATTAGCAAAATTCGGGATAAATGAAGATTAAATAATGATTAGCCTCCTTTGATGGAATTAATGTTCGAGGTATATGGTGAGTTCATTCTATTACCAACGATCATTTAAATAGTGAATTTGACATCATTTGATTATATCAATGGTCTGTATAATGTATTTGGGACTCAGTCATTGTGTTATAAGGCAATCTATACAACATGCTATGTATGTATTTTGCACTTTTATGTCCTCGAACCCATGTCAAATACAATAGAATAGATGCAAGATAGAACAAAATTCAGAGGAAACAAAGATGGTCAAAAAATGGAATTGATTCTCATTCCAGTAATGAAATTGAACTTTATAATGTTAAGGGGCATGTGGATAAGTGTCATGATTATCGATTGTGTATGTTTCGAAGAAATGATAGCTCATGATGTAACAAAGCTGAGTTCATATTCATTCATATATCTTTTGCATTTGATTAATGGTTAATAATTTGCATTATTAAGATGCATATCATGGTTTCCTAAGTCATCATGAGCTCACTGCAAACAAAACGACAAGTGATTTGGTTCAAAAATGACAAAGTTACATGCTGGCAGGAATGTAATAATCAAGATTCTTCATCAATGACCCCCATTGGAATCCACCTGTGCCAATGGTAGAGCGGTCGCATGATCGCATGGATTAAAATAATACCATGTGATCATGCGACAAGGAAGCGTGCTAGGAGCCGCCTATGCTAACAGTGCAGTTGCGATCATGCTTATGGAAATTGACCAATCATGGAACGGTCGCATGATCACATAAATAAAATTATTACCATGCAATCATGCGACCAGACGGTGGAAGCCCTGTGGTCTCCAGATCTACGGTCCACACAAGATCGCATGACTGAGAAATTGATCTTGCAATCATGCGAGATGCAGCCACGTGGACTCCGTAGCAGATGTGGGCCTGGTTCATACGGTAACCTTTCTTTGCAGCATAGCAGGATTGAGACACGTGGTGGTGGGTCCTTGGGCGGTGACTGGTCCAGTTTTCATTGGTCGGCGGGGTAATACATTGGCAGTGGGGCCTGAACTTTCAGTGAGGTGGCGGTGGTTAGGAGATCTACGGTGGTCGTAAGATCTCATGGAATCTTCCGACCCCATGAGATCTTGCACCCACCGTTAGATCTGAATCTCAGTCAAGGTGGGCCTGGGGTTGGTAAAGTGGATGCGCGGCTACGCAGTTAAGGGATTTTGCATAGTCGCTGGATAAAACTGGGGTTAAGGAAAGGATCATGTGACTCGGTGACTAAGAGGAGATGAACCCAAGGTTAATTTAGAGTTAAGTCTGCAGTAAAGCTCGAGGTGGGTCTGAATGTGCTGACATGTTGGTATGCTCGCTTTCAATTGGCTTTTGACTGGCGATGTGAACTTTTACCTTTCATAGGGGCTTGTGACTATTTTGGGGATCATCCAGATCATCCAATTTGCTAGGAAGGATGGGATTAATGGCCGTGTTTTAAACGAAGAGCTGGTAACCATTGGGGCCTGAATTTGAACATTTCTGTAGGGTTTTTTTTGCCAGTTGTGATTTGCAAACTTTCTCAAGCCAAATCAGATGAAAGGATAAAGTCTTATCAGTTCCTCCTTGTTGTGATGTCGAAACACCTGTCTTCAGTCTTTTCAAATTCTGGAATTTGAAACATTTTGTATTCCCATGAATGCTATGTATTGTAAAATTCTATATATACTGTAAAGGAAGTTAATAAAGGGTCGGCAAAATTTTTGGTGTGAAGCTAATTGCAGAGACAATCAAGTTCAGTGCCATTTATTTTCTGTCCAACTGTATCTGGTGTTATTTGATTGTGTTGAATTGGGAATGATAAATAAATAGAGTTTTGTTCTATTGTTTTCAGTTTAGCTAATCAGTAGGATAATCAGAGAATTATAACTAGTTGTGGAATTGCATCAGCTACTTCATTTGCATTTCATAATTTTCATAATCATTTTTCCATTGCATCTCATAATTTGCATTTTTCATAATTGCTTTGTTGGGAAATTCATAAGATTGTGAAGGTCACAGCATAGCATCTTTGCATTTAAATCCCGCCTAAGATTTCACTTGCCTGGGTGGAACTCAATTTTCTTCTATTGTTCTCTGGTTAAGAACTTATTTGCAGTAGGGATAAGATTTGAAACATAATTCATTGAAGATTTTTCACATAGGGAGTTGTACCTCAATTCAGAGGGAAACTAGATATTCTCATAAATAGTTTCCCAACTGTTGAGTAAAATTGTTCTTTGATATAAATTGGGCAAATAAAAGGAGTTTTAAAAGAAGAACAATCTGTTTACCAATAGTATGCAAAGTACAACATACATGATGATAAATATCATAATGCATGGAAAATTCAACATGGAACCTACAACATGTAGTATGTGCATGATTAATCTTAACATAAAATAGTTTTTTATCTCAAAAAATCTTTGACTAATTTTAATTTGAGGAAAGCTTTGAAGAAATATTTCATAAAATTGTGTTTGAGTCAATAATAAATAGTGTTTTGGATGTGGCTCACAATTTATAAATCTAATTCACCTTCTAACATCTCTTTGGTTGGGTGAAACTCTAATGTTGTCAAGCCAACAATTTTCAATTAATGTTCTTAGTGCATCAACAACAACCTTTTCCTTATGTGGGAGTCTACTCGAGAATGCCCAAAGAGAATTATTGTTAGGATCCTCTATTTTTTCTCGCATCTCTAAGGCATTGTGTAATGTTTTTCTACTTATCCTTAATGACTTACTTGTTTTTCTTATTAAATGAGATTTTTTCATATCCTTTCCCATTATGGTTTATGTGAGGACACATCAAGTAACATTAGCATCTCTAGTACGTTATTTCAAACCAATGGATTGGTATTCATCAAATGTAATTATCACAATGTTTCTTTGACTACTATTTTTAGATGTTGTTAACCCCAAAATTTTCATTATCTTTCTAAATCTCATATTTTTAATCATTTCAAAAACTAATTGGCATCTTCCAGTTTGATTTAAGTTTTCAAAATAGTTATTCCACACTCTTCTAACCATTATTCTACAAGTTCTTTTAGAGATTTTATCAAGCATTGACTTCACAATATTTTGATCAATGTCAATTAGAAACTTTGGTTTTCTACGAATTATTCTACAAGGTGTCAATATTCTCTCATGCTCTTTGTTTTCATTAGGTGCATTAATCACATCAAATTGAAATGGTGTATTAGGTGCATTCATCACAACAATTTCAAATTGTATATGTTCATCACATTCATTAGAAGCATTCCTCACATGCATTTGAATTGGTGTACGTTGATCATTTTCATTTGGTGAATTAGGTGCATTCACCACATGCATTTGAACTGGTGTATGTTGATCATCTACATTTGGTGCATTCATCATATAAATTTGAGTTGTTTCATGTTCATCATTTTGATTAGGTGCATTATCTATGATGTACCTTCACATAATATCCTCAAACACTCCCTTTGTCTTTCCTTTGATTCCTCTTATTGTTTAATTGTTCCTCTCTTGTTCTTTCCCATTGCTGATATTGATTTTCCTACACATAATCTCATGATGTTCACATACACAATTAGTTACAAAAACAACAACAAATTATCATTATTGTTTTATAATCTAAAGTAATAACACTAAAATAGCTTCAAGAACAATCCAAAAAATAAGAGAAATCAATCATTTTAAATCAAATGTGATTAAAACAACATGAAAAAATATTTGATACTGTCACAGAAAGATATAAAAAATAGTAGTGGGCCCTTGGAACAATTTCTTTCCAAATAATATATTTAGCTATATGGAATGCGTATGGGTTACATTGAGCTAAAAAGGTAAACATTCATATTTCTTCATAACTAGTATGGGTTTTGTACAACTAAAACCTATGTAAGCTATTAGTTCTACATAACTTGCACGTGGGTTATGTAGAACTAGAAGAGAGAGAGAGAGAGAGAGAGAGAGAGAGAGAGAGAGAGAGAGAGAGAGAGAGAGAGAGAGAGAGAGAGAGTAGAGCAGAGCTAGAGACACAAAGAAGAGAGAGACAAGAGGGAGGGGGAGAGATTAGTATAGAAAGAGATGGTGATTGGGGAAGGAATATATGAGAGAGAGGGAAAGAGGAGAGACATGCATAAATATATACATATTATATGTGTAAGTATATACATCTATGTAGTGCATGCTAAGTTTACAATCATATGGTTCATTTCTTCATAAACCGTGCAAGTTCTTTAGAATTAAAACTATGCTTTTGGTCATAGAACTAGGAAAGCTACTTTTGGTCTTACAAAACCCATGCATGTTATATAGTACTATCAAACCCTTACACGTTATAGTTAGGTAAGAGGTTTGGACAATGACCCTAAGGCTTGGAAATCCTTTTCCCCTCCATTTCTCTCCATTTACATGTCTTCTAATCTTCCAAGATGATTTCTTGAAGGTACTTCCTCATCATTAGGTTTACACATCATCAAGTGGGTATCTGTAAAATGACCACTATAATCTCACATGTCTTCTTAGCTTTCTAACCATATAAATTTTTCTATTTTTAGAAAAATTTAGCATATTAAACTTTAATTTTCTTTACCAGTTTCTTCAATGTCCTCAAAGATATATGTCTACCATTTTTTTAATTACTTTTGATCTACTCAACCAAATTCAAAAAAAATACATACTATTATTCTACACTTGATTATATATACTTTTTTTTTTAAAGTTTGAATTTTTTATTATTTTGATGCGAGTTATGCCCAACACATGAAAATGCACCAGATTTTCAAGATTCGGCCACTTCAAAAAATCATAAAAAAATACTCAAAAAAAATTTACAAAAAAATACACAACTTATAGATCTCACTCTTACATATCATTCTACCAAAGGGTTTTGAAAAATACTAAATTTGACTATATGTTTTGTGAAGCATGTGGAATAAGCTATGTTATATTTTTATGAAAGAATTAGGAGTAGTTTTTCATGCGTAGTGGGTTTGAACCTCTTAATCTTATCCATTTAAAAAAAAATAGTATCTTAGAAACTAGACTCAAAGTATTAAAATTCTTATTCTTTGCACAACTCCTACTTTTGAATGCACGACCCTCAAATTTCTCTTTGAAGTTTAGTTTTACCTAATCCCAAGAAAAAAATGGCCACTTATACCCCCCTTTTTATTCACCATCTTGGTGCACTTACCCTACTATAACACTTATTGGTACCCCGATCACCTATTGGTCCCTCTCCTCTACATAGATCAACAATAAAAGAAATGGTCTACCATAATAATAGTAGAAACTGTAAAAAATATTGAGCTACCAAATATGGCTAGTAATTTAATACCCCATTTTACGTATCTATATTTATCAAAAAATTTCAAGCATCTTACACTGTATTAGCTATGGATTTACAAAATAAACCTGTAAAAAATGGTTGGCAACGTGAAGTTCCACATTTTTTTGGTGTCTTCTACTTTAGTGTAAATGTGAGAGATTCTGTTAAATGTGTTGCTAAACTAACAAAATCTTTCTTTCATTTAGTAGTAAGCTAAAATGATGCCCCTATCAATATGCTTGGCTAATAACAAACTAAAAAAATTATAATAATGTACCATTTGCTCATTTGGGTCAATAAACACACTTAACTCTACAATTATGTTTGAGGAAATGGCGAAGATACTTCTCTTTGACAACTTGTTGCAGTTGTCAAAATTGCATGTATAGATGCTACAAAATTCCAAAAAAACAAAAACAAAGGGCAATATATTAGAAAAAAGATGGTAATTGTAGAAGCATACAAAATTTTATCCTTAATTTTATTGAATAGTTCATTCAAGTTAGTTTATAAATTTTAATTTTCATCACACAACCATCATTGTCAACTATTAATCACGATACTTTTTTTATGTGATTTATCATCTTTTATTCACTATGTTTATTAGAAGTGTTCATTAGTCAATGTTTCTGTGTAAAGTTGAGAAGAGGTAGAATTCTAGACTTTTTCATACCTTTTTAAATTTCACAATAGTCTTGAAATCCCAACTCTTTATTATGATGTAGACTTCTGGAATTTTGCTACAATTTTGTAATTTTCACAAAGAAGCATTATAATACCAAAATCTTGTGTAGTGTTGAAGTGGTGGGGATGCAGATGATTTCTTTCAGCTTTGTAATGTTACCAAATATGCACAAAAGGTATGGAACCATAGAATTTATATATAGATGGTGGAGATTCAAGTTACAAGTGTAATTAAAAATCTTGTCGCAAAGTTATAAGTTGCATATACAACAAAAAATACAACACACATCAAGAAGAGTTAATGTGTAGAAAATCCCATAAATAAATGAGCTTGTAAACATAATTTGAAACCCCACAATTTTCTTGCTATAAAGTCTCAAAGAGATATGCTCCCATAGAATGGTCTAAATACAGGGTAAGAAGACCCTTGGAGATTTCTACACATTTCTTGATAATTTTAGACCAACCTTGTTGAGAAAGTACTATCACATGAAATCTCATAGCTAATAAAAAATATTGCAATCAAAGCATCTACATTGAGAGAGGTACTAAGAAGTCTACTAGATAATGAATTTTTATGATTACCTACCAATGGTTGAGTTAAAATTGAAGCTATGCAAATCTTACAAAGTGTTGTCCTTATTGAAATTGATGACAATGAACACATGGCTCAAAATGAATTTGTCAAGTGCCATTTGGATCTAACCTCTCTTTTTGACATATAAGTGTAGACAACATTGCATGAAACTACATAGCTTGAATTATTATTTCTTAAACAAGATCAATATATGTACAACCTTTTGCAAGCATCTTACCTACCTATGATAATTAAGAGTTTCTAAAAAAAATAGACATCAATTGTAGCATAATCAAAAGTGGATATAAGTTCAGACATCATCCTTGCTACCACTATGTTAGAATGTGTGAGATGTGAATATTTAGACAAATCCTATAAAATGTTTCATATGATTGCAAAATGAGGAAGTACAACTATGTTAGGGTGGAAGCTATTTGCCAAAATGTCTCTTAAAAATGTATAAAAAAATGTTTATGACATAAAAAACCATTGAAGCATGAAGGATGGGAACATCATCACATGTTACACTTGTAGGTTTCCCTCATTTATTTACAACTTTAAATTCAATTATTTGGATTTCATTAACTTAAAGTGCATAGAATTTCCTTTCTTTGTTTCACAAATGGTACTAGGGTGTGATTTAGCAAGAATCATTGCTAACATGGGTCGTGTCAAAATTTAATAGGGGTGATGAATTTCATGACAACATTCAAGCTTTCACAGTGGGAAACACTAAGCATGTGGGCACTCTAGCAGAGTACATACTTGAAGAACATATGTTGGATTTGAAGCCCAACCATTTTTCTTTTGAGGAAGCCACCAAAATACCACTTGTGCTCCTAGATTCACTTCAACCATTTGATCCTATTGATTTCTAGAAGGAGTAAAGCGTGTTTATTGTTAGAGGCATAGGAAGCATGGACACTCTAGAAATCCAACTAGAAAAGCATATTTTCAAAGCTTATAGAATTGTGTCCACTTATAGCATGGGGAAAGTTGGGTTTTTGAAAAGCCTAGGGGAAGCTCTAGTGGTGGACTATACCAAGTAGAACTATGAGAAAGTGGATAAGAAATTAGATTTTATTTTCAACACTATGGGTACGGTTATAGTTTGATTTTTTAGTTCCCACAAATCATAATTTTGTTTGGATCAATTAGAGAGGATTTTAAAGAAAGGGTTCTAATTTTTAACTTATAGATGAATCATTCAAGTCTTACGTGGTTGTAAAGGAAGAGTGTAGGTACAAATGTGGACAATGCATTATTTCCTTTGCATCAGTGAACATAGAATGTACTTGTGAAACCCCAAGGTAGCAATTGGGAAAGGCTTGGGATATACATTGAGAGTGGGAAACTAAAGCCTATGATCAACCCAAAGAGTCCTTATGTTTCTTCTAGTGTTATGGAGGCATTCAAATGTCAAGAGAGTAGGAGATCCAAAGTAAATATTATGATTTTCCCTATTGAATGAGTGAACGTTTCATATAGATCTCCCCTGAATTCACATTTCCAATTTCACTCTTAATCAAAATTGAGAAATAATAATAAAGGTGTGTATGTAGCATAAAGGCATCAAAACTTTAGAAAAATATTAAAACTAGCACTTGCACCATATAATATTGGTAAAAACCAACTACCTATACTAGTGGCACAAAATAAAAAAAATGTAAAACCTATATATATTAATGGTGACTATTTATAATATTGATGCAAAGTAGGGAGCAAGAGGGGCCAAACAATGGTGCACCCTAATGATCCAAGCCTGCTCAACACATGCAGAAGCTAACAAACACCAAAGTGAGAGAGAGAGAATGCATAATCTTTCATATATTATCATCAAATAGAACCATACATGTCAGGCTATAAGGCCTTTCTAGTTAGGGCCAGATATTACAATGAATCACAGAAGTCCTCAAACATGCGAGGATCTATCAAAATCTCTACTTCTATCTTCTATCAACTCCTATCTAAAAATTGCCTCTTAAAATCTAAACCAACAACTACATTTATACAAGAAGCTACCGAGCTGAGTCGGCCTTCAAATCCACAATCAACAAAAGGAACAGTCAGATTTGGGACCACATGCTTCCCAATGATGGATTCCAACATTAAATCTATGATCTAATATAAATGCACAAGTCAACCACAACAGGAACTAAAACTAAACCCGTCAGTAAGAAAGATAACCGAGCAACAGACAGTCACTGTTGAGTGCTAATGAAATAACCGACCACCCATGAAATAACCAACCACACTCGGTAACCAAAGGAAACTGACCAACTCGGTCAAAGCAGAAACCGAGCAACACAGACAAACTCCAAATTTTTTTTGGTGACACAGGATTTCCAAGGACCTGAGATGCTCATGCATCAAACACCTGGGGTTATTTTGAAATGATTCTCCAAATCATTTGGTAGGTCTGGTCCAAGCTGCATCCAACTCAGACTGTGAAATCCATGAACTATCTTCCATCAGTCTATTCTTCCATGTTACCAGATATTCCATATACTATTTTCCTCTTGTACTCTTGCCAACTCTTTCCTTCAAAATCTATTCAACTTCATCATTTTGCTTCTTAGGATATTATGTCAGTACTGTTACTTCTTCATCAAGTTCATGATACTCATACAAATCAAAAATGTTGAAAATTGGTGATATGTCCATGTCATCAGGTAACTCAATCTCATATGCATTTCCATTGTCAAATTTCTTCAAAATCTTGCAAGGTCCAAACTTCTTCATCTTCAGCTTCCCATATGTTCCAATAGGAAATCGGTCTTTCTTCAAATGAACCATCACTTCAACACCAACATCAAAAGTTTTATGTCTCCTTGATCTATGAGCTCTGTCTTTGTATTTTTTATTACTGTCTTCCAGCTTCAGCTTCACATCTTCATGTAATGTTTTCATGTACTCAGCAAACTTTACTCCTTCAGCACTTTTCTTATTCTCATCAGCAATGTCTCTCAAATCAGATAGTACTCTCGATTGTGTGTCATTCACAATCTCAAATGGTGTCTTTCCAGTACTCCTATTCATTGAATTATTTCATGCAAACTCTACTTGTGCTAACACAGAATCCCAATTACTCAGTGTATCTCCAACTAAACATTTCAAAAGATTTCCCAAACTTCTGTTCACAACTTCAGTTTGTCCATCGGTTTGTGGGTGAAGTGTAGAACTATATTTCAACTCAGTGCCAAATTTCTTCCAAAGGGTTTTCCAAAAGTATCCAAAAAATTTACTATCTCGGTCAGAGATAATACTCCTTGGTAATCCATGCAACTTGACAATTTCCTTAAAGATAAGATCTACTACATGTAATGCATCTGATGCCTTTCTACAAGGTATAAAATGTGCCATCTTTGCAAATCTATCCACCACAACAAATATTGAATCATTACCTCTTACTGTCTTCGGTAAGCCAAGAACAAAGTCCATACTAATGTCAATCCAAGGTTTCTCAGGAACAACAATCGGTGTATACAATCTAGTATTCTAACTTACTCCTTTTACAACTTGACAAATTCCACAACTTTTTACAAATTTCTAAACATCTTTATACAGCTGCAGCCAATAGTACTTCTCCTAAACAAATTCCATGTTTTATCAATACCAAAATGTCCAGCCAAACCACTACTATGTTTCTCCTTTATCAGATTAGTTCTCATTACTCCTCTCGGTATACACAACTGAATACATTTAAACAACATACCTTCCTGAATAAAATATTCATCCCATTTAGTATCTTGTTGATCTTGAATAGGTGCTCTGCACTTTCTCCATGGCTTAGAAAAATCAAGGTCAAACTCATAAGAATCTCTCATCTCATCAAAACCAAGAACTTCAATTTTCATCTCGGTCATCAAAGATCTTCTTCTACTAAATGCATCAGCAACTCGGGTAGTGACTCCACTCTTATGCTTTATCACAAATGTATAACTCTGTAAATACTCAACCCATTTCATATGTCTCTGATTCAACTTATTCTGACTACCCAAATATTGTAAAGCCTTATGATCAGTATACAACACAAATTCACTTGGTATCAAATAATGTCTCCATTTCTTCAGTTCTTGAACAATAGCATAGAATTCTTGATCATACATAGAATATTTCCTTCTAGCATCATTCAACTTTTCACTAAAGAAAGCATCAGGTTTACCTTCTTGACTCAACACAGCTCCAATTGCACTTCCACTTGCATCACATTCCACTTGAAATACCTTATTGAAATCAGGTAATGCTAAAATAGGTAATTCAACAACCTTCTGCTTTAGGGTCCCAAAACTTTTTTCAACTCCATATGTCCACTTGAATTATCTTTTGTCTCCTCTCATAGTCTCAATCATAGCATTACAAATTAAACTGAAATTCCTTATGAACTTTCAATAAAAACTTGCCAAACCATGAAATGATCTTACCTCACTAGCATTCATAGGTGTAGGCCAATTCAAAATAGCTTCAACCTTTTTAGGATCCATCTTCAAACCATCAGCTGAGATAACAAATCCCAAATACATAATCTCTACTTTCATGAATGAACACTTTTTCAGATTTATCAACAATTTCTCCTCTTTCAATCTCTGCAAAACTTATTTAACATGAAACAAATGATCTTCTCTGGTCTTACTGAATATTAGAATATCATCAAGATATACAATCATAAACTTTCCCAAGAATTTCTTCAAAACTTCATTCATCAACCTAATGAAAGTACTTGGTGCATTAATTAAACCAAAGGGCATAACCAACCACTCATACAAACCTTCTTTTGTCTTGAAAGCAGTCTTCCACACATCACCTTCTCTAATTTTGATCTGATGATACCCATTTTTCAAATAAATCTTTTTGAAATACTTTGCTCCAATCAAACTGTCCATTATGTCATCTATTCTCGGTATAGGAAACCTATACTTCATTGTTATCTTATTGATTGCTCTGGAATCAGTACACATTCTCCATTCTCCATTCTTCTTCGGTGCCAATACAATAGGTACTACACAAGGACTCAAACTTTCTCTAATCAAACCTTTCTCCAGCAATTCTTGAATCTGTTGGTTCAATTCCTGATTCTTGGTAGGTCATGTCAACCGATGAGGTGCCTTATTCGGTAAACTAGCTCCAAGGATTAGATCGATACAATGATCACTGCTTCTTTTTAGTGGAAAACCATCAGGTGCATTATCAAAAATGATATCACTGTACTTGGTGAGTGACTTATCAATCTCCTCAGGGACATTATCCTCTATTTTCTTACTTGGTTTGTTAGGAATTACACCAAAACATACATCATTCCTCTTCAGATAGTTAACAAACTTTCTTCCTTCCATCAAACAAATATTCACAAATGTGAAAACATTACTAATAGGTTCTTCCATCAATGGTAACAAGATTTTTTTCCTTCCATCATCCACAATAGTATACTTATTCAATCTCCCATAGTATATAACATGTCTATCATATTGCCAAGGTCTACCCAACAAAATATGACAACAATCCATAGGCATGATATCACATAACACCTTATCATAGTATTTTCCAATCTTCAAATTCACATAACATTGTTCACTTACAAGGAGTGTATGCTCATCTTTGATCCATGAAATCTGGTAGGGCTTTGGATGTACCAACCTTTCCAACTGCAATTTTGTGACCATCTCTTCAGATGCCAGATTCTCTGAGCTACTACTGTCAATGATTACCTTCCAAACTTTGTCAAAAACTCTACATCTAGTCTTGAACAAACTTTTCCTTACCGAATCTTCCTTCTTGCTTTCATTCCACAGTTCTCTCCTTACCATCAAGTTATTTTCTTTCTCAGGTTCATTCAGTAACTCTTCTTGTACCAAAGCATTTTTACTACTACTAGCCTTCTTCCTAGCCTGTGTACATTCAAAAGATCTATGTCCTTCTCCACAATTGTAACAAGTTCCTCAGAAACTTCCTCTACTATAACCACCTCGGTAGTTACTGTCGAGCTACCTCTAGATGAATTTTCACCTTTCCACTCAGTCTTGCCTTTGTCCAGATTTGTCTTTTTTGGTTTAGATCTACCATTCTCACCATTAGATCTGCCTCTCCCTCTAGGGAATCTACCACCTCGACCTCTTTGTCTTTGCTCATGTCTCTTGTTCAATTTCTCCTTGGCCTTCAAAGCAAATTGATAAGCCTCTTCAATGTTCTCTAACTTGACCATACTAATTTCCTCTTAGATGGAAACTCTCAAACCATTCAAGTATCTACCAATTCTTTCCACATCATCTTCATCATGTCTAGATCTAATATCTAATCTATAGAATTCCTCAGTATACTCTTTTACTGAGCTATCTTTCTATCTCAAGCTTTTCAATCGCCAAACTAGGTTAATCTGATAATCACAAGGTAAGAACTTTCCTTTCAATTTGTTCACCATTTTACTCCATACCTTGATTTTGTCTTTTCCTTTCCTTTTCCTTTCCAACTGCAGATGTTCTCACCATAAGGATGCATGACTTTTCAATTTTGTGCTTGCAATCTTCACCTTCTTATCCTTAGGAATGTTTTCATATTCAAAGTACTTTTCCATCTCGGTGATCCAGTCCACCAATTCATCAAAATCTAGATTTCCACCATACTCAGGAGGATTGAAATGTGGTGTTGACTTTAGACTTGTCAAAGCCTTCAAAAATATTTCTTCACCTTGATCCATAACAGGTGCAGGTTCTGCATTTGCCTATTCTTCTTCAACTTCATCATCACTAACATCTTCAAGATGTCTGCCTCTTCTTTGGGCTATTTCAACAGCTTCTAACCTAGCAGCAATCTTCCTTAGCATATCTACCAATCCTAGATCCGCATCTCACCTCCCATGAACCATCTTGACAACCCTCTACAATTGCAGGCCAGATCACAATCTTCTACCCCACAACAATCAACTAGGGCTTCAAGAGGAACCTACAAACCTAGATCCATAGAACTAGATCAAGATCTAACCTCGCTCTGATACCACCTGACGCAAGGTAGGGAGAAAGAGGGGCCAAACAATGGTGCACCCTAATGATCCAAGCCTGTTGGACCTTGATGCAAAGTAGGGAGCAAGAGGGGCCAAACAATGGTGCAATCTAATGATCCAAGCCTACTCAACATGTGTGGAAGCCAACAAACACCAAAGTGAGAGAGAATGTAGAATCTTTCATATATTATCATCAAATAGAAGCATACATGTCGGGCTGTAAGGCCTTCTTGGTTAGGGCCAGATATTACAATGAATCACAGAAGTCCTCAAACATGCGAGGATCTGTCAAAATCTCTACTTCTATCTTCTATCAACTCCTATCTAAAAACCACCTCTTAAACTCTAAACCAACAACTACATTTATACAAGAAGCTACCGAGTTGAGTCGGCCTTCAGATCCACAATCAATGGAAGGAATGGTTAGATATGGGACCACATGCTTCCCAATGATGGATTCTAACATTAAATCCATGATCCAATATAAATACACAAGTCGGCCACAATAGGAACTAAAACTAAACCCGTCGGTAAGCAAGATAATCGAGTACCAGACAGGCACTGCCGAGCGCCAGTGAAATAACCAACTACCCAAGAAATAACCGACCACACTTGGTAAATAAAGGAAACGGACCAACTACCTACCAACTCGGTCAAAGTAGAAATCGAGCAACACAGACAAACTCCAAATTGTTTTTGGTGACACAGGATTACCAAGGACCTAAGATGCTCCTGCGTCAAATATAAATGAATTTATTTTAGATATTAAAAAAAAGAATACAAATATAAATATGATACGATTTATTAGAGGACATAAATTGAAGAAATAGTGATGATAATTTTTATTGTATGTCAAAGTACACATAAATGAATAGTTGAAATCCCTTTTTGTAAGTCCTCTATCATCATTCATGACTTAATTTTAGCAAGTGGGTGGGAAACTATAGTTCTATTGGGAGAGCTTCTACTATTCTATAGCTCATGCTATCCTAATGGCAGTTGGGGTGGGGGCTATAGAGTTGTTGGGTCATATCATTCTATAGGTATTTGATAGATTAATGTGTGTTTTGAGTTGTAAATTAATCAACTTTCTAGCCCTCTTCCAATTATGTCATACCTAAGCCATAGTTTCTCACTCACCCGTTATCTAATGACATCTGCCTTGCTAGGATCATGATCATAATTAGGATTGTAGATTGAACCATAACCTTAATTACAACCTGACCCCAATATAACACACATCAACTCTAATTAGAATATTAACTCTTACCCTAATAGTAATTGAATCACAACCCTAACACTATCTCTAATGTTAATTCAAAATTTGGAACATCAACATCAATTGTAATTGAACCCTAATTCTAACTCTAACCCTGATTTTACTAAAACTTTAACTTCACTTACTTTATCCAAAATGACAATCCTCAACTTGAATATTTTTATTGAAAAATAATTTTTAAATTATTTAAATTATAGATATCTTTGACAATTTTAATAATCATGAAGGAGTGAGGCCATAAATGGGGGACCTCGTCCCTTATTACAAAGTTGAGATACAAACCCATGAGCACATTGGATCAACAAAGACAAAAACATGTGATCACAATGGCCTAACAAAGGTTTGAACCTAGGTGGGGACAACAATAACACCACCACTTAACCAACACACTAAATGGTGAACTCAATTATATAATAGTATAAAATACAACACATAAATATAAATATTTGTTACAATAGAATTACACCTTATTATAAATATTTTATTTTTAAAATAAATATAGTTTTTTATTATTTTTGGATTGGTAATGGGTCGGGGCTGATATCAACATGGGGCTCGAGTACACTTACTAAGATAAATATAGTGTATATTAAGAATATGATAATAGTTTAAATTATTATTAAAAAATAAAATATTACAAATAGTTACATACTATGCATTATTTATTATTTATTTGAAACACAAAATGCTAAGACATTTTTATAATAATTTGTAAACTATATAATCCTACTTTTATAATTTTTTATAATAATTAAATTAAATTTTAAAAATTCTTACTCAAGTTCTAATTGTAGCTTGATACTAATCTCAATCTTAACCTAAAGCCAACTTTAACCCTAATCTTAACTACAATTAGAAGATGGTAATTACATATATAATTTTACAAATTTTCTAACCAATAATTATTATTTTTAATATATCATATCAAACTTTCACTTTAAATAGTATGAAATCGCTCCTTTTTATATATAAAAATGACTAAAAATAACATTTTTTAATTTAAAAGATCATGATCTAAGTTAGGCCGCAATTATGTTCACTTCATTTGACATAAAAAAACATAAAAAATATTTTCTTTTTTAAATGAATTAAATTAAATATTTCTAATGAATTAAAAGAAATATGTAAAATAATTTTACTATAACATAATATAAAATAAATAAAATATTGTAATATTTATATTAATTATATAATAAGAAATACTTAAAAAGTACATGATGCAAGTTATAATTATAATATTGAGGTAAAAGTAATAATTGTGAGGGAAGAAGCTTTGTATAGGAATTTTTATTTTTATCACAAATTTAAACTCTAAATATTTTTCATGAGGTTAGTTAATTTTGGTTCTAATTAAACTAATATGTTTTTTATAAATAAAAAGTGATAAACAACCTCGAGCTATAAACTGGTGAGGCCACAAATGGGAGACCAATATTTAAAATATAATATAAATATTTTTAAAAATAACTAAAATCTATAATAGCTCTTATTAGTACTTGCCCATAGGCTAAGCAAGTACGTGGCACTTGTTAGTACTTGTCATAGGCTAGCAAGTACTATTGCATCATTTTTGGATTTCTTCTATTAACTAGTGATTAAATATGAATAGCTTTTTATTTATTATTTTTTAATTATTTAATAGTTTAAAGTTTTTAAAAAATTTAATTGATTTTGTTTAATTTTTTTTTACCAAAAGTCTCTAATGTATCATATTATATTAAAATAATATTGACTATTTTTGTTATATTATAAAATATTGAATATTTTTAGAATTTATTTTAATATATATTATATAAATTTAGATTTAATAGGATAACATTATAATATTGCTGAAAAATAGTTATTTGGCCTAAATATTTAATATTAAAATTAATTATAAGTAGAACTATTTTATATTTTAAATTAATTACAATTTATATTTTATAATTATTTATAAAATTAAAAAATATTATTAGAACTATAATTATAATAATTTTATAATTATTTATAATTAAATAATTACTTTCAATATAAATTAAAATTAAAATTAAACTTAGTTATAAATTATTATATTTAAAAATTCACTTTACATATAGATCAGAATTAAAATTAAATTTATTTATAAAACTAAAGGTAAGTACTTGCCCTGGCACTTGTTATATATTAAATTTTTTTCTTAGAATATTAAATTATAATATTGAAGTAAAAGTAATAATTGTGAGGGAAGAAGCTTTGTATAGGAATCTTTATTTTTATCACAAATTTAAACTCTAAATATTTTTCGTGAGGTTAGTTAATTTTGGTTCTAATTAACTAATTTATTTTTTTATAAACAAAAAGTGATAAACGCTTTGAGCTCGAGCAATAAACTAGTGAGGCCACAAATAGAGACCAATATTTAAAATATAATATAAATATTTTTAAAAATAACTAAAATCTATAATAGCTCTTATTATATATTAAAAAAAAAATTTCTTAGAGTATTAAATTATAATATTGAGGTAAAAGTAATAATTGCGAGGGAAGAAGCTTTGTATATGAATCTTTATTTTTATCACAAATTTAAACTCTAAATATTTGTCGGAAGGTTAATTAATTTTGGTTCTAATTAAACCATTTTTTTTTGATAAATAAATAGGGATAAAGGCTTTGACCTAGCGAGGCCACAAATCGAAGACTAATATTTAAAACATAATATAAATATTTTTTAAAATAACTAAAATCTATAATAGCTGCCTTTGATGAATGCTGTAAGACGGTTGATGACATGCATTAGATTCATTTTGCATTAGATCATGTTTTCCTTTTGTAAGTTTAGATTCATTTTGCATTAGATTTGTTTTTTAATCTGCTGTTGTAGTCGTGAGGATAATGCATGCAAACATTCAATGAATAGTTTGTTATCTTCAAATAAACTCCTCAAATTATCCAGTCGAACTGGTGTTCTTTACAAGTTTGTTTGTTGTTCAGCCTCAGCACTGTGTTTTCTAATAAGCTTTAGTAAAATTACTGTGCAACAGAGATATACTGTTCAATTAATACAGAATTTTTTTTTACCTCTGCCGTTACTTTATATGCTTCCATTTTTTTTCCGGAGTTTACTGATTTTTCAAATTCTGGAAAAAAATCTTCTGACTAATTTTAAAACATTCCTAATGTTATGTTTTAGACAGATTTTTAAAAAAATCTATTGACTTATATTATGAATTTTGTATTAGCTCTTTTTAAAAAATTCATCCTCACATCTCTCATGCAGCATTAGTTTTATTGTCTAAACAAATATTTTCAAAGATTTCTTTATATTCATAAATATAAAAAATTTACATTTAAATAAAAAATTTTGTTTATGTTTCAATTTTTTTTTTTTTTTTTTTTTTGGACTAAATAAGAAGAAGTTTTGTATTTAAATAAATAAGAAATACAACAATCTAAATATGCCTACTAAAATAGTCTACTTTATCAAAATATTCTATATGTTTTGAATTTTGCGATAATGTCGTATTTTGTATTAATAGATTCTTCTAATTTCTTTGCTTTAATGCTTCTCACATATCTTCATATTGAATTCTCCAAAGTCATCAATGTACATAACAAACCTACATGATATGGAGAAGATTTTAGTTACAAATAGACATTCATATTTTGTATTAATAGATTCTTCTAATGTTCTTTGCTTCAATACTTCTCACAAGTCTTCATATTCAATTCTCTCAAAGTCATCATTGTACATAACAAACCTATATGATATGGAGAAGATTTTAGTTACAAATAGGCATTTTGTAGAAAATATTTTAAGACACTTTAGCATGTTTCAATAGTTGTAGTATTTGTTGTTGATTTAATGTCTTATAATTTTTATAGTTTAGCACTCGTAGTTACAACTTTAAAATTGTTAGTGTTGATTATGAGTACAGCTAATAAAATGTATGTTCTTGATTTTAAAAAATCAATCATATTTTGGTTTATAATAGAAAGATACATTATAAAATACATGATCACAAATTAGAAAGTATTGGATTCAGCCAAGAGATCTGGTCAGCAGGCTGTTAGCTTTGGTTTTGTAAGGACCAACAATTTCCTGGCATAAAGAATTAAACATTTCACAAGCCAAAAAAAAACTCAAGGTCGACAAACAATATTCCATGTACTTCATTAATGATAAATCTTTCGACCAAAGGAGTCGATAAACAAAATTCATAAAATGGAGTTACAAGATACAATATTCAACCAAATCATCGAAGAGTACAATCATTTAAGTAGTAAAGATACATCATATTACAAAAACTTTGACCTTCTATCAAATAAATCACATAATTCAGAATTTACAATAATCATGGAATGATATTTTAATTCAAAACCATCAAATACACGGTAACAAGGCACCACACTGGCAGCAATCCATGTCTCCTAAGCCTCTAGACAGCACGTCCACATGCAAATCCTGAGACGGGAGTGTGGCCCAAGCGCATTTTCCACCCAACCATGGAGTGGTTAGCTCCCCTGGGGCTTACCCTAAAATGGAAAATGCACCGACCTTGCTCGAGGAGACTAGCATCTCAGCACTGATGAGTCGGAAGAATATGATACAACTATGAATCTATCTACTTAACAATCTTTAGTCTAAGTAGAAATCCAAATCACACAGTGGCAGAGAGAAAAATTACATAGCTAACTAAGCATATTAAAGGTACATATGCGAAATAAAATCTTTGGCCAAATAGTCTTTTTCAAAATCAATTTTACTGACAGGTAATACATCAAAATTACCCTTCTCTGTCTATTCCACATTACACATCAATTCTATTCATAAATAAATAAATATAAAAAAAATATAGTAACCTCATATTATCAAATTCTAGTTTTACTCATTTTTGTTACATTCAAAATTCTTTAACAAAAATGAACAGAATAATCAATAACACTTGATATGCCAGAAAAGTTCAAACTAAGTTTGATAAAAGAATTTCAAGATATAACATGTTTATTATCTTCCCTACAATTACCAAACAACTTCAGCAACATACGCCTATCCTATATATATATATATATATATATATATATATATATATATATATATATATATATATATATATATATATATATATATATATATATATATATATATATATATATATATATATATATATATATATATATATATATATATATAACAGATCTATGATAACCATTATGAAACAAAAGATATAAAAATTGTGTCTAACATCCAAACATACTGAAATTATCTAGTCAATTAAACACGGTTAATGCTAAAGTTTGATCTCCACTGAGTCCTTTGATTTAATCAACATAGAGTAGATAGTAAAATGTGCAGGCAAGAAATAAGGTAAGGACATCTGGTCCCTATTCTCATTTTGTATCCTTGGCCTAATCAATGAAAAATAAAAATTTGCATTTAGAGACTTTGTTCTGATTGTGATTGCTTAAAAGTAACATGGGTAAAAGCACAATTGAGTGTCACCTTTTAGGCTAACTCAAATCACTCAGCCTAGTTAGACTCAGTCGAGTCTAACTGGGCCGAGTATACATAGGTGCCACACGGCGCTGAATGACGTCTACGTGGCCCAGTAGATTGGGTCGAGTAGGACTTGGTCGAGTCTAAATGATATTTTTAATATAAAAAAACATTTCAAGACCCTCATTTGCACACTATTTGGCTATTCGTGTGGGGCCGACCCCTAGGGGGACTCAACCCAATCGGACTTGGCCGAGTCTACCTAGGTGGCATGTCATGTTGGCAACCAAACCTCCAAAAACACAAAAAAACTAGAATTTTTCACTTATGTTGTTCCTTTCTTTGATCAAAATAAAAAATGTTAAAAAACTAAAAGTACCCTTTTCTAGATCTTGGAAGTACGATTCTTGACATAAATTTTATATTGTTTCAACTACAAAATATTAAACAAATTTGCTAAAAACTACATGTAGGTATATTAAACTTTGAGAAGACATGTATTCAGAAAATATAGAAAAATGCTAAATCAATTCAGAAATTTTTTGAAATCATATACGACACTAGAGGAGAGAGTCCTCCTCAATAATATGTAATTTATTTGGTTTTTGACATAGTTTTGATAGGGGAAAAGTGTCGGGAGACAAAAAGTGTTGATTTCAGGTAAGTTCGACTTTGAATACTTATAACGGGTAAACTATAGATCAAAAAAACTTCTTTCTTTTTTCTTGCACTAGATATACATGTCATCTAAAATATATTCTGAAATTGGAGGGAAAAACAATATTTTACTTATAATGATTTGACGGGAAGTAAACTCCCTAATTTGTAGTATTTTTCAGGATATGAAAAATAGACCTAAAAATTTTTAAAAACATATTAATTTTTTCTCAAATTAATTTTTAAAAATTATAGGCATAAAATTCATCATATTTTACACATTTCATCAGTTTACATCATCTTCAAATTCTCAAAATAAATGTGACTTTTATTCCCTTGAATTTTTTCGGTTTTGGTGTTGTTAGCCTCTTCCTTTATAAAAGGGTGACATCTTATTTTGCTTTTACCCACATGTTAAGTTATGTTAGGTGCTCATGGCTGGCCAGTACAAAGATTTAGAAAGATAGATAATATAAGATAAGAAAATCAAAGAATGATCTCATTCATTTTGCTACCAGTAGAGTGTTTGCCTGCCAATACAAAGCCTTCCCTAAGGACATCAAAATCAAAGGAGGAGAGTTCATAACAAAAGGAGGAAAAGGTTACAGTTTTAATAAAGAAAAGGTGAAGATAATCTATGATGGATGTGTGTTCTATATTCTTCTAACCAATGGTCATTCAACTTATTCTAAAAACATGAAGAAGCAATTGAAATGAACATAAACTCTATACAAACGAAGTCAGCCCACAGCCATATCCCAACTACTGATTGGAATGGCTAGAGCCTTATTGCCCCTTTCTATTTTCAGTAGGAGAAGTTACACAAAGAAGTGGGTTTTAAAATTATTCTAACAAGGAGTTTAAAAATTATTCAGGCTTCACACTAAACTAAGTTCTGAAGTAGCTTAGTAAAAAAAATTTAAATTATCATGAATCCAATTCTTGTTTCATTCTAACCCAAACTAATGATTTCATTTTTTTAAATATCTAATCAACAAGTGATTAAAAATTTTATGTTTCTTTCAGCACTAGTATTAACCAAAGCTCATATGGAAGGTAAAGACTTTATTTTCAAAAAGAAAACATAACAGAATATCAGACAAATGTGGTTGCAAAATCCTTAATTTTCTATGCACGGTTATACATGACCAAATAAAAAGAAAAACCTGGTAATTTCCTACAGATGGTTGAGGATTTGATTCCTCTTCCTGTAAATTCCTTCTTTCTTTCCTTGCTCTCCTTTGTCTAGTGCCTCCTCTATTCTACGATTTACTCCCATTTCTCCCTGCGTTCTTTTCTCTGTATCCCCCTTTCACAATTTAAAACTCTCTCTCTAAATTCATACACATGTCCTCCTACCACTGCATTTTCTCTCACTCTTCTCTCAGTTCTCCCACTTCCCTATGAAGCTCTCCCCTTTTCTCTTGTTATTGATTGTCCTCCTTTACATGGCGCTGGTTTCTCCTTCCACTCTCATGGTGTGTGTTCAACATGCCCCTACCAAAAAGGGATGAAGACTCCCTCCTTCATGCGTATAACAACCCAATCTAAAAAAGTCTTCCTCTCCATCCACCATGAATCCTTGTTGGCATTGATTATTCCTTATTCTATCTCAGTTAAGTATAAACTTAAAGCAAAATAAAATAAAATAAACAAAGCTACCAGTCAAATCAATAAATTCAACTCCAAGTTAACTCATTCCCTCTTGTTTGTAATAGTGAGATACTTAAATGAAAGAGGTTAAGCACATTAAAAGATAACCCCTTTTTTTTTTTCTTTTTGACTAGTTCAAATTTATGAATCAATTTTATTCAAACTTTAACTTTCCAAATTTAAAAAAAAATAACATTAAATCATTTCCTTTAAAAAGAAATTGCAAGATAATAACTATTTTACATTATTCAATAATTTCATTATATAAAACAAATTTAAATATTTAAAACAAACAAACACGACATCTATACTTGTTTTTTTTTAAACTCTTCCTACACATGTTTACATATTTCTCACAAACACAAATTAATATAAACTAATTCACATCATTAAATTTCTTTGTAAACTAGAAAGATATCTACGTGGTGTGTGATCTAACCATATAGATCCAAACTCATCCTTACCGAGGAGCTAGGCTCCCCTACCTTGACCACAACCCCATCTCCAGTCATGTCATAAGATGAACACTACAATTTTTCCATCAGTAGGTTAGTTCCAAAAATCAATAACCAGGATATATTTTCTACAGCAAGTCAAATTGTGATATTGCTATCAGAATTCAACTGTGTAGTTTTTTTAGTCAAACTCATTGACCCATGTTTCATGAGTAGTGATTCACACAAATCCATCTCTCATGAGAATGAATGGAACACTTAGCACTCATTGGATCTAGGTGATGCTCATACAGGTGAAGCACTAGGACTTCCCAGGAGGTCACCCATTCCAGTACTACCCCAGCTTGAGCACACTTAACTACAGAGTTTCCTCCATGGTTAAACCCACTCTTCTTGCAAATGGGGAGATGGATTTGTGTGAATCACTACTCATGAAACATGGGTCAATGAATTTGACTCAAAAAACTATACAGTTGAATCCTAATAGCAATATCACAATCAATAACCAATTAAACTTGCAAAATAATCATCATGAATATATTTTAATCATATCAAATATAATGATCTTTTATAACATATATCCCGTTCTTATCATGTTATTTATTAATCACTTAGATTTATCATCCTATGAAAAGAAAATTCAAACATATTTTAATTTATTCATCAAGTAGAAACATGTATGGCAAAGCTAAATAAAACAACTTAGGTCGTCTACCAGCAACCGAGTCAAAAGTAAAAAAAGTCACCAATTATTTAAAATAGTTTTAGTGTTTGAAAAATCAGTTATGACATCCTTCCCCTCTAAGAGAAGACAACGTCTCGATGTCTTATGAAAATACTACATATGTTCTCAAATCATAAACTAACTTCAAAATATAAACCAAATAACATAAATAAGTCTATGGAAGTAAATGCAAAAATGATCTAATCATATCATCTACATCCTCCCATGTAGCATTGTCAATAGAGAATTGGTCCCATTGGACCTTATACTGTAAGATCTCTCTATCGCGTACCCTAATGGTATGTTGATCAATGATACTGGATGGCTCCACTAACACCACTCTTGGATCTTGTACCTATAAAGCACACCAATCAAGGATATGAGAAGCATTTGGATATTAAGGTTTCAATAAAGTTACATGAAACATGTTATGAATACGTGCAAGAGCGGGTGGCAAGGCCAGTCTATATGCAATAGGATTGATAATCTCCAAAACATAAAAAGGCCTAACATATCTTGGTGCAAGCTTAGAAGCTCTGCCAAATGATATTGAACTCTTGTGTGGCCTCACATGAAGAAAAAATTTGTCCCCCACAAGGAACTTTCTGAAGGTATAGTTCTTGTCTGCATAACTCTTCTACCTATCAGCAACTTCTTTCAACCTTTCTCGAATAAGAGTCATCTTCTCTTCCATCTCCCTTAACAATTCAGGACCAACAATGATCTTGTCATCAACCTTGTCCCAACTAACAAATGTCTGACACTTCCTCCCATATAGTACTTAAAATGGGGCCATACCTAGTGAAGAATGACGTGAATTATTATAGGCAAATTTAACCAAAGGAAGTTACTCTTCCCACTTGTACTTTGATCCATGCATTACATTCACAGTAAGTCCTCAAGAACCTAATTTACCCTCTCAGTTTGACCATCTATCTGAGGATGATAGGTTGTACTAATGTTCAATCTAGTTCCCAAGGAAGCATTTAAGGTTGTCCAAAACCTAGATGTCATCCTGAATAAATTTCTTGGCCAAAACCAAGGATCCATCCCTCAAACTGCATGGTATGAAATGAGAAACCTTGGTCAATTTATCAACGACAACCAAGATTACATCATGTTTGCACCTAGTCATGGGAAAACATTGGACAAAGTCCATAGTGATAACATGCCACTTGTATTCTGGTATCTCATGAGGATATAAAAGTCCAGCTAGATGGGCATGCTAAACTTTAACCCACTGGCATTCTAGACAATGAGCTATAGATGCTACCACATCTCTTTTAAGTCAGGGCCAGAAATACAATGGTCGTATATCTACAAGCATCTTATTCACTCTTGGATGATCTGAAAATGGAGTGCAATGCATCTCCTCAAAAACCAATTTACTCAACCCATCCTGGTTGGGATTATACATCCTTCCTTGGTATCTCAAAATACCATCCTCTTCAAAAGAGTAACCATCAAAATGACAGTTTGTCGAATAATTCTGTAATGCTGATTTGACCAGCTCATAATGGTCATCACGTTGGAGGTTCTACAACACATGTTCCTTTAGGTGTGTTCGGGTAGTGGAAATAGTTGCAATGTGTCTCCTTCTGCTTAAGGTATCAGCTACCCTATTTTCCTTTCCTTTGATATATTCAATACCAAAATCATACTCGCTCAAAAATTCTATCCATCACCTCTATCTAGCATTAAGGTTGGGTTGATTGAAGATGTACCTCAAACCCATGTGGTCTGATTTCAACTCGAAAGGCTTACCTAAAAGGTAGTGTCTCCACATCACAAGTGCATGAATGATGGCAGCAAGTTCTAAATCATGAGGTGCATAGTTAACCTCGTACTGCTTCAATTTTTGTGACTCATAAGTCACTACTTTACCATTTTGCATAAGTACACCTCCTAAACCCTCACCTAAAGCATCAGTGATAACAATAAAATGACCGTTAGGATTTGGTATAACTAGAATAGGAGCATTTGTGAGTTTTTTTTTTAAGTGATTGGAATGTCTTCTCACAAACCTCTATCCACTCATACCTCTTTCCTTTCCTTTGAAGGGATGTAATAGGTGTTGTAATTTTGGAGAATCCCTCCACAAACTTTTTGTAATATCCTTTAAGTCCCATGAAGCTTCTAACTTCACTCACATTCTATGGTGTTGGCAATTCAAGTATTGCTTGAATCTTTGCTTGTTATTAATTGTCCTCCCTTACATGGCGCTGGTTTCTCCTTCCACTCTCCTACCGTGTGTTCAACATGCCCCTGCCAAAAAGGGATGAAGACTCCCTCCTTCGTGCATATAACAATCCAATCTGAAAATGTCTTCCTCTCCATCCACCATGCCTCCTTGCTGGCATTGATTATTCCTTACTCTATGTCTCAGTTAAGTATAAACTTAAAGCAAAATAAATTAAAATAAATAGAGCTACAGGTCAAATCCATAAATTCAACTCCAAGTTAACTCATTCCCTCTTGTTTGTAATAGCGAGATACTTAAATGAAAGAGGTTAAGCACATTAAAAGATAACCCTTTTTTTTTTCTTTTTGACTGGTTCAAATTTATGAATCAATTTTATTTGAACTTTAACTTTCCAATTTTTGTTTTTTTTTAAAACATTAAATAATTTCCTTTAAAAAGAAATCACAAGATAATAACTATTTTACATTATTCAATAATTTCATTATATAAAATGAATTTAAATATTTAAAACAAATAAATACAACATCTTACTAGTTTTTTTAAAACTCTTCTTACACATGTTTACGTATTTCTCACAAACACAAATTAATATAAACCAATTCACATCATTAAATTTCTTTGTAAACTAGAAAGATATATATGTGGTGTGTGATTTAACCATATTGATCTGAACTCATCCTTACCGAGGAGCTAGGCTCCCCTACCTCGACCACACCCCCGTCTCCAGTCATGTCATCAAATGAACACTACAATTTTTCCATCAATAGGTTAGTTCCAGAAATCAATAACCAATTAAACTTGCAAAATAATCACTTAGATTTATCATCCTACGAAAAGAAAATTCAAACATATTTTAATTTATTCATCAAATAGAAACATGTATGGAAAAACTAAATAAAATAACTTAGGTCATCTACCAGTGACCAAGTTAAAAGTCAAAAAAAAGTCGCCAATTATTTAAAATAGTTTTAGTGTTTGAAAAATTAGTTATAACAGGTTTACTTTGAGAAAGTTAGTTGATGCTTCTATCCAAATAAAGATCAATGGCTCCCTTCAGTCCTGAAATTTTTCAGTCACCCTTGCTTGTCATATGAATTTTTTTACTCCTTTGATTGTCAAATTTTTTTTGTTTAGAAATAATTTAATAGATTATTTTAAATTTAAATATTTTATCAATATAATTAGTAATAAATATTAGATACTAAGAATGTAAAATTAGGAAATAAGTACAAATTAGTAATATATACAAAAGTTTTCATATGTTTTATTTTTGGAAAAGATTTCAACTTTTATTTATGATAAAAAGAATATAAAGTTAAAAAATAATTAATACAAATTTCTAAATTTATATATTTTATTTTATAAGAATTCTAAATTAATATAAATATATAATAAATGATATAAAAAAACATGTATATTACACACTAATATTGTAAATTAGTAAAATAAATTTTTGAAATTTACAGATTCTATTTTTAAAAAATCTAATTAATATGAATCAAAATAGAAACATATAAATTATAAAATAACATATATAATTAACATACATATATATCATACAAATTATAAAATTATATATTTTTATATTATTAAATAAAATACTAGATTGGGTGTAAAGACAACCCTTCACGTAAGCACCTTCACAGATCTACATTACCTAAATCTTAGTTTCGTCCCAACATTCTGGAATGTTCTTGTGAATAAGCGAAGATTCCAACTATTTTATTTTTTAATTATAAGATGCCATTGTAGATTATACCAAAGTCAAAGTTGTCCAAACTAATGAAATATTATTATAGTTTAGTGATGAGTTTTTATTTTATTTTATTTTTCTGCTTATAAATTTTTTCTTATTTTATTTAATTTAAACTTTTCTTCAAATCTTTAAATGTTTATTTATATTAAAATTGTTTTTGCATCAAATCATTAGTCTAATTATATTTTGTAGATAATATGTAATATTTTTTTAGTAGTAATAATTCAATTTTATTAATATAAGTAAAATTTACAGTAGTTTCAACATTTTCCACAAAAAAAAATAGGTTCATCAGTTTCATCCAACGACATTCTTATAAAAAATCACTAAGAACCAAGCATAAGTTAGCCTAATCCAAAATGACATAAAAAATCAAACTCCAATCCTTTACCCTACAACCCCTTCCAAACCTAAATTCTCAAATAAACATTATATATACATATGCTTTTCACATAGCAATAAACGATATCTATTAAAAGTATCAAGCCTTCTAGGAGGCAGAAAACTACTATAGTCCTAAAATATATGCATATGCATTGATTACATAAGATTCATACCAAAAATTGAATTGCATCTTTGATGTAAATTGGGGCAGCGACCTTGAGACTTGAGGCCAAAAAAGAGGTAGTACATTGACACTCAAAAACTACATCATCCATTGATGGAGAAGCAACACCAGATCCGAATAGGACCATTCAAATAAAAACTAGTTCTATGCCACTCCAACTTGCTCCAAATGCACCATTTCCTCATACTTTCCAAGATAATCCAACAAAAGCATCCATCCACAACTACCTGCTATAATTTAGGTTTGGCCTTATTCAAATTAACACTCCATACAGTAAAGGGGTCAAAAGTCATTCACTTTACCTCTTTCATCCCTCTAGTGATAAATAATCTTTGAATCCAACTTTTGGAACTACATCTGCTACAAAGGGTACCAATCCATGCAACCACTCCACATCAAAGAATTATCTCTATAATGTGACCAAAAAAGGCCTCCTATTGGTAATCTATTTCTATTACAAAGTTCATCTCCATGAGTGTTGTTCTCATAGTTGTAATCACCTAATTATTATGTAAGTATTTCATCAAACTTGTTTGATTAAATCAATTACATAATCAAATCATTAAATAAATCTTGAATCAAAGGCCTAATGGTCATTTAATTAGACATTTAATTAAAAATCCCAACACTTTAATTAAATGGATCCATTCAACAAATAGGTGCGCTTAAAAATTAATTAAAAAACAATTAAAAGGGGATAATTACCAAATTTGTCTCTCCCCCCCCCCCCCCCCATAAAAAGAACAAATTTGACCGATTGTGTGTCTCTCACATGGATCGACTCACATGGATTGAGGGAGGAAAAATATTGGCCTCTCCTTACCATCAAATGTTGATCGTTCATTTAAGTGAAACTTCTATAAAAGGGAAGCTCTTCCTAGCTCAATTGATCCTAGGTTTTCATAGTAAAGGCACTCTGCCATTTTAGTTCTTCATATAGCTTAGTGTGCATTATTCTTAGCTTAGTTTTCTTAATTTAGCTTTCTTTCAATCAATGTTTATTTTCATATCTTAAATCTTGTAGCGTAATTTCATTTTAGCATAAAATCATCAATCTTTTATCATGGTTTTGCATTTATCCTTTTGAAAGATCTTTTGAGAAAAGAATGCAAGTATTGCATCATGCTCATACAAAAATCTTCCATCTTAGGGAAGTCAAATCACCAGTCACATGTTTAATCTGATGAGCATCATTCTATTAGGAATAACAGTCAACAATACAACTGAGAGGGGGGGTGAATTAGTTATATGGAGATTATTATACTTTAAACTTTAAACATCAGTAATATCAAATCCAATGAACACAATGAATGCCAACATAATAACACAATATTTTGGTCTTGGGGAAACCCTGTTAAAGGTAAAAACCCCAGTGGGAATTAGCACCCACAAATGATGTTGAGAGTATTGTATCCTTGCTAGAAGATTTAGCCTTGTTAGGATCTATTTGAATCATTACAGTACGCGGTCCTTGTTAGAGGATAGACCCTTTTAGGAGTCAATAAGAAAGGGGGAGGGTTCACTACCCAAAAAAGGTTATATCCACCTTCAGAACCCACTATTCGCAACACAAGTGTATATGAAGAAATACTCAATCTTTTTGAACTTTTCAGTAGTAATTGTCTTTGCTTGATCAATTACAATGAAGTCCACCAGTAAACCTCTGCTCTACATACAGTACACACAAGCTCCCAGATTTTACAATCTCTTTATATCACCTTCTCATTCCATACCATCTTTTCCAAAGAAAAGACCTTTCATTTATACCTTATTGCAATTCTCATGATCAGGTCGGCCTATAAGCCTTTCCTAATTACAAAAAATTACATAAACCCTTGATAAGTGTGTGATGATGAATATCACCTTCATGAAATTAAGATCTAATAGCATCAATTTAAAGAAAATACTATGCAAATCTAATTTAAAATGAAACTATAACCTATAACATCTCATGGTTCTCTAGAAAGAAGTGGTAAGTGAAGCTCTCAGCTTAAATCCTCACTAGTGACACCTCTAAAATGAGAAATTGTGCTTCTACTATGCTTCTACAATGCTTATTCTATCATGCTTCTAGCTCAAAATAACACAATTATTATGCTAAATGCTCTTAGAATGCTCTTAGAATGATCTCAATTGCCTATAGTAACAATGCTTTGCAAATGAAATTCCAAGATCGAAATGCTCTCCAAAATGCCTCATATTTATAGTAAATGTCCAAGGGTAGGGGGTAGAGTGAAGTGATCATGGTTAACCCTTGGTTGAGTCAAATACTTTGCTTTGTTCATAAATGGGGGGACAAATGAGGGGACAATCCTTTAAATGGTTTCAAAGCTTTGGACACTTTAAATGTTTGAGTGATTTGTGTCTTTTTGTCCTCAATTCTCATTGGTTCATCAACTTTGTTGAAAGAAATTAGGATTTATTGAATTCAATTAATTAATTAAATTTAGCCATGTAAGGGTAATGGGTTCATTTTGATTTTTTGATTAAACAACTATACAATTAATTGATTAAAATCAATTATATAGTGTTTTTGGTCCCTTTAAGCTTTGATTTAATTATTTAACATCATTATTTAATTTCTCCTTTGCTTTAATTGATTTTGTCCCACTTTATTTAATTATGTCCATTTTTAATTGATTTGATCCATTTTGATGATTTAGTGCATTTTATTGATTTTAAGCCATTTTTTTAAAAAAATCACTTGTCCAATTTTGCATGTCTACAAATGCCCCTCTTTGAATTGATGTACAAAGAACATTGATTCAAAGATTCTTGTGAGTCCTGATTGCTTTTTAGGTCCTGATTGTTAGTTCATTGATATGCCTCTGATACTGATTGATTGCTACCTCTGATATGATATGATATGATTGTTGTCTCTGATAATGAAACAAAAAAAATTTGATGCCCCACTGATTCCATGATGTTTGATTGCAACTTCCATTTGATACCCTGATGCCCCCTCAGAAATTAAAACATATTAATTTCTTGATTTGAAAAATTTGATTATGTTTGATTTCTCAAATATGTTTTCATTTCTGAATATTTGATTATATGTCATGATTTAAGAATATGCCCCATTTGTTTTGATTAGTCAATATAGGTCCACGTCCATTTTCACCTCCAAAATTAGGTCAAAATACCTTAAATAGGTTGATAAACCTTATTTTACTATTCATTTTTACTTTCCATCTTTGGTGATTTTACTCTAATCCTCTGGTGAATTTCGAGATGGTTGTGTCGATTCAAGAGCATAGATTCGAGAGGTGCTAGAGATATGTGAGGCCACCTGACTATGGACCTCTAGTAAGTCATTCCCAACTCCATCTTTACATTTATGGTGCATTTATTAGCATTTATTACAATTTCATTGTTTCAACGTTGCATTTAATATGTAAAGTCACGCCTAGAAATAGTTTAATGTCACTTAGACCTTTTAACTGTCACCTTCGTGCTTTTCTCTTCCACTTCTGTGTATTTGACTACTGCTTAAGAAACTTTCATCCTCACCTAGGAATAAGATACTCATGCCTACAACTAGGTCAAAATGCCCCTTTTCATGTATGTTGTCACGTATGAAAACCCTAGCAATTTTACTGTCGCCGAGGCCACCTTTTGCTGTCGCATAATGTGATTCACTGTCGCATAGCATGAAAACTATCACCTAACACCCAAATAATGTTGTGTGGCATGTTTTTATTATTGCCTTAGTTAAACTGTCACCTGACATAAGTAAAATCACGCTTGCTGATTTTTTGAAAAATTTTACCCTTGTACTTGATTGCATCTGATGAAAAATTTGATAACTTTTGATGATAGGTTCAAATGATTAGTTTAGGTATGTTGCTTTCAACAAAAAAATTGATTAGGATATCAGGATAGTGTTACCACAGAATATGATTTGTCAATCCAATTAGGATAATCACTAATAGGATAAATCAATCAGTGTGAAAACCGATATGATTTTGATACTACTTAGTTTGTTCTCAGCATACAGAGACACAAACAAATGGTATTGGGTGTGATTACTTGATACTTTTGATAACATTGATTGACTTGAGATAATTCCTTGATATGATATACTGATATGATTCCTTTGCTTTGCCAACAGGCTCACTTTCCTACCCTATATATCCACTCAGTGGCATCATGGGTTATTGATTTAGGTCAGGCACTGACAGAAGCCGAGTATCGTGTGATTGAGAAATGTGGTTTGAGTTTCCTGCTTGATCTCCCACAGTTTCAACTAAACCATGGGTTACTTAATGCAGTGGTAGAGCAATGGCACTCCAACCACAACACATTTCATTTTCCTTATGGAGAGATGACGATCATGCCTGAGGATGTGTATCGATTACTATGAATCCCCTACAGAGGAGAGTTGGTATATTATGACTTCGTCTATGCTTCTATTGTCTGTCGATGACTGTTCAGGGACAACACTATAGGTGATGGTGATACTATCACATGGCCTCAGTTTGCTTCCTTTCCAAGATTGCCAACAGTACTTGGTGCACTGATCGGTGGTTTGCTCCTTCCTGACTGACAAGGTCATGGTTTTTCTGTCAGATGGGGTAGGATATTGGAGGATTTTCTTTCTCATCCTCGATGCTTTGATTGGGGTTCTTGTGTCCTTGCTCAGCTTTATCATGATTTACATGAGGTAGTGTACAGACAGATTTTTGCTTTGTCAGCTGGTGCTATTGTTCTTCAGTTATGGATATGGGAGCATCTTCCCATTACTAGGCCCATTTCTGATAGGAGACAGCCCCGGGGTTTTCCTTATGCTTTTTTATATACTAGGATGGTTACACAGCATCATTTAGGTCATCTAGACTACTGGCACTGACAGATAGATGATCTTGATCAGGTTCAGTGGCGTCCCTACCTTGGTTGTGATCGGTGGAGAGAGGATGATGATGAGTTATCTTATATGTTCTCTCCTCGCTGGATGATTGGGTGCACTACTACTACTATTGAGTGCTTCTACTTTGGCAGAGTTTTGAGATAGTATGGTCGGATGCAAGGTATGCCTCAAGGCAATGCTTTATATGCACGAGTACAGGCAGAGACATCTATGTGGGGTCCTTGCATTGATTATGAGTTTGCCTTAGATCAGATTGTGGGTATGACTATGTGCAAATGGGAGATGCTTCCTGGTATGGCAGATGCAAGTATGTCTCATGAGTATGAAGACCGATGGGATTGTAACAGGTTTATTCATTTCACTGATCTAGCAGAGCCTATTCCTAGTCGACGTGATGGTGGTGGTGCTGATGATGGTGGTGGCAGACATAGGAGAGGATGAGGATGTAGAGATCCTCCAGTTGTGGTGGGTAGAGGATGGGTGAGGGATAGACATGGTTGGGGTGGTGCCAAAAATATACAGGTTGATGCAGTCTCGATAGTTCATCCTAGAGCAGTAGTTAGATAGGATAGAGCTCATAGATAGTAGAGAGCTCAGAGACAGGCTCACGTTGATGCTTCTAGACAGGTTCCAGGGGGTTTAGATCCTTTAGTACAGTTGCAGAGAGTAACTTTGGCATAGCAGGATGATGATGCTCAGCAGGATCAGGCACAACAACCATAGGATCAAGAACAGGATGCACAAGATGTTACCACGATTGGTTCCTTAGCCTGAGATATGCAGTCACTGAGGACCGATATGTCCACTATTGTTGGGCAATTATCTCAGGTTGCTTCCTTGATGTAGCAATTTGTTTCAGCCATGGTTGTTCCAAGACAGGATGGAGCGAGCACTTCTCAGGCTCCTCCTCCACCAGATGGTAGAGATCCAGGTGCCACAGGATCGTGATTGACTACTAATAGACTCATTCATCATTGATGTCCTCTGTTCCCCATTTCATGCTATTTTATTGATCGAGATGTTTGATGTACCCCTTTTGATGATATTGTACCTTGATATACTGAGTTGATGGATCATTGATGAACACTTTATTGATGATATATGATGATATACTCCTTGGATCGTCTTGATGAGTTGTTTATGAGATTATCTTTTATGCAGCTATATGATGTGTTATGCATTTACAATTTATGCTATGGATGAAGTTATCTTATTTTATGATATAGATAAATGAGTGTAATGATGTATGGATTTTGATGAGATGCTTTTCTATTTTGTTAATGTATGGATGCAAAATGTTTTATGGAAATGCATATGTATGTCCCTATGTTTTTTATTATTTTTTTTCAAGTATTTAGATGTATGCAATGCTAACTCTTATTTACATGAATGTATGATGCATGGAAAATGATTTCTTTTCTTTTCTTTTCTTTTTATGATATATGAGTAATGAATAATGATTAATGCTATGCATGAATGCAAAAGATAATCTCACTTTCATTGTTTAAAATCATGAATTATGATGAATGTTTGAATTTGATCTTCCCCCATTTCTTTGATGTTATTGACGACTCAAGATTTATTAATGTGCCCCCCTTGTCCTTGAAAATTAACCACAAACAAATGCAATTAACTTAACATGATAATGCAATGCAATTAATCTAACATGATAATGCAATGCAATTAATCTAACATGATAATGCAACCTAAGTGTCACCAGCTTTTAGCAAAGAAATGTCGTGAGGATAAATTTTCATCATTGAGCATTTTTGGGACCGGAAAGCTAGTACAATCATCACTGACCACATCATGATGATATGAATACCACTTTTTATCACTTTTTGGTAACCTTGTTTTAAAACCGGTACAACCCTCACTAGTTGGATGACCAAACTATGAGAGTCTGAATACCGATGTCAACGGATTCAATGTTGCAAGTGGATTTTTGGTATTAAGATATGGAAGATCTAAATAGCCAAGGGATCCATTTGCATAAACAAGCAAAGGTTAATCCTTCCTCTTATGAGATAGTCCTCAATGGTTCTTTGATGACCATTTCGTTAGATGAATTCTCATAAGTTGATGAATCTTCCTCAAAACAATCACTCAAAGGAAAGAAAATATCACACCTCTATCATGGCCAATCTAGTCAAAACATCATCGATTTAGCTAAAGAGATGTGATAAAAAAATTCAATTTTAAAAAAAATTATCAAAAGAAAGCTTTAAGTGTTTTGCCATGTTTTCATGATTTTCAAAAAGCATTTCAAAGCATTCTGATCTTTAAGATGTTTTGTCAATTTTTAATCCCGAATAATAAAGTCAATGAAGGCTCATGGATCAAGTTGTAGGATCAAATACTTGGGTTGTGAACAATGATAGCCATCAAAGGTTCACGAAAATCACTCTCTCTAAAGTTATGATAAATCTCTCTCTGACGTGATTGATTGTAGCACTTATTGAATCCATATGGTACCAAAATCCCAATCCTTTCCTACCCCCAAGTGATAAATGTGATCATGTGACAAACTTAGGGTTGTAGGCAATGCAACAATGTGACTAAAAGCTTTATTATGACTATGTACAAATGACGGATGCAATGAAGGTTTACAATGGGATGTTGGAAATGCAATATGTACACATGTGACTAGGAAAGACAAACTTAAGGGAACAAAAGGCACTTGTTTACCAAGTTTTCACCCTTTGGACGGATCAAGCTCTTTTTTCTATTTTTAAAGTTTTTCTCTCTTTTTTTTTTTTTTTGCTACCAAGGTGCCTATTTGCTAGGTTTTCACCAAGGCACTTTTTCTTTTTCCAATTTTTTTGTATTTTTCTTTTTTTCAATTTTTTTTTCTCTTTTCATATCATCAAGGTGCCTATTTGCTAGGTTTTCACCAAGACAACATCTTATTTGAATGTTTTTCCCTTCTTCATGCTCAATTTTCTATTATTTTTTATCTTTTGTGCTTTTCCAATGTTTTTGGTGTTTTCAAGATCTCTTTTGAACTATGTACAATAAATATGATGCTCTCTCATCTGATACTCTTTATACTCTTTCATCTAACTCATGTGTAGAACCTTTTGAGATGAATACTATTGATGGGTTCTTGGAGTTCCTCTCCTTCACAATCTAATAACTTATAGGTTCCTATGCCAAATGAAGATACTATGATGAATGGGCCAAGCCAATTAGCCTCCCATTTTCCTTTCTTCTCTCTTTCAACCTGATTCTTTGGGTTCTCTCACAACACTAAATCTCCTACCTAAAAGACTCTTGGTTTGATATGTTTATTATAGTTCCTCCAGAGTCTATTTTGATACACTTTCAGGTGCTCATAAGCTTGTGTTTGATGCTCTTCAAGTAACTCCAATTGTTGAAGTCTAGCGACTCTATAGTCTTCATCTGTGATCAATCATTGTAATGACACTCATAGAGATGATATTTCAACCTCTAATGGTAGAACTGCTTCGGCCCCATAGACTAATGAGAATGGTGTAGCTCCCATAGGTGTTCTTATGCTAGTTCTATAGGCCCACAATGTTGGATTAATTTGCACATGCCAATCCCTTCCTGATTTATTGACCGACCTCTTTAAGATTTTTAAGATATTCTTATTCGTGGCTTTAGCTTGCCCATTTCCCTGAGGGTAATAGATTGATGAGGAGTGGTGAGTGATATGAAATGTTGCACAAGTTCATCAACATCCTTATTTTTGAATTGTTTTCCATTATCTGTTATTATGGCATGAGGAATACCATATCGGCAAATGATTTGATTCAAGATAAACATGGAAATTTCTTTTCCCATTTTCATTATCAAAGGAACTGCCTCTACCCACTTAGTGAAATATTCCATTGCGGTTATGATGTATTTATGCCCATTTAAAGAAGGTGGGTAGATCACCCCAATCAAGTCAAATCCCCATTGATAGAAAGGCCATGGTGTAACAAATGGGTGTAATGCCTATGTTGGTGCATGTATCACGTCACCATGATATTGACATTTGTTTCATATCTTGACAAAATGGCAAGCATCATTTTCTAATGTCTTCCAGAAATACCCTAGGTGAAGGATTTTCTTGGCTAGGTTTAAACCGCTTGAGTGTGACCCGCCAATACCTTTGTGAACCTCTTGTAAAGCTAACTTAGACTCTTCTTCCTCTAGACATCTAAGTAACGTCCCATTGAGACCCTTATGATACAATATTTCTAAAAGGATTATGTAATGGTTTGATTGTTATATGAAATTGCATTTTTGGGCTCGGGCTTGGTCTAAAGGTAGCACTTGGTCTTTGAGATATGTGTATATAGGGTTGTACCAAGGGGAGTCATGTCCATGTAATAGGGCAACAATTTGGGTTTCAGGAAGGTTGAATGCCGGTTTCACCAACTCTTCCACCAAGAACTCATACTTCTCATTTTGATCTGGTTTTTGTAACAAGGAAGCCAAGGTGGCCATGGTGTCAACTACTCTATTTTTCTCTCTAGGAATCTGCTCAAAAGTGATCAAGGCAAAATACTTCTTCCATCTATCAATCATAGTCTTATATGGCATCAAATTTTCATCTTTGGTGTTATATTCATTGTTGACTTGATTGATGATGAGTTGAGAATCTCCATAAATTTTTAGCTCTGTGATGTTCCACTCTAAGGCCATTTTGATGCCTATGACTAGTGCCTCATATTCCACTATATTATTTGTGCATAGAAAAAAGAGCTTGTAGGACTTAGGAATGGTGTAACCTTGAGGAGTGACCAATAGTATGCTGGCCCTGGAACCTCCTTGAGTATAGGAGCCATCAAAGTATAACTTCCATGTTTTTGCTTCTATGTTTACAATGGCAGAATCCAAAAATTCCACTTGAATATTTTGTGTAGAAGTCATGGGATTCTCAGCTAAATGATCTGCTATCACTTGCCCTTTTATTGCCTTTCTATCGACATACTCAATGTCAAATTCACTCAATATCATAACCCACTTGGCTATCCTACCCGTTAAGGCAGCTTTGCTTAACAAATACTTGAGAGGGTCAATTTTGGCAATTAGCTTGACCTTATGCATCAACATATAATGTCTCAACTTTTGAGATGCAAACACCATTGCTAGGCAAGCTCTTTCCATGAATGTGTAATTAAGTTCATATTTAATCAATGTCCTACTCAAATAGTAGATAGCTCTTTCCTTTCCTTCTTCATCCTCTTGTGCCAAAAGCACTCCTAGGGATCTTTCGGTAGCAGATATGTATAGAAGCAATGCTTTTCCCTTGATTGGTGGCATGAGAATAGGCGGATTTATCAAATAAGTCTTCAATAATGTGAAAGCTTGATCACATTCCTCATCCCACATGAATATAGTATCCTTATGTAGCAATCTGGTGAAGGAATGGCATTTTTTAGCCAATTGAGAAATAAACCTTCTTATGGATTGTATTTTGCCTTGTAAGGATCTCATTTGGCTAATGTTCCTAGGTATCTCCATGTCCATTATGGCTTGTACTTTCTCTAGGTCCACTTCAATTCCTTTAGCAGAAACTATATAGCCTAATAACTTACCAGATTGGACACCAAAGGCACATTTCTTTGGGTTTAATCTAACTTTGAATTGTTCCAACCGAATGAATATCTTTCTTAGAATTTGGAGGTGTTCTTCTCTTTTGTGGGACTTTTCTAGTATGTCATCCACATAATCCTCTAAAAAGGTGTGCATCATGTCATGGAAGATAGTTGTCATGGCCCTTTGATATGTGGCTCTGACATTTTTAAGGCCGAAGGGCATGACGTTCCAACAAAAGATGCCCCAAGGGCAAGTAAAGGTTGTCTTTTCTTGGTCTTCGGGTGCAATTTTTATCTAATTGTAGCTGCTAAAACCATCCATTAATGAGTACATGGAGTGACCAACTGTCAAATCCACTATGGCATATATGCTCGAAATTGGGAAATCATCTTTAGGACATGCGAGATTCAAGTCTCTAAAATCCATACACACACGAATAGATTTATCATGCTTTGCAACCGGTACAATGTTAGAGATCCATTCAGCATATGCTATTGCTCTTATAAATCCAACCTTTAACAATTTTTCCAATTCTGCCTTCACTAGGAGAGCCACATGTGGGTGCATTTTTTGTAACTTTTTCTTCACGGGTTTAACCCCGGGTCTAACATTCAAATGATGCATTATGAAATCAGGATCCAATCCAAGCATGTTGGCATATGACCATGCAAAGTTCACTTGTTTTTCTTGGAAAAACTTGATGAAATCCTCTCTTTCTAGAGGTGTAAGTGATGTTGCCAAGTGTAAATTTTGGATCCAATTATGTCCCAATGTTGACCTTTTTGTCGGTTCTATAAGAATAGGTGACCTTTCTTCCTCATGTTCGGGCAAGGTATCCAATCTCTCTTCCTTTGGTGCCACAGTTGGGTTTTCACCATAGGAAATGTCTTTTATCTTTTCTTTTTTTTGTTCTAGTGGTGCCACATAGTGGTTTTCATCACTAGAACTTTTCATTATTTTTTTTTCATTTTTTTCTTTTGACTAAGAGAATGAACCCCTGCTATTCTCATCATGTCTGTATCAAATTCATTGGTGAAAGAGGGTTCAACCACATTAAGGTATTGGCTCATTGCTTGGTCATTTGGAAAATAAAGTAAGTCATTTGGCTTGGTTTGGTCCCAATCAATGAGGTCTGGATGTATCAAAAGCAAGGATTCATTGGCTAAAATGTCATCAATAGGGTGTATGGACATGACTTCATTTGAGGGTTCATACATTGTATCATTTAGATCTATGATGTGAGCTTCCTCGAGATGATCCATGGAAGAAGGGTCAAAATCCCCTTCACTTGAGTCCTCATCGACTTCTACGAGAAATAGTGTGGGAAAAGCCACGAGCAGATTAAAACTAACATTTGAATCTCCCACCTCCAAAGGCATCCAAAATGTCTCTATCCATGTTTGATTGGTAGGTGCGTGCCCTATGTTAAGATCTTGGATATTAGGTTCTTCATTGATTTGAGTTTCTTGCCTTGGGATCTTTGCATAAGTATGTATTGCAATTACTTCCTTGTCTTGACATGATTCATCTGATAGGGTATCCCACTCATAATATTGGGAGTCATCACTATCTCCATTGGATTCTAAGGCATTTACTTGAGGATAAAAGTCTTGCATTGGGCTGGAGCTTTCACCTTTGTATTGGTAACCTACTCCAGATTTTTCTTCTTTTGCCCTCCAAGTAGGTTTAATGGGTTCTAGTAATCCTCTATTTCTTTGGCCTAAGGGTCCTCTTCCCTTGTATCCCATCTTCTGCATTATCTCAAACCCTTTCCCATATTGCTCGGTTTGTATATTAACATGCTGGATTCTTTCCATGGGAGCGTTTGAAATATCTTCCTCATCATGATAAAGCCATTGAAGGACTTCATTCTCCTCTTTGTCAAATGTTGCTTTGTCACTTTCTCTTATGAAGTACGAGCTATATTTATGAGGTAAGTTTTCTTTGGATGGTTTTCCATGTGGCCTTGGAGATGTGGGCATGTCGAATAGGGAAACGGAGTATTCCCCTACTCCTTTTGAACTAATTTTGCATTGTTTATCAAATGCCTCCATCATCTCATCTATTTTCTTGTAGTTTTTCTTTTTAGCTTCATCTTTTTCTTCTCTAGTAGGTTTTTAGGGTACTATCTCTGATTTGGGAGTTTGATATGAACCCTCATTAGTAATTGGACCCTCGTAGCTCATCTTTTCCTTTCCCTTAGTTGATGTCATTGAGCTAGCTTGAGGAGGGTTTTGAGTAGCATTCAATGTCTTGATAGGATCATCCATTTTGGTATTTTCAATGGTGGCTCTTTAAATGATTCCTTCCCAGTTATCTGGAATGAATAGCTCATGAATGGGTTTGAGTGCATTACAATATTGAAATGGGTTTGAGTCTCCTCTAATTGTGATTTCTTCACCCATGTATAGGAATTTGATGCATTGGTGGTACGTGGATGGGACTGCTTGCATCTTGTGAATCCATGGTCTCCCCAACAAAATATAATAAGTTAACTTCATGTCTAATACTTGGCAATTGGTATCCTTCTTGATGGGTCCCACTTGTATGGGCAATATGATCATGCCTTTAGAGGCCCTTTCAACTTCATCATAAGCCTTGATAGTGATTTTTTTGTAGGGTCAATGCAAGACTCGAACAACCCTAAGGATTTAACAAGACTTAATGTACAAATGTTAAGACCAGCTCCTCCATCAACAAGGGCTCTTTTGACTTTATGCCTTTTGATTAAGACCTCTATATGCAATGGTAGATTTTGAGGATGGGTTATAGACATGTCATCTTGGTCAAAAAATGAGAGACAATGAGGTGCCACAAGATGACCTACCATATTTTGGAACTTCTCATCTTCTAAGTTAGTAGGAACGTTCATCTCTATTAGAGCTTTTTCTAAAATATCCTTATGGTTAGGGGATAACTTCAATAACTCCAAGATAGAGATTTGCATTGGAGTTCTTTGCAACTGATCAACCAAGCTATAAGGTTTTGCTACAATAGAAGGTTGCTTGACCACAATGTTGGACTGTGGAGTGCTAATAACTTTAGGAGCAACCCCTTGTAGGGTCATTCTAGAAGTTTGCCCTCTTTTAATGACATTTGATGTCTCTTTTTGGGGTTGTTCCTTGATTATTATAGCATTCACAATGTTATCATAAGGTGGCACAAAGTTAAAGTTATTGGCACTTTGTTTCTTTCCATTAGATGACTCCCCTTTGTCATGTTTGTAAAAGGTTGTTTGAATGTTGTATGATCTTCATTGCTTTGAGGTCCATTGATGGTGATCATGCCACCATCGATTAAATCTTGCACTATATTCTTTAGTTGCAGGCATTCATTTGTTGTGTGCCCTCAAATTTGGTGGTACTCACAATGGCTATTGGCACTCCACCAACTAGGCTTGTTATTTGGCTCGTAAGGCTGAATGTTGGGTAAAGTAATGACATTATTAGCCATGAGAGTCTTTAATTCCTTTTCGAGGGGTTCACCCAAGGGTGTGAAGTTCCTTTGAGGAGTGGGCACCAAATATTTATCAAATTTATTATTTCTTGCATTATTTCCTTGGTTGCCCTTATTGGCATTGTTGTTATTGGAAGGTGCATTGGATGTCTGATTCGCATTATTCACCTGATTAGGTGTCCTTGTAAGAGAAAATGGGACCACCTTCAAGTTGCTAGACTCCACCACACCATCATTAACAATTCCCTTATTTTTGTTCTTATACCAACTATTACTATTGAACCAATTATTCTTCTGATTGTTGCCATTGTTGGAGTTATTATTGTTGGAGTTGTTCTTATTATCTTTATACAATTTTAATTCTCCACTTTTGACCAACACTTCCTTCGTTATTACTCCATTTTCAATTAGATCCTGGAAGGTCTTGGGACATTGCATTCATAATCGGTAATTCAACTCATTGCTTAAACTATTTATGAAGATATCCATCTTCTCTTTTTTAGGTATGCTCCTAGGATATCTTGCAAAAACTATCCACCATCTTTGTAGAAAAGTGAGGAATGCCTCTCCATCCTTTTGTTTAGTGTTACATAATGTTATCATTGTGACCTCATGCTTGATGTTGTATGAGTAATGGGCCATGAATTTTGAAGCTAGCTCTTCAAAAGTCTTAATGTTGGAGGGTAACTTAGAAAAACACTCCATAGCCATGCCTCCTAAGCTTCGTAGAAATAGTCTCATTAAATATGTTGTATCATGCATGAACTCTAGGCTCAATGCACAAAACTCATGTAAGTGGTCTTGGGGATCCAACGTTCCTTCATACTTGTCATACTTGGGGAACACTACATTGATTGGGAATGGCACCATGACCAAGCTTTTATCAAATGGGAATGGACACAATGCTTCTATGGAGAAAGGCTTGGGAGCTCCAATTTTCTTGATTGTATCCAATTGCATTTGGAACATCTTGAACTCCTTATTCATGATGTCTAAGGTACTCTTCTCAACTTTTGGTAGTTTGAGTTGGTTAACATCATAGTCACAGGGAAGCTTGAGGCCTTTTTGTGCTAAGTCCAGAAAGTACTTTTCTCTATCTCTATCCATTTCCTTTTCCATGAGCTTTCAGAAATAGGGACATTGGATAGCCTCACTAACCTTTTCATCCATGGCATCTTTTGTCATTGTTTCAGTGTTAGTTTTATTGTGAGTGTTGTCAATCTCTTGAGCATTTTGATCTACCCCTCCATTATTGGTATTGCCTTGGTTATTTATGTCAATGCCCCCATTATTGGGACTTTTCTATTAGTAAGCGAGTTTCCAATTTGACAGGTTGTTTGAAAATTTTCTAGACATGACTTTACTGTGTCTATGCATTTTTAAACAAGTCACCGATGTGACTAAACCTTTGATAGGCGAGTTTGTTTTGTGCACAGGCGGCACTTCTCTGACCAGTTTGTAAGATTTTGGATTTTTTAAACTTTTAAGATCAGTCTTTTGAAATTTCTTTGTTTGAAAAATAAAAACAATCGCAACACACACATCACTTTGTCATCATGTCCCTAAAAACACTCTAATGTGTATATTCTCCAATGTTTTTCACAAGTATATCACAAGAAAGAATTCCAAACAGCCTACCTAAAGTCAATTTTGGCTTGTAAACATGGCTCTACAAGGTGGCCTTACTATTTTATCCAGGTTTTATTAAGGATTCCATTCAAATAGATCTCAAACTTTCATCCCCCAAGTATGTTAAGGGGTTTCCCACATGCACTGAGGTACGATTTGGTGCAATCCGTGAGGACTACTAGAGGAAATTCAAAAATTTTAAGATCCATTTGTCATACACCCCATTAAAGATGTATGCATTTCATTTTATAGTGGGTTGGATCCCCATGGCAAAAAGTGAGTGTATCCCACTTTGGGCTATCCCTCTCACTGACCTTGTTAAGACAAACTCGGGAGGAGAGCCCACTAAATCTCTATTTTATCTAGCATGTTCATTGAAAGCAAGAAAATAGAATTAAGGTTAATTTTTTGGGAATTTGGTTCACCTAAAAGGTGAAGAGAATATCCCTAACTTTCCCTTTAGTTCCTCAAACACTCAAGCAATAAGGTTCTTTTTCAATCTTGTAACAAAGAGATTCTTAGAAATGGAAGTGTTTGGTCAAATTCCTTGTTTTAATTAAGCTATGTTTAAAAGAAATGCCACAATCTAATCAAGTGCAAGCTTGAATAGGAGAATACCTTTCCTTGTAGCTAGCCTAAGCTAGGGGCATTTTTAAAAGGTTTCATCATTATTTTTCACTCACCTTGGCAAGATCCTCCACCAAATGTGCTTGTCCACCAGCAAGTTAGTCAACACTAACAAACACTATGAGGGGAAACCAAAATTGAAATTGGAAAGAACAACACTTATGTATGAATCTTCTAGAGCTTATTTGCAAATTTTCAAATAAAAACTTGAATTAAGGACTAAAGATCCAATTAAGAGAGACAAATTTATTTTTGTAAGCTTCAATCACAGCAAGGTATTTATGATATACCCGATTGTCGTCTTCTTGTGTTGACTCAAGAATGGCTTTGATATGTGCTTTGTTCTCTTTCTTAATTTTCCTTGCTAGTGCCTTTCCCTCTTGGTTGAATCTACTTTCAGGTTTCTGCACCTTTGAATGTATGTTCATTTACTGTTAAATCACATAAACAGAATGTTAGATGATTGATTTAATCAATTAAACAGTAAATACAAACAACAGGTAGCAGGCGACATCGTCCAGCTAATAGGTGGAAACAAAATGTTCGCAGGCATGATTTTACAGATATCAAGCGACACTTTGCAATGCCATAGGCAATACTAAAAATCACAAAAGCGTGTACAGTTTATTCCTAAGTGTGAGAAAAACTTAAAATTGTGCAAAATGATTATTGCTAAGCGATATTTTAATAACAGTAAGCGATAATAGAAATATTCAAAACATGACTATTATTACAAATTGCTAAGCAAAGTCTACATTTAAGTGACAACAAAATTTAAGGAGGCAAGAATCCCTGAGTCATAGGCGTGACTTTAAGATCCAAAGGTTGAATAAGTCACTTTTGTAGGTGTGAGCGTATGATCCGTGAGCGACTGTGAAGGAAGTAATGCCATAGCAAAGTCTTGTGCTAGGCATGAATCTCCAAATAAAAGGCATCAATACAAAGATTGTAGGCAGTAGTAGAATGACTGCAGGCATGAACAGATCTCTTGTAAGCGTGACTTCACCAATTTCCTGCAAGATAAACATGGAAAATAGAGAATACAAGCATGCAAATGAAGATCTAAATGATGAAATAAGGCCTAGGGCCCCACAGTGGGCACCATTTGTGTGATGATGAATATCACCTTCATGAAATTAAGATCTAATAGCATCAATTTAAAGAAAATACTATGCAAATCTAATTTAAAATGAAACTATAACCTATAACATCTCATGATTCTCTAGAAAGAAGTGGTAAGTGAAGCTCTCAGCTTAAATCCTCACTAGTGACACCTCTAAAATGAGAAATTGTGCTTCTACTATGCTTCTACAATGCTTATTCTATCATGCTTCTAGCTCAAAATGACACAATTATTATGCTAAATGCTCAAAATGCTCTTAGAATGATCTCAATTGCCTATAGTAACAATGCTTTGCAAATGAAATTCCAAGATGGAAATCCTCTCCAAAATGCCTCATATTTATAGTAAATGTCCAAGGGTAGGGGGTAGAGTGAAGTAATCATGGTTAACCCTTGGTTGAGTCAAATACTTTGCTTTGTTCATAAATGGGGGGACAAATGAGGGGACAATCCTTTAAATGGTTTCAAAGCTTTGGACACTTTAAATGTTTGAGTGATTTGCGTCTTTTTGTCCTCAATTCTCATTGGTTCATCAACTTTATTGAAAGAAATTAGGATTTATTGAATTCAATTAATTAATTAAATTTAGCCATGTAAGGGTAACAGGTTCATTTTGATTTGTTGATTAAACAACTATACAATTAATTGATTAAAATCAATTATATAGTGTTTTTGGTCCCTTTAAGCTTTGATTTAATTATTTAACATCATTATTTAATTTCTCCTTTTCTTTAATTTATTTTGTCCCACTTTATTTAATTATGTCCATTTTTAATTGATTTGATCCATTTTGATGATTTAGTGCATTTTATTGATTTTAAGCCATTTTTAAAAAAAAACACTTGTCCAATTTTGTGTGTCTATAATAAGATACACAGTATCTAAAACAAGTATACAATGATTACATTACAATATTTTAGGACCAACATCCTTAATTTATATTCGCCAAGCATAACACACACTACATCTCCCAAGTCGGCTTCCAAATAGGTCTTCTCTAGAACACGCACCATAGCTGATGTCACCAAGAATTTCATAGCTTGTGCTGACCAATGAACATCCTTCAAAACCTTGTCTATTTTCCTTCAAGCCTGCATACCTTGAATCCATGTTATCTGAAAGATATACCTAACACACAGAGACTGGCTCTATCATTTCTCACTGTTACAGTCCAATGACTTGTCTTCACCAAAACATCTATAACTCCTCCAATATGAAATATTACATGATGTGATCTTGGATATAAGATCACAAAACCTTCTGGAACTCTCATCTATCTTCACAACATCTGGAACATCTATACAATGTCTATACACTGTGATAAATCAGCTTGTACTCTTCATAGAGACATATGTTGACATCAGTGACAAACCACAAATGACAATAGTATGACTGCTCATTCAGTAATGTAGTGATTAAATATATTAAATGTCTCAATCATCATCCCATACATTAGTAATATCTAACACATTCATGGACTACACTCACCCTAATTAGGAAGCATTAGATTGGTTTTATTGGGTTTTATATTTTTTATTAAGGTAACAATAAGTTTTGAAGGGGCCCCAAAACCCTTTAACAAATAAAACCTTAAGATATTACATTAAAAGCTCCTAGAATGAATTAGACCAGCCAAAATAAAAGGTAGGACACCCAAACAATGAACCAAAAACACTGCAAAAATAAGATCAATAGAAACAACAATCCAAAGAAGATAGCAATAAAGCTATCGGATAATCCCCTTTTTATGGGACCGAAGGGTCATGTCAAAAGAAGAGGATGATTTCTTAGATTATTTCCCTTTAAAAATGATCCAACCATCTTCAGCTCTTGCAACCTCTTCCTGCCATCATAATGAATTCAAGACAAAAGAACCAGCACCCAACAAAGGTATTGGTTTAACTAGCATGAATTCTGAATCAAGGCCATAATTAATCCAAGCAAGTGGGACATGAACTCCAAAACCCTCAACATTCAACACACCAACAGAGCCACCAAAAACAACAACCACATAACTACCTACAAATAGCCTAGAATCTACCAGCAAAGGAAGATAAGGTCCCTGCTCAGCAATAGGAACTCAAAAACTCTCAGCATTCAACACACCAACAAAGCCAATAGAAACAACAACCATAGAACCACCAACAATAATGGGTTTTATGTTATTTTCTTTGGATTTTGAATATTTTTCTACTAACCCCCACTAATGGAATGATTTATTGAAGTGTCAGTGTTTGCAGGTCAAGACCACAAAATACACACACATTTCTGGCAACCATCATGGGGCCAAATCTGAAATTTGGCCTCATTCTTCATGATTTTTTTAAAATTTTAAAACCCCATTGTTTCTCATAAACTTGGGTAAGAAAACTTGTATGATAGAACTTTTAGATGATTCATCATTTTATGCTTAGAGAAATATCATACGATTATATGGTTAGATCAAGTTTATCGTATTACTAGCTAAAAATTATCACATGATTGTATGGCTACCTAAAAATTTTCATATTTCTTGGTGAATCTTATTGTATGATTTAATGCTATTCAAATATTGACTATGTTATGTCATATCAAAAACAAAGAGTCAATTTTGCATGTTTTCTTGAATGATTTGGATTTCTTCACTTATGTGCTTGATGTGTGTGTTTTACACTACCAACAATTGACAAAACCTACCTAAACACATCAAGACACTATCAAAGTCCAAACACAAATAGTCAAACTTGTCCAACATTTCTAAAATCCAAGTGGCAAACTATCTAGACCACAGTTTCATCTTGTTTTGTAAAAGAATTTTATCGTACAATAGGAGTGTTTCATCTTATGACCCTAGTCTTCTATCGCATCAGCCTTTGGTAATCATCGTACAATCCAATATCAAAGTTATTAGTAAATAATCTCACCACATTATCATTCTAGCCCCTTAGTTTCCTCATACAACCTTGACATTATCACATCAATCATTGGGAATAATCATACAACTCCAGTCTTCTATCATACCAAGTTTTATCATTTGGATTCTAGAGAGAAAATTTGGTTAGTTACATCATTGGTTTGACCTTCAATCCCATTTCCCAAGTAAACTATCAGTCTGTCTTGATATAACATATCAATTGTGTATTGTTTTCAATATTAACTCTTTGTCTTTTGGTCCTTCATCTTTTTTATCAAACACTTAACTAGTCTTGATCTATTTTCATTAATCAACACAATCAAATTAGTCACAAGTGTCCTTTACCTAGACATTCAAGCCTTAACTCTGATGCTTTGTACCTTCATCATCTATAAGAAAATGTTCAAACACATCTTTTCACCCATCACCTAAGATACATCGTCACTTTACAAACTGGATATTGACCTAATTCATTTGGTTGCTTCCAGATCTCAATCACATTGATCTTTCATGCAAGTGCAAACTAGAAGTAAAAAACAAAGAGATAATTCAAAAGGAAAGGTCATAAGGAATTCTAATACTAAGCCATCAGTGCATCATAAATCAAAATCAAAACCAAAATTGAAGTCAAAATCAAAATCAAAGTCAACAACTCCCCATCAATCTTCAAGCATGAAATACACCGAACCAAACATGTCAAGATATAATTGGGGATCCATTCAAGGGTGTCATAGCCATCATAGAAACAATTCATTAGATAATGAGGAATCTACTAAGGAAGAAATCAAGAAATGCCAACAAGACAAACATTTCCAGAAAATGTTACAAATACTCCTCCAGCAAGACATAGAAAAATATTTTATGCATCTAGCCTCAATGGGGATCAAACTGCCTACAAATTTTGACGTGGAAAGATTAATACAACATGAAGAAGAGTCTCCTATAGAAATTATCAACAAAAAAATGTAGGATTTCTGATGTGAACTCAAATAATTGAAGAAAGAAAAAGAACAATCTTCCAAAAAGTACTCTCTTGAGTCTATATGTCATTTACCATTTGATATAAATTCATACATGCCACCATTTCCTCCCAAGGTAGAGATGCCTAAGTACAACAACTATGATGGAAACGGTGACCAAAAAGTGTGAGTGTTGTGAATCTAACCCATCGAAACCACACAAAGACAATCAAACATTGGTTCTAATCTAGCATATAAGACATATAGTAAAACTTTCACGAACAACACCTCAAATTGAGCTAAAACAGGAGCACCTAAGCCCTGTTTGATTTTCTCATTTGAGGGGGATGTGGGTGTGCTCTCCAAGAATAATTAGGGTACCCCAATGTATATATGAGGTTATCAAGACTAAATGAAAGCCTTAAGAGTCCCAAAAGTGGCACAAAATAGGGAACTAGTTTTGCCCCTAGGATCCCAAAGGATGCAAGTGATGAAAATGCAAATTAAGCTATGATTGATATGCAAAAAAGTAATAAAATTTCATTTAATTTAGCATGGATATGTTTAAAAGAAAAAATGAAGTGTAATGCTCAAAATAAACTAAGATTTATCCATTAAGTTAATGCTATGATGATTTGATAATTCAAAACAAGAACACAAGCTAATAAGGCTAAATATGCTAATGAAATCATAGAGATAAATGAACATAATAACAATGCGATAACTTGAAGAATATTTTGAGGAAGGCCTTGGGTTAGGAAGAAGGGTTAGGGTTTAGGAAGAAGGGTTAGGGTTTAGGGTTAAAGAGATAAGGATGGGCATTGATGGTTGAATAGACCAAGGTTTCTCACACATGTGTGAGAAATACTTGGGAAGAGTGAAGGGAACACGAGTGGAAGAAAGGGGATGGGTTTCCATTAAGAGGGTTTTAAGATCCATTAATGAGGGTGAAAGGGGTCATTAATGAGGATGTAAGGCTCATTAATGAAGGATGTTGACTTTGGGGAAGGGGGAGCCATTAAGGCTAAGAGGGTTATAAATCACCCCTTAAGTGGGGTTAGGGGGTGATTAGGGTAAGGGGGTAGGTTTAGAAGATTCTTAGGATTTGGGAAATTAAATAAATATTTAATTAATTTAAAGAGGGTTTGGTTGAGCAAGATTTATTAAAATATTTTAAAAAATTGGGAGGGATAAATATTTAAATTGGATTCAAATATTTTTGGTAAAGGTTCTTTAATTAAATAAATTTAATTAAAAGGGGAGGGGATAATGACAATAATAATTAATTAATTAATTAATTATGATGTGATCAAGACTTTTATTAATTAAAATAAATTTGATTAATAAGTTGGATTTTTAGGTGTCTACATTTTGCCCCTCTTTGATGCAGTGCCACAAGTGGTGTTGCGTCAAAGGCAAGAAAACAAGATGCCCTGGACAATGTTAGATATCATGGTGAAGCAATGACAGTAAGAGGTTGTGCCCCCTTGAGAAAATAATGTAAAGAGGAAACTTTGTGGAATTTTCTTAAAAAGGACCCAAGCGGAAAGGAAATGGAGGAAGGAGAGGGGAAAGGAGAAGGGGGGATAAATAGAGAACTATCCAAGAGAAAAGATTCATGAATGCAGTGTGACTCTAAATGTAGTATGATTCTAAATGCAGTTAACAAAACTTGGGAATTTCATTGCATTAATGTGGAGAGCACAACTGAGTTTGATATAGCAACATTAGATACATGCCATGGTTACTAGGACACAAGGCCTTGTCACGTGTGGTGTAGAGAACTGACATAAAAAGACATGCAAGGGTTTCCCCAACATCACACATGAATCTAGGAGGCATGGTTGAAATGATGCTAGAGAACCCACAAACAAATGACATTTCCCAAGTGCACCATGTAACCCAAAGGATCACATGTGGAACATGCAAGGGTCTGTAGACACCCAAAACTGGGCAAGTGTCTTAGAATCATTCAAATCTGTAAATCTTAACCAAATGCTCTAATTTTCATCAAAATGGATCAAATCAATTTTAAATGGACATTTATTAATCAAATTGGAAAAAATCATTTAAATCAAAGGAAAAATCAAATCATGACATCAAATAATTAAATACAGGCTTAAAGGGATCAATCAGACTATATAATTGATTTTAATCAATTAATTGTATAGTTTTAAATCAAAAATCAAATTGAACCTATTCCCCTACATGGCTAATTTAATTAATTGATGGAATTTAATTAATCCTAATATCTTTCAACATAATTTGAGAAACCAATAAGAATTGAGAACACAATGCACATGGATGACTTCAAATTGTTGAATCTCCATCACACATTTTCAACTTTGAATCTCAATCACTCAAATTTGTCTTCTTGTCCAAACATTTGAGACAATCATTTAAATTGTCTCCCCATTTAAAAACATTTCAAATTTTTTGACTCAACCAAGGCTAAACCATGATCAAGTAACTCTACCCCCTACCCTTGGGATTTTACTATAAATAGAAGTCAGTTTGAGAGCATAACATATCTTAGAAAATTCAAATGCATAGCATCATTACTATAGGAAATTTGAGAGTAATTAAGCAATATGAGAGAATTATCATGAGCATTGGAGTTTATCTTTGTATCAAATTGAGAATTGAGAACTAGATTTAGGCATTTTATCATAATTTTCTCATTCTAGGATTGTCACTAGTAGAGAATAAGGCTGAGAGCTATACTTACCAAGCTTAGATAGAGAACCATGAGATGATATGGATGTTAAATGCAATTCTATAGATTAAATTTCATTGTATTTTCATAGAATTGTTGCTAATTGTCCTAATTTCATGAAGGTGTAAACACTCACACACAAATGGCACCCACCGTGGGGCTTTGAGCCTCATTTCTATCATTTTTATCAAATTTTGTGTGTTTTTGGCTTCACTTTTACGTCAATTTTCCAGACAATGGGAGAAAATCCACCTATGAAGGATCTAATGATGCCTATGAGCATTCTGACAATGCTTAGGAGTTAACTGACACTTACGAGATTCTTTCTATTCTGTCTTTTCTTATTCTGACACTTGAGAAATAAAGTATCATGCCTGAGAGTGTAAAGTGTCACCTAGTATCTGAGAAATGATGCCTATTAGCTGCTCTTTGCTGCCTGTGACACTTTGTATTATGTAATTTACAGTTATTTGTAATACTTAGTAGCTAAATTTTTACGCTTAGTAATTTTGAAAATTCGCTTGAGTCACTGGAAAGTGACACTTGTGAGCTTTAAAATAACATCTACCAGATTTTAACTGATGCCTATTAGTTGTTCTTTGCCACCTATGATATTTTATCTTACGTAATTTACACTTATTTGTAACGCTTAGCAGATAAATGTTTACACTTAGTAATTTTGAAAAGTCACTTGAGTCACTAGAAAGTGACGCTTGTGAGTGTTGAAATCACACATGCTAGCTTTTAACTTACACTTATTAGCTGATAAATGATGCCTAGCATTTTTTGTTTAATTTTGCTATCAGATTATTAAATTCTATTTTCTTACTCTATGTTTGTGTTTTTTCCCGTAGATGAGTAGACACAAGAAGGTACAGAAACCAGAAAGCAGAGTTACTCAAGAGAGAAAAGAGGTGAGAATTCAAACCAAACATAAAAAATAAATCCATATTGCTGCAATTTTAGATATTTTGGAACTAGAAGAAAAGCTTTATAAGCATTACTTTAAGGTGTCGGATGCTTATAAAAAGAAATTTCCTACTTTGAACTAAATTTTTTGCATTAAGTTGTTGAAATTTTCTTTGCAAAATCTTGTTAAGAACACTTAATTGCATTTCAATTTGTTCCTTTTTTTTTCCTTCACTTTGTATGGTTGTGTTGACTAATTTGTTGGAGGATCCGGAATGGGAACGATAGCCACTAGGTGAATAAGCAAATAAAAGTCAAAAAAAAAAAGCGCCTAGCCTTTGCTAGCTACAAAAGAGGTATTTTTCATATCAAGATTGCTTTGCTTAAATTATGGTTTTTCTTTGGATCTAACTTAATAGGAAAATTGTCCAAGTTGAAAAAATATTAGGTATATGCTCTCCACTTTGCAAAGTGGATCAAAAAGCCAAATGTGTGAGTTCAACTTGGTAGAAAGAAAGGATTAAGGAATTAACCAAACATTTCATTTATAAGAACCTCCTTGTCAAGAGGTTGAAAAAGAACAAATTTTGCTTGAAGTGTTTGGAACAAGGAACAACAATAGGGATATGCTCTTCACTTTCTAAGTGAATCAAACTCCCAAACTTGTTGAACTAGGTTTGATTTCTTGTTTTCTATATAGGCTAGATAAATTAGATATTTAGAGGGCCTGCCTCTTGAGAATTGCCTTACGAGGACGGTGAGAGGGAGTGACCCAAAGTGGGAGACAATCACTTTAGCCGCAATACTATCTGACCCACTATAAACAAATGCACTCTTCCTTGATAGGAGAGTGACTAGGTTGTGTGCAAGTATTCTTCACTTCCTCAAGTAGTCCTTAGGGATTACGCCAAATCATGCTTTCATGCGTGTGGGAAGCCCACAAGTGGGTAAAATAACTTGACATGATCTAGAAGGGAGGTGTTCATTAAAATCCTGTTAAGTAGTAATCTACCTTTTAGATCCAAATGTGTTTAAAAGCCAAAATTTGACTCTAGGTAGATTGCTTGGAAGACATTCTTGTTGATACTTGTGAAAATGATCGAGAACATACACTTTTAGTGTGGTTTTAGGGATATGATACAAATTTGATGTGTGTGTTGTGTTTGTTCTTTATTTTCAAGCAAGAATATTTTGCAGACCTGATCTTAAAACTTTTAAAAATTAAAATTTACAACCTGATCTGCAAAGTACCACCTGCACTCCCAGAAAAATCACTTATACACAGTAAAGTCACGCCTGTGACTATTAAAGTAACGCTTGTAAATGATGAAGTCATGCCTATGACATTTTAAGAAATGCCTGGAAAATATTTAAAAATGCCTATCAACAGGAAAAAGCCACTTGCTCTCTACAGAGTGCCACCTAGGCAAATTGCAGTCACCGCATAGTAAAAGTTAAGTCACGCCTACACACAAGCAAGTGACACCCAAAAACAAAGAAGGGAAAACAATGGATATTTCTTGGGGGTTTCAAAAAATTTGGATTTCAAATCTGAATACCCTTTTTGACATTCTATTTGTTCCAACATTCCACTTGGTCAGAAATCCTGGTTTTGAACATTTTTGAAAATTTTGTAAGGATTTGACCACAAGCAAGTGAGATAAGGCCTATTTCCAAGAGATTTGTGCTCATGCTAGCTTTCACTTGATCTTACTACATAAGGAAAACCTTGCAATCAGATGAAACATACCTAAGGAAGGAACTTCCTTTTCCGAGTGACACATTTACCTCCTCAAGAATACCACAAGAACCCATCCAAGAGGTAGAAACCAAAATGACTTTTCCACCTTTTGGCAACTTGAGTTCAGATCAAACCAACCAAGTTAACCATAATAATAGCAACAATGGAGGAGGTATTGACCCAAACAATCTAGGTTCAAATAACAACAATGGAGGAGGAACGGGCCCTAATAATCAAGGGTTATACAACACTAACAATGGGGGCAATGGTGAGCCAACTACTGAAGATGCAACTGATGAAAAGGTTGATGAAGCCATACAAAGCCCATACTTCATGAAGCTCATGGAAAAAGTGTTAGGAAGAGATAGGGAGAAGTATTTTCTAGACCTAGCCCAAGCAGGTCTTAAACTCCCTCATGACTATGATGTCAATCAACTTAAGAAAAAGGAAGTTGAAGATAATCCGATTGATATCATGAACAAGAAATTTAAGTTATTCCAAATGAAATTGGACACAATAAAGCAAAGTGGAGGTCCAAAACCCTTTTTAATAGAGGCATTGTGTCCTTTCCCATTTGACAAGAGTTTAGTCATGATATCATTCCCTAGTAATGTGGTCTTTCCTAAGTATGACAATTACGAAGGAGCATCTGATCCCCAAGATCATTTAAGGGAATTTTGTGCATTGAGTTTGGAGTTCATGCATGATACTACTTATTTAATGAGGTTGTTTCCTAGAAGTTTGGGAGGCATGGCCATGGACTAGTTTTCAAAATTACCTTTGGGCATTCAAACCTTTGAAGAGTTAGCTTCTAAGTTTGTAATGCATTATTCATACAACATCAAACATGAGGTTACAATGATTACCTTATGCAATACTAGGCAAAGAGAGGGAGAAGGATTCCTACTTTTCTTACAAAGAGGGAGATCAGTATTTGCTAGATACCCTCGAAGTGTACCAGAAAAGGAAAAGATGGACATCTTTATAAATAGCTTGAGTAATAAAATGAATTATCGGTTAAGGCTACAATGTCCTAGGTCTTTTCAAGATCTTATTGAAAATGGAGTGACTACGAAGGAAGTATTGGTTAAAAGTGGAGAACTAAAGCTTTACAAGGATAACAAGAATCACAACAACAACAATGCCTCTAATAACAATAACAATCAAAATAAGAATCCTCCTAACAACAACTATAACCAATTTGGCTTGAGGAACAACAACAAAAAAGGTGTGGTCAATGTTGGGGTTATTGATGCTAATAATTTGAAAGTCACTCCTTTTACTCTCATGAGAACACCTACTCAAGTGAATAATGAAAATCAATTCCCCAAAGTGCCTTTTAACAATAATACCAATAATAACAACTTTGGAAACAATCAAGGGGCTAACAAGCCTAAGCCCTTCTTTGCACCATCTCCCAAGAGGACATTCACACCTTTGGGTGAACCCCTTAAGAATGCATTGAGAACTCTCATTGCTAATAAGATTATTGATTTACCTAGAGCTCAACCATATGAACCACAAAACAAGCCCAATTGGTGGAATGAGTCTAGTCATTGTGAATACCAAAGAAATAGAGGACATACAACAAATGATTGCTTGCAGTTGAAAAGTGTGGTGCAAGATTTGATTGACAATGGTTTGATCAAGATAAAAGGGCCTCAAAACAATGGAGATCACACGGCCTTTAAGAAACCTTTTTATAATCATGAGAAGGGTGAATCTTCCAATTCGAATAAACAAGGCAACAATAATGTCAAATTTTCTCATCATTATGATAACACTATCAACACAGTATCCAAACATGAGCATGTTGTCAATGTTGTTGTAATCAAGGAACAACCCTAAAAGGAAACATCTTATGCTATCACTAGGGGGAAAACTTCAAGGATTACCTTACAAGAGGTTGATCCTAAACCTATTGGTCCTACACAATCAATTATTTTGGCTAAACAACCATCTACAACAACAAAGCCATATAATTTGGTGGACTAATTACAAAAGACTTTGGCTCAAATTTCTATTTTGGAGTTGTTAAAATTATCTCCAAATCACAAGGAGATCTTACAAAAAGCCCTATTGGAGACCAATGTTCCTATTAACTTGGAGGAAGAAAAATTTCAAAACATGGTGGGACATCTCATTGCACCACATTGTCTCTCATTTTCAGATCAAGCTGATATGTCCATCACTCATCCTCAAAATTTGCCTCTAAATATAGAAGTCCTCATTCAAAGACATAGAGTTAAGAGAGTTCTCATAGATGGGGGATCTGGTCTTAATATTTTCACTTTAAACCTTGTTAAGTCCTTAGGTTTATCCGAGTCTTCTATTGATCCTAAGAAGCAAATTACTATTAAAGCTTATGATGAGGAGGAGAGACCTTCAAAAGGCATGATTATCTTGCCTATTCAAGCTGGGCCCATAAAAAAGGACACCATATGTCAAGTCCTAGACATGAAGTTAACTTATAACATCTTATTAGGGAGGCCATGGATACATGAGATGCAAGTGGTTCCTTCTACATACCATCAATGTATCAAATTTCCACACATGAGAGAAGAAATCACAATTGGAGGGGATTCAAATCCTTTTCAATATTGTAATGCATTGAAGCCTCTTCATGAATCATGTATTCCTCATAATAGAGAAGTGATTGTTCCAAATACTACCATTGAAGAAACTAAAGGTGATAATCCTAGGTTAACATCAAATGTTACTTCTACTTCAAACCCTATTCTAACTAACTCAACTACATTGGATAAGGGAAAAGAAAAAGTGAGTTATGAGGGTCCATGTTCAAATGAGAATTTAGGTAAAACATCCACACCAGAGGTGGAACTTTCTAAACCTACCAAAGAGGAGAGAGACAAAGCCAAAGAAGACCACTATAACCAAATGAGTGAGATAATGCACAAGTTCGAAAAAAAATGCAGAATTAATTCTAAAGGAGTAGGGGAATATTTTGTTTCCCTATTTGATTCACCTACTTCCCCAAAAACATATGGAAAACCTTCCAAGGCACATCCTCCTCACAAATATAACTCTCATTTTGTAAAAGAGAGTGACAAGTCAACATTTGAGAAAGAAGACAATGAGGTTCTACAATGGTTGTACAAAGATGAAAGTGATACTTCAAACAACCCCATGGAAAGAATTCAACACATCAATATCCAAACTGACCAATATGGAAAGGGGTTTGAAATTATGCAAAAAATGGGGTATAAGGGAAGAGGATCCTTAGGTGTGATAAATAGAGGTTTGCTTGAACCTATTGAACCTTCTTGGAGATCAAAGGAAGAAAAATTAGGAATAGGCTATCAACACAAAGGAGAAATTTCTAGCCCTATACATGATTTTTATGAACAAGTGAACATGGTAGAGTCTGATATTGATACCGATGATTCCAGAGAATATGAGTGGGATTCTTTATCTGAAGACTCTTGCCATGACAAAGAGATTGTCATAATACATTCTTATACTAATGCTCCTAAAGAACAAACTCAAGATAGTGAAGAGTCGGAGATACTTCCTACATACATGCAACCTGATCCACATGAATCTAACATAGGGAAAAGTGCACATTAATCATCCATCGGTAGGTGAACCTTGGGTACCTTCATGGGGGGGGTGATTCAAATGTTAGGTTTAACCTCATAGAATTCTTAGAGGACTCAAGTGAAGAAGACTTTGATCCTTCTTCCATGGATCATCTTGAGCAAGCTCATGTTATTGACCTTAACGATACAATGTATGAACCATCTAACAAGATCATGTCCTTAAACCCAGCCAATGACAACTTGCCAATTGAATCTCTATCCTTAATGCATCTCAATCTTATTGATTGGGACTTAACTAAACCAAATGATTTACTATACTTTCCCAATGACCAAGAAATGACACAATATTTAAATGTGGTTGAGCCCTCTTTCATTGATGATTTTAATCCAAACATGATGAGAAAGGCAAGGGTCCAACTTCTTAATCCAAAAGAAAAAATAAAAAAAAGTAAAAAATTGAAGAGTTGTAGTGGTGAAAACCACCATGTGGCAGTACTAGAACCAAGAAAAGTAAAAATAAAGGATTTTTCCAATGGTGAAAACCCAACTGTGGCTGTCATGTCCCCTTTTCAAATAATTAAAAATAATAACTTTGCTAAGGCTGGCAGGCTCAAAAAGTGAAGTTTCAAGAAAAGGGGCTAATCTTTGGAAACCAATGGATTAATAAATGAAAATTATTTTTAAAATATGTATTATTTACCCCTCTTGGTTGTGAGTTAGGGTTATGCCCTCTTTTAAAGGGGTTTGGAGGCATTTCGGGCTCATTCTAGAACTTGATTTTTGCTCATTGCTTTGTTGTTCTTCAGGGGCTGCCAAACCTGTGGAGAAGGAGACCCAAGGATGAGATTTTTTAGGTTTTTAGGAAGGCTAAGGATGGGATTTTGAGGCCATTCCATGTGCAAGCTCATGCAGAGTTTGCCCTTGTGCTGAACAGTGCAAATTTGTGAGTTTTCAGGTGTGTTTCTTGTAAGAGTTTGGTGTTTTTGGTTGAGTATTTCATATCAGTTTGGTTTGCTACTGTATTATAGAAATTTTGATGTTAAAATAGAGCTTAATATATGTATTGGGTCGTGGTTATACTTCTGTGATAGATTATTAGTGTTTTGTGGTGTTTTCGGGCTATTTTGTGTTATTTTCGGGAGCCCAATGAGCATTGTTTTTGTCTTTCATTTGGGAGCTGTTGTGTAAAATCTATAAAGATCTATAAATTTCATTTTGTAGTTTTTTATGCTGTAAAAATGTCTACTTTTAGATTTATCAATAATATGTGAAGCTATGAAGTTTTTGGCACTATTTCGGGCATACCCGATTTGGGTTTTATTGAGAAATTGGTTGATCTTTTGAAATATTGGTTGTTTGATTTTAAAATATGATTAGAGGTTTTAAATATCATATAAATTTAGAAAGGGGACATTATAGTGGTATCAGAGCTATGATCTTGCCAACCTGAGGGTTTATAAAAGTTTGTATGCAACTAAGTGAAAAAGAAAAGAGATATTTGCAACGAGAAAAGAATAAAGAAATTTTGATCAAACCTCCAGTTGAAAATAAAAGTACAAAATCCAAGGAAGGAACAAGTATGGTTGACCTAGATGAGATGGAAAGAAATTCTTCTAGGACATCCAGAATACTCAGAAGCAAATAGTGGATAGTTTGGCAGAAACTAGAGAGGCTTTGCGGATATTGACAGAAAAACTACAAGGAGTTGTATCTACTAATGAGAAAGGGAGCACTTTAGAGGAGCCAAGAAATATGAAACCCACACCCTCTAAATCAACAAAAACTATTTTCTTACCTACAGATGAGCCACCAGTACCAAATCCAGCCCTTAGTCCTATGGAAGAGGTTACAGGTAACTTGATTTCATTAAGAGCTACTTATAATGGCTTAGATGATGATTTTCACAGTTCAGTTCCTTTTAGAGAATATGTGGATATGATGAACACTTTGATGCCCAAGAAAGAGTATAGGAGGGAGCATGACATAAGTGGAAGAGAGCTCAAAAATAAAATAAGCAAGTTTACAGCACCTACTTTTGATGGAACAAATAAAATTTCAGCTAGAGCATGGCTACAAAAATTACAGACCTTCTTCACACTTAACCCCATGAAGGAGAGTGATGTCGTTCAATTCGCAAGTCTACACTTGGAAGATGCAGCCTATGATTGGTGGTATCATGGAATGACTACTCAAGGTCATGATCAGGTAACTACATTTGATGATTTCAGTCAAAGAGTGATAGATAGATTTGATCTCAAGGATGATGAAGAGTATTTTAAAGAATTATCAAAGTTGAAGGAAACCAAATCAGTTAATGAGTATATAGAAGAGTTTCAAAAGGTGGCTGTTATGGTACCTGATATGAGTGAAAAGAGGATTGTTTATCTTTTTCTTGATGGTTTGGAAGATTCTGTTAAGGGTTTGGTTAAGGCTTTCTCACCCTCAACCTTACAAGAAGCTATCAAAAGAAGCTTGCAACTTGAAACTTGTGTGCCTATGAAACCAGTCACTAATCAAAAACCCCCAAATCTTTGGCAACATAAGGGGAATTTTTAGAAAAAGACTTTTCCAGCACCACCACCAAAGAACGTGATAAATGTAGCAAAAAAGAAGGTAGATTAAGAGACTAGGGGTGAATTACGAAGGAAAAAGCTTTGTTTCACTTGTAGAGAACCATGGGTTCCAGAACACAGATGTTTGGGGAAAGGTCAAGTGCACTATATTGAAGTTTCTTTAGAATCTAATTCAAATGAGCATGAGGAATTTCATGACACTAAGGAGGAGGAAGAAGAAGAGAGAAAAATAAATCAGCAAGGATGGCACTTTAGCAGCATTATCAGGAGTCCCAAGATACCATCCCTTTCGAATTTGAGGGGTACTAGCAAGGCAAAGGTTGACAGTTCTTCTTGATAGTGGAGAAACTCACAATTTTATTGATGAGGGATTTGTCATGAAAAGAGGGCTTAAAGCAGAAGATTTTGAGGGATTCAATGTTACTGTAGCTGATGGATTCACTATGCCTTGCACATGGGTGGTGAAACAACTCAAGATGACCTTAGGAGATTAAGAGTTATGTGATGACTTCTATGTTATTGGCATTGGGGAGATAGATCTTGTATTGGGTGTTCAATGGTTCCACTCTATTGGAGGCTATTACATGAACCATCAAACTATGGAGTTTAAATTTCATTCCAATGGGAAAGAAGTTTTATTGAGAGGCTTATCAAATGGAGCACCTAAGGTGGTTACTGCAAAGAGGATGGAGAGGACTTTTCGAAGAGGACAAGTAGCATGGGCATCAGGAGTCATAATCCATCCAACAAGCTCTCCAAAGAATCAAGGTAATTTCCATTTTGAAATTCAAAATATTCTTGATAAGCATAGTATAGTTTTCAATGATTTGCCTCTGGGATTACCACCAGATAGAGGTTTTGAGCATGTTATAGAGTTAGAACAGAGTGCCAAACCAGTTATAACAACTCCATGCCACCATCCAAGAGGTTATAAGGAAGAAATAGAAAAAACTATTAAGGAACTTCTAGACATGGGATTCATAAGGCCTAGCTCTAGTCCATTTGCATCGTCTATGGTACTTGTCAAGAAAAAGGATGGTACAATGACAATGTGTATAGACTACAGGGATCTAAACAAGAAGACCATAAAAAAATAGGTATCCCATACCACGCATAGATGAACTCATTGATGAGTTACATGGTGTTGTATACTTCTCAAAAATTGACTTAAGATCAGGGTACTATCAAATCCGCATGAGGAGGGAAGATGTGGAAAAGATTGCTTTCAAATGTCACTATGGGCACTTTGAATTTCTTGTTATGCCATTTGGCCTCACTAATGCACCAGCAACATTCCAATCTTGTATGAATAAGGTATTCAGCAAGCATCTTTGAAAATTTGTTTTGGTATTTTTTGATGATATCTTGATTTATAGTAAAACATGGGAAGAGCATCTAAAGCACATAGACACTATTTTGGGAATCTTGGAGCAGAAATCCTTCTATGCTAAGCTATCTAAATGTGAGTTTGGTTTGATAGAGATCCTATATTTGGGAAATATTATAAGTTCTAAAGGAGTACTGGTTGATCAACAAAAAATCCAGGCAATTTTGGATTGGCCTCCACCCACTAATCTTACATAGTTGAGAGGTTTCTTCGGGTTGTGTAGCTACTATAGGAGATTTTTCAAGGGATTTTCTTAGCTTTCTGCCCCCTTGACTGATTTGACAAAGAAAGGAGCTTTTATTTGGACAGAAGAGGCACAAAAAATATTTGAGAAGCTTAAGGAGGTAATGAGTTCATGCCCTGTGCTTGCAATTCCAGATTTCTCTTTACCTTTTTTTGTTGAATGTGATGCTTCTAGAGAAGGTATAGGGGCTGTCCTAACTCAAAGGGGACATCCAATAGCATTTGAGAGTAGAAAATTAAATCAATCAGAGAAAGGTTACTCCATCTATGATAAGGAAATGTTAGCAATCATGCATGCACTTCATAAGTTTAGACAATATTTGGTATGTGGGAGATTCATTGTAAAGACAGACCATAATAGCGTCAGGTTCTTCTTGAACCAAAGGGATTTGAATGATTGTCAACAAAAATGGGTAAGCAAATTGCAAGCTTATGATTTTGATATTGAATACATGAAAGGAAAGAATAATGTGGTTGTTGATGCTCTCTCAAGGAAACCCACTTTGTGTTCCTTAACATCTATCTCTATTGATTGGAAAGTCTCCATACTTTCAGAGTATGCTAAAGATTCCTTTGCCACCAAGATTTTGGATAAGTTAGTGGATGATAACAGGTACAAGGTTGTTGATGAATTGATTTATTACAAGAACAGGATCTTCTTAGTGCCAAGATCAAAAACTAAGGAGAGGATATTAAGGGCCTTTCATGACACACCTTTGGCTGGTCATCAAGGATACTTCAAGACATATAGGAAACTTCGAGAGTGGTTTTCATGGAAGGGTATGAAGAGGATGTCCTTAAACACATTAAGGAATGTATGATATGCCAACAAAACAAGAGTGAGCAAATTTTTCCTGCAGGGCTGTTGCAGCCACTTCCTATTCCTGAACAAAAATGGGAAAGTATTTCCATGAACTTCATCACTGGGTTGCCCAAGGTTCAAGGTAAGGATTGCATATATGTGGTGGTAGATAGACTAACTAAGTATGAACATTTCTTTCCCATCACATCTGATTTCAAGGCATCACAAGTGGCAGAATTGTTCTTCAAGGAAATTTTCAGGTTACATGGCTTGCCTAGAAACATTGTTAGTGACTGGGACAGTAGATTCCTCAGCTCTTTTTGGAAGGAGCTCTTTCATTTGGTAGGAACTAAACTCACTTCCAGTACTAGCTATCACCCTCAAACAGATGGACAAACAGAGATAGTTAATAAATGGATAGAGGGCTATTTGAGGAACTATGTTTCAAATCAACAACATGCTTGGGTGAAATGGTTGCACCTAGGGGAGTATTGTTACAATGCATCTCATCACATGTCTATTGGTATGCCTCCTTTTCATGCTCTTTATGGTTATGATGCCCTTTCCTTTATTGATCTAGTACTTTTAGATAGCAGAGTACCTGCAGCAAGTGATTTCATTAAGAAAAGCCAAGACATAATAAGGTCCCTCAAGGATAATCTATAACATGCACAAAACCAATAGAAGTTTTATGTTGATAGGAAAAGGATTGAAAGATCTTTTGAGGTGGGAGATTTGATATTTTTTAGGTTGTAGCCATATAAGCAAAGTACCTTGAAGAGGAGTGGGTTAGAGAAGCTCAAGCCAAGGTTCTATGGGCCTTATAAGATCATCAGGAAGGTAGGAGAGGTAGCTTATGAATTGGAGCTCCCACCAAATAGAAAAATACATAATGTTTTCCATGTCTCTTTCCTGAAGAAGGTTCTAGGCCAGAAAACCATAGTATATATAGAATTACCACCTCTTGATGATGAAGGGAAATTAGTTTTGATACCAGAAGAGGTTTTGGATACAAGAGAGAAAAAATTGAGAGATAGGAGTATCACAGAGCATTTGGTCAAATGGAAAGGATTACCATTGGAGCATGTAACTTGAGAAGGAGCACATATTATTGAGCATCCCAACCTTGATTTCTTGAGGACAAGCAATATTTGGGAGGGAGGACTTGTCATGTCCCCTTTTCAAATAATTAAAAATAATAACTTTGCTAAGGCTGGCAGACTCAAAAAGTGAAGTTTCAGGAAAAGGGGCTAATCTTTGGAAACCAATGGATTAATAAATAAAAATTATTATTAAAATATATATTATTTACCCCTCTTGGTCATGAGTTAGGTTTATGCCCTCTTTTAAAGGGGTTTGGAGGCATTTCAGACTCATTCTAGAACTTGATTTTTGCTCATTGCTTTGTTGTTCTTCAGAGGCTGCCAAACCTGTGGAGAAGGAGACCCAAGGATGGGAGTTTTTAGGTTTTCAAGAAGGATAAGGATGGTATTTTGAGTCCATTCCATGTGCAAGCTCATGCATAGTTTTCCCTTGTGCTGAACAGTGCAAATTTGTGAGTTTTCGGGTGTGTTTCTTGTAAGAGTTTGGTGTTTTCGATTGAGTATTTCATATCAGTTTGGTTTTCTGTTGTATTGAAAACATTTTGATGTTAAAATAGAGCTGAATATATGTATTGGGTTTTGGTTATACTTCTGTGATAGATTATTAGTGTTTTGTGGTGTTTCCGGGCTATTTTGTGTTATTTTCGGGAGCCCGATGAACATTGTTTTTGTCTTCCGTTTGGGAGCTATTGTGTAAACTCTATACAGATTTGGAAATGTCATTTTTTAGGCTATTATGCTAGTGAAATTTCTATAAAAATGTCTACTTTCAGATTTATCAATAATATGTGAAGCTGTGAAGTTTTTGGCACTATTTCGGGCATACCTGATTTGGGTTTTATTGAGAAATTGGTTGATGATCTTTTGAAATATTGGTTGTTTGATTTTAAAATTTGATTAGATGCTTTAAATATCATATAAATTTAGAAAGGGGACATTACAGTGGCACCTAAGGAAGAGAGGTTGGATACCCTACCAGCACATGAGGAAGAAAGATCACCAATTCTTATAGAGCCTACGAAGAAAGTCAATATTGGAACCGAATTGGAGCCCAAATTCATACATTTAGCAGCTTCACTTACACTTTTAGAGAGAAAGTATTTCATCAAATTTTTCCAAGAAAATAAAGTGAATTTTGCATGGTCCTATGCTAACATGCCGGGTTTATATCCAAACTTCATCATGCATCACTTGAATGTCAAACTAGAGGTTAAACCTATCAAGCAGAAATTGAGGAAAATGCATCCACACATAGCTCTTCTAGTTAAAGCAAAGTTGGAAAAATTGTTAAAAGTGGGGTTCATAAGAGCAATTGCTTATGTAGAATGGATATCAAATATTGTACCAGTTACCAAGCATGACAAATCCATTCACATATGTACGGACTTTAGAGATCTAAATCTTGCATGTCCCAAAGATGACTTTCCACTTCCAAGCATAGATGCAATAGTGGACTTAACAGCTGGTCACTCCATGTTTTCATTAATGGATGGTTTTAGTGGATACAACCAAATTAAGATTGCACCCAAAGATCAAGAAAAGATAACGTTCACATGCCCTTGGGGAACTTTTTGTTGGAATGTAATGCCTTTTGGCCTCAAAAATGTAGGAGCTACTTACCAAAGGCCAATGACTACCATTTTTCATGATATGATGCACACCTTCTTAGAAGACTACATAGATGATATATTGGCTAAGTCACATCAAAGAGAGGACCATCTACAAATTCTAGAAAAGATATTTACACGCTTGGAACAATTCAAAGTAAGACTCAATCCAAAAAAATGTGGCTTTGGTGTTCAATCTGGGAAGTTATTAGGATACATAGTTTCGGCAAAAGGCATTGAAGTGGATCCTGAAAAGGTTCAAGCAATCATGGACATGGAAATTCCTAAAAACATTAGCCAAATGAGGTCTCTTCAATGAAAACTTCAATCAATAAGGAGGTTCATTTCTCAACTAGCTAAAAAGTGTCACTCATTCACTAGATTTCTCCACAAAGACACCATTTTTATATGGGATGAAGAATGTGACAAGGCCTTTATTTTGTTGAAGACTTACTAAATCAATCCACCAATTCTAATGCCTCCTATCAAAGGAAAACCATTGCTTTTGTACACATCAGTAACTAAGAGGTCTTTAGGAGTTCTTTTGGCACAAGAAGATGATCAAGGAAAAGAGAGAACTATTTATTACTTGAGCCAAACATTGATTAAGTATGAATTAAATTACACCTTCATGGAAAGAGCATGCCTAGTTGTTGTCTTTGCTTCCCAAAAATTGAGACACTACATGTTGATGCACAAAGTGAAGCTCATTGCAAAGATTGACCCTTTGAAATACTTGCTTAGCAAAACTACCTTAACGGGAAGAATAGCAAAATCGGTCATGGTTTTAAGTGAGTTCGATATTGAATATGTGGATAGAAAGGCCATTAAAGGACAAGTGATAGCAGATCACTTAGCTGAAAATACATTGGTTTCTACATATCCCATTCAAGTGGAGTTTCCTAATGCAACAATTGTCAATATAGAAGTTAAGACATGGAAATTATACTTTGATGGATCATACACATAAGGAGGTTCAGGAGCCAGCATATTGTTGATTACCCCTCAAGGGTATACTATTCCTAAATCATACAAGCTTTTATTCCCATGTACCAACAACATAGCCGAATATGAAGCTTTAATCATTGGTATCAAGATGGATTTAGAATGGAATATTATCGAGTTACAAGTATATGGTGATTCTCAATTAGTGATCAATCAAGTCAATAATGAGTACAACACAAAAGATTAAAAGTTAATGCCTTACAAGATAATGATTTATGCTTGGAAAAAATACTTTGTATTGATAACTTTTGAGCAAAATTTAAGAGAGAAGAATAGAGTTGTTGATGCAATGGCTACCTTGGCTTCATTACTCCAAAAGCCTAATCAAAATGAAAGGTACGAATTCTTGGTGGAGGAGTTGGCAAAATCAGCATTTGACCTTCCTGATACCCAAATTATTGCTTTACTTAATGGACATGACTCACCTTGGTACGGTCCTATTTACACATACCTTAAAGACCAAGTATTACCCTTAAACCAATCCCAAGCCCAAAAATGACACTTCATTAGACAATCAGACATATTGTATCGTAAGGGTCTTCACGGAACTTTGCTTAGATCTCTAGAGGAAGAAGAGTCTAAGGTAGCTTTACGCAAGGTCCATGAAGGCATTTGCGGGTCACATTCAAGTGGGTTAAACTTGTAATACCCCAAAAATGGGCTATAGGTTCATTAACCTCCTATATCGACACATCGAACGAAATCAACATCAAAGTCCTAACCTAAGGCACATCTGCACATCATCGAATCTAATTGATTATCTTAAATTCTGCATCGGGGAATATTCCTAGAAATATTTTTAATTATCTTAATTACCTTTAATTTAATGATTATTTGGTGATAAATCGCATTTATCCTAAAGTTTGATTAATTGAATATTTTCATATTTAATTAATTAGAATTAATATTTGCCACTTAATTGTTTAATTAAATTTAATTCTATCTATTATTAATTGTATTATTTAATTTTGACAATAAATCCAATATCCTATGAATAATTGATTAAATTTTTATTTAATTAATTAAAGCAAGTTGTCATTATTTAATAATATAGTTTTTAATAAAAGTTTGATTAAATAATTGATTAACCCATAAATCAATTATTTATTTTCAAAAATCAGTTAAGTTGAGCATAAATCACTTTATTTATTTAATTAATTCATAATTATTATGCACATTCAAAAGAAACAGTTAAACTCCAAATTAGAAAATCAATGCAAAGTGTTGACTTTTTAGAACTCAACATCCTTTTGGAGTTCAAAAAGCTGATCTAAACTCTAATTTGAGTTAAAAAGTTGTTTTTGCATGATTTGCATGTTTTTGTGAATTAAATTATCTTTATTTAAAAATAACTCAAAAATCAAGCTGAGTTAATCTAAGTGATTTATGGCTTTTATCCATGCACCTCTAAAGTCCTGAATTTCTATAAATTAAGGCTTCAGCTCATCTCAAAGCATCTCATATTTTTGCACAATCACGTTGGAGAATTGAAATTTGGAGAATCAAAGCTTATTGCGAATCAAGGCTATTGTGAGATCAATTTGTTTTTTTTACATTCATTTAGATTTTTTTTCATATCATTGTTAGATCATATTAGTAGATCAATTTCATATAGATTAGATTTCATATCAAGTTTTTATCATTCTTATCGCATAGAAAATCCAAAAAAATAGCTTAATTGCATTCAATTCATATCTAGATCAATTGCATTCAAATCTTTCATTTAGGTGTCGTCTAGGTCACTGATCTCGATAGCAATCTGAGAACATCAATCTCACACCTACTAGAAGGAAGTAAATTGCTTGGTTAGATTAGATTTCAATTTTGCACGATTTGATTATAGCTAACCTCTAATGTTTTACTGAAGTGTTGTGTCTATAGATCAGGTAAAATTTTCACACGCACATTTCTGGCGCCCACCGTGGGGCAACCCACCTTTACATGCTAGTTTTGATTTTTTGGGGGAGCTAAAACCCTAAAGTTTCAAAGATTTAATTTTATCTCTCAAATGGCTTGGATTTTTTCTTTGAAATTTTTTTTTCAGGTTGGACACATATCAAGGAAGCTATAGTTAAAAATTTAGAATTTTTTGAGATGTTTTAAATTTTTAATAATTTTTTCTTAAAATTCTGAAAAAAAAATTAATATCTGATGCAAATCAGCATATTTTTTAGAAATTTTTATATTTTCAGAAAGCTCTTTAAATTCTACAAAGGGTCCATTCTTTGTGTTTTAAATTTGGATGCAATATAATAGCTCAAATAGTCAATTTATAAAAACTAGTTTGTTTTGATAAAATAGGTCTCTAGGGCACAAATGAAGAGATTTTTCTAAAAATTTTACATTTTTGGAAATCTCTCTATTTTTTAGGAAGGGTCTCTATTTTGAATTTCTATTTTTGTGGCCAAAATCATATTAAAAAAATCAGATCTTGTTGACTAGGTCAAATGCAACAAAAAAAATAAAGTTTTGTGATGGGTATGCACTTATTTTTTTACATGGTTCAATGAATGATATGAGTTATCATTTGGGTTAATTTTTGGTTATTATTGTTGATAATAATTGATTTTTAGAGCTAACCCTATAGTTTTCATAAGTTGAATATATGTTACATATCTTGTTTGCTTGTTTGCTTGTTGGAGAGTTCGTCACTTGCTTGCATGGAAAAGCTCAACAAGAATTGCTAAAAATCAGGTAAAATCTACTAAGCGTGTTGCAAGGATCCTAGGTATTCTCCTTCATCTAATAACATTTCGATTTGGACTTAAAATAAATCTCTTATGTGTTTGGCTTGTGTGCATCTTTTCATGCTTTTGTCTATTTCTACACACTTGCATAATTGATACTAGGTTGTGACCCCTTAAGGATTCATTAAGTAGTCTTAGATACTTGTGATTGATCTTGATTGCTATCTTGGGTTATTGGACTCGCTAATCCACTGACCCCTTGTTCCACCCTGTGGTTGCAATATCAGCACCACATTAAAAGGGAGGGGTCTACAGGAAAGAAGCGTTAATTGTTCCACCAGGCAACCCTTTTGTGCTTTTTGGAACTCACTTGTTTTCTAAGTTGTGGACTCATTTTTAGCTTGTGTGAGGGGTTAATTGTTCCACCTTGTGGACTCACCTCATATTCTCTTTAAGTGTTAAGTGTTCCTCTTTCTTCTTTTGAGTACTTTCAGTAGATTTGCTTTTGGAAACATACATCTGTGCTCACATAGTAATTAGGCCCTATGAACACTATTCATGATTCTTGAGAGATTGGATTCCTAGCAAAATCCTTCTTGATGACAGAATCCTTGTAGGTAGGGAGGATACTTAGTGCGTTTCACATTCAACTTGGTTGGTGCATCTTCTCTTATTGATCGATACATTCTCTCCCCGAAGAGGTTGATAGATCACATGGGGTTGACATCATGAGCTTTAGTGAATCAAACTTGGTCTGTGCATCTTCTCTTATTGATTGATACATTCTCTCTCCAAAGAGGTTGATAGATCATGTGAGGTTGATATCATAGACCTTGGTGAAGCAAAACTTTGTCTTAGCGTGTCAGATTAATCTGCTTGCTTTGTTTGGGTTAAAAGTGAAAAGGTGTCAAAAACCTTGGATCTGGAGCCAAGTCCCCTTGTGGTATACTATTGTGAGTCACCTTGAGAGGGTTAACCATAGCAGACACTCCCTTCACAGGGCAAACTACATTGATGGAACCTCAAGCGATAATAGCCATTTTCACCGTGGTAGTGACAGCCGCTATATAAATGTCCTTGTGAAAAAAATCTCCATGGGTATGGTTCATTATTGGGTTGTCAAATCTCCCTAGCAACTCCTAAAAATTAAGTTCTCGGACTGTGTCAAAACCCTGGTGCACTAGGATTGGAGTTCACCCTTTTGGATCATAAAAGTTGCAGAGTCAAACCATTACTAAAAACCCTAGCGAGGCCAAATTGTCATTTTATAGGGTATATGTGCGTTATTGCAAAACATTTTTGGAACATACACAATTAGCGCTTCTGAGGATTAGCACAAACTCAGTCACTTGATTGTTCATGCGCAAGGTTGCTTTTGCCCTTGTTCATTGTTTTTAGATGTGCTTGAAATCACTTGCTTATTGTTCTGTGTACTTGTTTATCTACTTGGCTACTAAAAATGATCAAATTTGGTATAATCTTCAAATCTGGACAGTACTATTTGCAAACAATTTGAAACTGAAAACCCTAAAATTTGCAAAATTTGAAGTAAAATCCTTTTTGGAGTCAAAAGTCATACAAGTTTTCTCAAAGTGTCAGTTTAGTACTGCCCATCTATCGTATGATAGAGAATCCACTGTCATACGAGTTTGCAGAGTTTCGTTTGGGAAAATTTAGAAAAAGTGTCAAAAAGTTGTCAGAATTGCCAGATACCTAGCTTTTTCAACCTATTTCCAGAATCTGTCGAACAAATAACTGTGTCAAGAACAAAGCAATAGCTATTGAGAATCAGTACATGTGTCTCAAAGAATTAGTACACATGAGGAAGAAACTCTGATGAGGGCCATGATGAAACAGATGCACGCTATGCAAGTCAAGATTAACAAACTTGAGAAAGAAAAGGAACCTAAAGAGTTATCCATGGAAGCTCTATGCCCTTTTTTCATTTGATAAAGACTTGTACATGTCACCATGCCCCCAGAAAGAATTTGAGCAATGTGATAACCCTTATGATACCTCTTCCATAGAGAGTGACACATCCAGCTTTGGAGACTTAGATGACTATGACGACAGACAATGTAATGATACCTATGACACCTCTGTTCCTAAGAGTCCTCATCGTGTGTTCCTACTTACTACAAATGGGCCGTCACATTGGATAGATCATGATGGTGATCCATATGATTCTGATTTTGAAAGAGATTTTGATAGCTTTTGTGGACAATATCTAGATGATACATATACTTCTATTGAGGAATATAAAATGTACCGTGCTGATTTGAAACGTCAATACTATAAGGATCTCTCCTCTAAGAACTCTTAGGCTGAAAATAAAGATTACACTCTCAAGCAAGATCATGTTAATGTTGGACCTTTATCTTGTGATGGTTCCCTTCCATCCCCTACTTCCTCCAATATCCGTACATTTCCTAAAGCTTTCGAGTCTTTCAAATCTTTCACAGAACCTTCATCCGACACAAGCCCTGATACTTTTCATGCGGTTCCCTATAGTTATCCTCCAAGGCTACCTCTTAAAAAAACTCAAGCTAACCTTCACTTGACTACAAATACTTTCAATAATGCTAAACCTAAAGAGCCTAAGCCTTCATATGCTATAATTCCTACTTCAGCTAGTCCTCCACCATCTCTTCCAAAGTCTTCCATACAATCCCAACATGCTTCCTTGTCCTTAGAAGTGGCTCCATGTCAAGAGGACTCTAAAAATGATGAAGAAAAAAATATAAAGAAAGATCAAGATCAAGAACCCTCCATGTCATCCACTCCTTTTCTCGATGTCTCTTATCCACTTCATGGTTCTTTTGATCCGGTACACCCTTTTTCATGCATTCCACCATGTCTTAAGTCTTCTCCTAAGCAAGATCAAGCTACTACTTACACTGTTGAGCTTATTGACAATCAAAATGACCTTACTACACTTGTGCTTTCCAAAGATAATACTTCCATTAAGGTTGGTAAAAATGGTGTTGTTACTTCCAATGTTAAGCCCATTGACAATCAAGAGAAAAATTATGCGCTTATACTATCCAAAGATCCTTGTCAAGATCAAAGTCTTCCATCTTCTTATTCTACCACTCCATGTTCACTTCCACTTTCTACTATTCTTAAGTCTTTGCAAGCTTTGAACCATCCTATCAAAGAAGGTGCTCATATTCAAGATATACTTGATTCTATTGAAAATTCTAATGCTCACTCTAAAGATGCTGATATCCTTGGTTGTCATATAGATGATGATGAACTTATTGATTATCTTTTTGCATCTTCCACTTCCATATTTGGACCTCTTCCACCACTACTAAGAGCTTCACGTCTACCTTCCATCTTGGGTCCTTCTGTCCCTTCACTTTCCCCTCCTAACTCTCCTAATTTGTCATCCATCTTGGGTCCTTACATACCTCCATCTCCTATCTTTCCTCAAGATCAACATAGATGCATACCCTTGAATCTTTTTCATCCACCCACCCATCTAAACCAGTCATATCCTCTTTCTTCTTCTACAAGTCCCAAGTCTTTTGGAAGTAACTTGAATGTTCAATACAAGAAAAAAAAGCAATACAAGAATCCATCAAAAAAAGAAGATCACCATGTCTCCTCTAATAGACATGGAAACATAAAGTCAAAAGAGATATCTAAGAAAAAAACTACAAGACAAGTATGGGTTCCAAAATCCATCATTGAAGATATTCTCTCTAGATCATCAAAAAGAAATGAAAATCCTATGGCTATATGGATTCCAAAGTCTCTTTTGAAAGAGTATGGTGTTGAGCAAAAAGTGAAGTTGACATTCAAGCTTCCAAAGACTTCCACTTCATCTTCTTCCAAAAACATTCTTCCATCCCATGTGCCTAAGCCACAACCTCTTCTATCCATTCGCCATATTCCTTCACGTATTCCTTCATTCACATTTCCTCCATCCTCTCACCACCCTTCAAGGTATGTGTTTACATTGATCTTGCCTTCCTTTCCATTTACCCTTTCACAATCCTTCCATTCATTATCCTTCTACCTTCTATCATTTTTCCTCATTTGCCTATTCCTCCTATCTTCCAACCTCACTCACTTTACATAAAACCTTATCCTCCATTTTTCTCTTCCATCTCCCTTTCCCTATCAACATCTTTGAGCGTATCATTTTGAATCCTTGGCATATCACAGTTTATCCTTTTAAGGAGCATTATCTAAAAAGCTTGCCTTCTTCTAAAAAAAAAAACTAAAAAAAAATTGAAAATGTGCCTTGGTGAAAACCTAGAAATAGGCACCTTGGTAGCAAAAGTAAAGAGAAATAAATTTGTCCTCTGGTGAAAACCACTCCCTTGTGGCACCTTGGATAAGTACCATGATGAAAACCTGGCAATCAAGCATCATGCGTAGTTCTTCTACATATTTCATCCATTTCATCTTCTCTCTTTGATCTTGACAATGTTGATCTATACACGAACATTTGGCTATTTTGTGAACTATCTTACGATGATCTTGCTTTCATTCCCTTCCAGTTTAGCCTTCATATTTATTTTCCTCCATTCATTCTAGTCTTTCACTATCATTTCCCCTTTGGTCTTGATCTAATAGAAAAAAAAATAGAACACAATGCTTTGAAACCTCTTGACATGTCTACTCCTTTGGACTACATCCTATCCTTCTTTGGCATTATGATTTTGTGACTTATCCTATGCTAGCCTTTCATTGCTTGTCCAAATGCGCTTTACATGACAATTGTTCCCTAGCTTGGGTATTCTTGAGGAGTTTTCCCTTGAGGATTTCTCCCCTTCATTATCCTTTACTCTCTTGTCTTCCATCTCTTCCACCAGCTTGTCAATCCCTCTTGTTCTCCACCTTGCTAGACATTGGGACCGCACGATATGATCTTTCTTGGGAGTTTGCAAATGGAAAAAGATGCTATCAAGTATACCAAGTATCATAATAAGTATCAAAACCAGTATCAGAACTAGTATCAAAGCCAATATCAGAATAAGTATTAGAACACCTACTGGGGCTACACCTTTCGCTTTAGTTTATGGGTCTGAGGCGGTACTACCTATTGAGGTTGAAATCTCATCACTAAGAATCAAAATGCATGGTCTAGTAATTGATGATGACTACAGAGTGTCTAGGTTGCAAGAACTTGAACTACTAGATGAGCGCAGACAAGCAGTGTATGATCATCTCAGAGTATATCAGAAGAGAATGTCTAGAGGTTACAACAAAAAAGTCAAACACAGAGAATTTCAGGTTGGTGATCTAGTCTTGAGAGAAAATCCTAAAAATCAATCTCATCGAGAACGCAAGGGGAAGTTTGGACCCAATTGGCTAGGTCCCTTTGTAATCACTGCTACTTTTGGCTCTAGTGCCTATCAACTCTCAACGACTGAAGGAGAACAGCTCTGAGAACCAATCAATGTTCTCCATCTGAAGAAATTCTACGCCTAAGGCATTCAGTCTATGGTAAAATGTCTTAAAAAAATTATAAAAATTAGAAAAAGTCCTGAAAAAATGAACATCTTGGTGAAAACCTAGCAATAGGCGCCTTGATGATTCACAAAAAAAATTGAAAAATATCAAAAATTCAAAAAAATTGAAAAAATGAAAAATGAAAAAAAAAAAAAAAGCGCCTTGGTGAAAACCTGGAAACAGGGGCCTTGGTAGCAAAAATAGAATCTCTACCAAGATGGTGAAAACTTGGCAAACGGGTGCCACTTGTTTCAAAATGCTCCATCTATCAGTGCAATCTTGGTCTTTCCCAGCTTTTAGTCTTGCTTTAGTTTGTACATATCTCTCGGTTTGTTTTTGCATTTCCAATTTTCAATAAGTCGGTTTGTCCACCAATCTGCTCAAGTGTCTGTATCCTATCAATGTTCAAACTTGGGGGTAATCAATGTCATATCCTATGGTCTCCGGTGTATCTTAGACGTATCATATCTAGTTAGAATCATTTTGAAGCTTCATGTGAATCAGTCAGTCAGTCTTGTCTCCTGAAAGGATTTTGCATCTACAACAACGCAATCAACATCAAACATCAAATTGAAAACAATCTATGCTTTTTTACATGCTTTTATCTCCTTGTATGCTTACTGATTCGCATTGAGATTTTTGCATATTGTGTCCCTTTGAGCTCTTTGATAATGTCCTTTACAGGATTTAGAGAGTGATGACTGGGGGCATAATCTTTTCTTTGTCTTCTGCTTGTATGTGAAAATCTAACAACTTTGGAAATTCCAGATTAAAATGGTGTCTAACTATAAGAGCCTCTATCTCGAATTGGATGGCCATGCGTACCTCGACCATTGATACCCAGAAAATTCAAAGAAGTTTGATCTAACTATTGTCTTTTTGAGTGAGTTCTTTCTTTACTGTGAAACGCGATCTTGCCTAAGGATGTGAACAATAAAGGGTCACTACGGGTAATTCACATTGGATTTAGAATGATCTCTTCACTGTTTGATGTGTTTGCAATGCAAGAAGTATTCCGGTCATCATGACGTTTATGTTTTGATGCTTCTATAAATTGCTATATCAACATGGACATGATATTCAGGTCATCCCAGCACTTATGCTTTGATGCTTATATCTAATCCGACATTCCGAAAACAAAATCAATATTCATATGTCCATGGTTGTTTGACCAATGGGTGTTGTATTGGTTCTTGAGCGTTACAAATCAATATTCATATGTCTATGGTTTCATGGCTAGTGGGAATTTTATTGATTTATCTGGTTACCTAAAAGTTCAATGATGATAACAAATCGACACATGATCAGTGACTAGGTCCTAGGTCTTAGGTTGCATTTCATTTTGCATGTATCTTTGAATTCTGCATGTTGCATGATCTCACAATGGCTAAATGAACTTCAATGCTTAAACAATTCTCCACTCGCATCTTCAAATCTAACAAGAGTTGAATCTCACACGAAGGTTCCTCCAACGAAATAGCAAGTAGAATCCTTTTTCGGGATCAAAATTGAAATCTGAGATCATTTATTATGTCAAAATCATGATTTAAAATTTTGGGCCCAGGACAGTCTACTGCTTGCATATTCGACCTTCAATCATCACAAAAATTAAGCATTCAACTTAACTGATTATCTTACATCAAACTATCAAAATTTCAACTTGGTCAACCATGGTCAACTCATGGTCAAACCTCGTCAAACATGGTCTCCAGGACCTCTAAACGATGCAGAATGTGTTCTCGGACGTGTATAACCACTTCTTAAATCAATTAACATGCTTCTAAACTTTAACGCTGACTTCTCTTGTCAGATTTCAATTTTAATCCCGAAGAGGGCATGGTATGGTATTGCATATCATTCAAAGTTTGTAAATCAATTTCTATCAATATCTTTCATTAGTGATCAAGACAAACAATCACGTCTAGTTACTGATTCATCAAAAAACCTCATCGCTCGGGGCAAATTTATCATCACTTGGGGCATATCAGATTCGTCGATCCATATCAATCTGGTATCCTCCTAATCTTGTAATCTGTATCAGCTTTTTGCAACCATTGATTCATCAGTGTTATTTCCTTGGTTCTTTGGTAACTGAAGGGGTTAGATGTGATACCTACGTTGTGGTTCTGCTAAGACAATCGAGTCTACAATTGGTCACTCACTTCTTTGCAATCCTAAGGTTTGAAATCAGGCGTTTTGACACTCTTTCACAATCATCGGTTCATTGCTACTATAGTGAACATTATCTTTGGTCATTCAGGACCTAATATCTTCAAATCTTTCAATCATCATATCTTTCGAATCAGTTTCATATCTTTATCATACACAGACTATCTTTGAACCACTACGCTTCGCACAGTAATTCAAAGAGGGGCAAAATGTAATACCCCAAAAATGGGCTATAGGTTCATTAACCTCCTATATCGACACATCGAACGAAATCGACATCAAAGTCCTAACCTAAGGAACATCTGCACATCATCGAATCTAATTGATTATCTTAAATTTTGCATCGGGGAATATTCCTAGAAATATTCTTAATTATCTTAATTACCTTTAATTTAATGATTATTTGGCGATAAATCACATTTATCCTAAAGTTTGATTAATTGAATATTTTCATATTTAATTAATTAGATTTAATATTTGCCACTTAATTGTTTAATTAAATTTAATTCTATCTATTATTAATTGTATTATTTAATTTTGACAATAAATCTAATATCCTATGAATAATTGATTAAATTTTTATTTAATTAATTAAAGCAAGTTGTCATTATTTAATAATATAGTTTTTAATAAAAGTTTGATTAAATAATTGATCAACCTATAAATCAATTATTTATTTTCAAAAATCAGTTAAGTTGAGCATAAATCACTTTATTTATTTAATTAATTCATAATTATTATGCACATTCAAAAGAAACAGTTAAACTCCAAATTAGAAAATCAATGCAAAGTGTTGACTTTTTAAAACTCAACATCCTTTTGGAGTTCAAAAAGTTGATCTAAACTCTAATTTGAGTTAAAAAGTTGTTTTTGCATGATTTGCATATTTTTGTGAATTAAATTATCTTTATTTAAAAATAACTCAAAAATCAAGCTGAGTTAATCTGAGTGATTTATGGCTTTTATCCATGCACCTCTAAAGTCCTGAATTTCTATAAATTAAGGCTTCAGCTCATCTCAAAGCATCTCATATTTTTGCACAATCACGTAGGAGAATTGGAATTTGGAGAATCAAAGCTTATTGCGAATCAAGGCTATTGTGAGATCAATTTGTTTTTTTTTACATTCATTTAGATTCTTTTTCATATCATTGTTAGATCATTTTAGTAGATCAATTTCATATAGATTAGATTTCATATCAAGTTTTTATCATTCTTATTGCATAAAAAATCCAAAAAAATAGCTTAATTGCATTCAATTCATATCTAGATCAATTGCATTCAAATCTTTCATTTAGGTGTTGTCTAGGTCACTGATCTCGATAGCAATCTGAGAACATCAATCTCGCACCTATTAGAAGGCAGTAAATCACTTGGTTAGATTAGATTTCAATTTTGCATGATTTGATTATAGCTAACCTCTAATGTTTTACTGAAGTGTTGTGTCTACAGATCAGGTACAATTTTCACACACACAAAACTTAGCTAAAAAGATCCTTCACATGGGGTATTTTTTGAAACTGTTAGAAAAGGATGCTTGTCACTTTGTTAAGATATGCACAAAATGTCAATATCATGGTGATATGATATATGTACCGACTCAAGAACTACATCCTTTTGTTACACCTTGGCCATTTTATCAATGGGGGTTTGACTTGATTGGCATGATTTATCCACCTTCATCTAATGGGCACAAATACATTATCACGGCTATGAAATACTTCACTAAATGGGTAGAGGTCATTCCTTTGATCACTGCTACAGGAAAACAAATTTCTATGTTCATCCTTAATCACATCATTTGTAAATATGGTATTCTTTATGCCATAATTACTGACAATGGAAGACAATTTAAGAACAAAGATGTGGATGAACTTTGTGATACTTTTCATATTACTCATCACTCTTCTTCCATTTACTATCCACAAGGAAATGGACAAGCCGAGGCTACTAATAAGAATATCCTTAAAATCTTGAAGAGATTGGTGAACAAATCAGGAAGAGATTGGCATGTACAAATCAACCCGACTTTGTGGGCCTATAGAACTGTAAAGGATAAAACATGGATGAGGTCCTAGAACAATGGTTTGCACATAAAAGAGACCCCAAAACTAATATTTTATACTTACATTTGAATTGTATCGATATGGAAAGTAAATGTAGATGATTAATGTTGAAATTAAGAAATAAAGGTACTTACCTCCGAAAAAGAATCAACTGAAAACCCTATTAAATGATCTCAAAAACTGTTGATTCTCAAATTTTAAACCAAAACTGTGAGATCTACAAAACCCAAAAATCTTTTTCTAAGATGAGATCAGGTTGACTTTGACCCTCATAAAAGGTCAATGATGACCTGGAGATTTTGAAGGTCAATTTTGACTTTGTTCGCAGATCTTGAAAGTTCACCAAAAAGGGTATCCAAATCTACTCTCAAATCTAAAGTTCTGAACTTGTACCTACAAGAAAAAGAGGGGTTTTGTTTGTTGGGGGGGGGGGAAGGGGTTTACCTCAGTCAAACCCCAATTTAGGAATTAACCTTGAAATTGAATTGAAATTGCTGGAATAAACAAAGTAAATAGAACAATTCACCTTGCTTGAGTTGAAACCCTTGTGGAGGATTTGAATCCTTGAATCCACAAGAATGGATGAATGTAGAATCAAATGTAGGATGTCTCCAATCAATTTTCCTTAGATCTTCAACAACAATCTTGAATGGATCTTGAATTAGGAAGAGGCTTGAACGGAAATGGAGGAATCTTCAACAAGAGAGCTCCATAGAGCTTGAATCCTTCAATGGCTACTAATGGATCTCCTTGATGAATTGGATCTTGAATTCTTGAAGGCTTGATCTTCTTGCTTGGGAGCTTGAGAGATTGAGAAACTTGATGGAGAAAATGAGAGAGGAAGGCTCCCTTTTATAGTGATCTAGGGCACAAGAGGAGCCTCGTAGAAAACAATAATTAAGGGCCCATGGCACAAAACTCTAGAGAGGTGCACATGGAGAGGAAATTAAATTAAATCCTTGACACAAAACTCTAGGAGGGGACCACCCTTAATATAGAAATAAAATAATTATTTAAGAGCCTTGTCACAAAATTCAAGGTAAGGCCAACCCCAAAGTTAATTTGAGCATTAGGCACAAAATTTGAGAAAGGCTAATCTCCAATAATAAATTAGGAATCCTATACAAATATCGAGAAAGGTCCACCTCAAATATTAATTTGAGAATTCGACACTTAATCTGAGAAATAGTGACCCCAAAGAGGGAAAATGCAAGATTTTGACGAAATCTCAAAACTGAAAGCAAACCCCAAAGATCCCGGACCCTAGGGTCAAGATCGAGCTCGAACCTAACTAGGTCAAGATCGAGGTCAACTTTGACCCCATAAGGTCGACTTTGACCTTATGGTAAAAAACCTCAGGTTCATAGTCCAGAATGCCAGGAAAATACTAGGAAGAAATGGAAAATGGGGTAGAATAGGGAAAAATCCAAATCCAAGCTAAATATCCATTCAAGGCATTGGACATGACCCCAAACCACTTACTCGAAGGGCTAAATGCTCTTACCATGGAAGTGCTTCCATTTTAAGATGATACATTAAGCCCCCACTTTAGCAAGAGTATGGACTCGATGCAAACTCTTGGTAAAGGAGATCACAAAGAAAAAGATAATCTTATTGAAATTAAAGGGACAAAGGAATCCTCAAGCCCCCAAGGACTCGAGTCTTCATCAACTCCAAGATTGCAACAAGAGATACATCACTAGAAAAAGATAGAAAGGGAGAGAAAAGTGGTTAGCTCACCCAGTAAGATGTGTGTATCTCACTATGAACCACAAAAGGATAGGATGGCCCACCAAGCAAAGACTTGATAGTCACTCCATAATGTTGTGTGCCTTCTAGTGGCTTTGTGCATGTATGTAATGTGTCTTTTGATGGCTTTTATAAAGTACCCATGGATCCACCTTCTTATAGCACCATGGAATACAAAATGTGTGTCTCCTCAAGATTTAGTAACTTATGTGCATTACCCTCGGAAGATTTAGCATATAGATGTGTGTCTTTTCAAGATTTAGCAACTTATGTGCATTACCTTCCAAGATTTAGCATATTGAAAATTTTGAAAAATGCATGTCTCCTCAGGATTTAGCAACTTATGTGCATTACCTTCAAAAGATTTAGCATATTTGATATTGGAAATGTGTGTCCCTTCAGGATTTAGCAACTTATGTGTGTTACCTTCTGAGATTTAGCATGCTGCAAAACAAAAGGTTAGAACAAAAATACATAATATAGAATGAGGGAGGCTGTACATATGCCCCCCTCCTTAAGATGGCAAAAACATACTATTTTGACATGTTAAGGAAAGAAAAGAACAAGGATAAATCCTTCTTCAGCATCAAGACAATATCCATAGACAACACCCAATCCAAGCCAAGAAGGTCACGGCTCCTATGAGGCCATGGAAGGGATGAATGCAAAGATATCATGCAAAAAGTGAAAAAGGTAACCCTTGTGGGGGATAGCACACTGTTCAATTTCCAAGGTGAGATATGTATCAACCATGGAAACCCAATGTCAAACAATGAAATCAGTTGTGATCAAGGAAAAAGATCCTCAATGCAAACCAAAATGTTCATGTATGATTGGATATCACATAATAGATAGATACTGCTTAACCAAGGAAAGAGGTGAATCCCGAAAAGACATAAAAGAAGATGACATCCTTGCCCCCCAAGTGTAGGAACAAAGATGCAAGGGGACCTATTATATCACTCACAACACTATGCAAGACAACGAGCTCCCAAGAATTAGGCTAACATTGTTTAGATAATGTGGAGTTCTATAATAGGAACATAAATGTTATTTAGAAAAAATAGTATTGAAATACAACTCATTTCCGCATGATATATAAATAACATTACTATCAATGAGCTACTTAATCTTATAATGTAAAGCTTGACATTCATTAGTAGAGTGATCATGAAATCTATGATATAAACAAAAAGGAAGAATCTTCAAGTGTGGATTGTGTTTCTTTTTGTGTTTAGGTCTAGTAATCATCTTAACATGAAGGAGTTTAGGCAAAAGAACTTCTTGGTCAAATTCCTTCATAGTTTCATCATGTTTTGAAGTTTTATTTGAGATGTTGTTAACATTTATTTGTTGTCGAGGATTAAATCCTAGTCCATAAGAATGCTCATGCCCCCCAGTGTGTAAGGGCATTTGAATTCCCTATTTATGTTTACCACATGCTTGACCATTAAATCCTTGTTTAACTAGGAAGTGATAACCAGGACCATAACAAGAAGCCATATTAGGAGTCAATGGAACCTCAGTAGTCACAATATCATCCTTAGTAGGCTTGACAGATTTATTGTGGGTAGAAGCAGTGACAAAGTTATTATGAAGGGCTTTAGAAGTAAAAAATCATTGTTCAAATTCTATTTTTTTCTTCATAAAATCAAGATCATTAATCTTATACTCTCCAATAAAGGAAGGATTAAAATCCAAGATTCTCCAATCATCGCGAGGAAGAGCATTAGAGGAGGAAGGATTAGTATTAGGAACATGAGTAGTGTGGGTTTGAATATTAAGACAAGGATTAGGTGCATCATCCACATGAAGTGTATACAACATGTTGTTATGTATAAACTTGACTTTATGGTGAAGGATGGAAGGAACAGCATGCATCTCATGCAACCAAGGTCTACCCAAAAGAAGGTTATAATTGAGAGGAGAGGTCCAGGCATAACATGAATAGGTGTATTCACGATGACCAGTCCTACTTTGATAGGTAAGGTAATGATTCCTAAAGTATTCTTAGCAATGTTATCAAAGCCACGTATAGGAACATTGTCAGGTTGAATTGTTGAAAGATCGGTGTTAATTGCTTTGAGCATGTCCATGCTACAAATATTAAGCCCATATCCATTATCAATCAAGGTCCTATGAATGATACTCTTATTGATAGAAACAACAACCATAAGAGCATCATACCAATTCTAAACTTCTTTAAAAGGTAAATCCTTTTGAGTAAAAACAATGTCAGGAGGACCCGATGTAGCATGCATGCATTGTAAGAAGTTATTGATGTTGTCTTGATTAGGAGGTGGAGTGGGAAGAGTTGCTAAAGCTTTTTGCAAGGCTTCATAGTAGGTAGGTGAAGTTTGAAGAAGCTCCCATAAAGAAATCTTGGCAGGAGTATTTTTCAATTGGGTTATCAAATCATACTCCTTGCTAGGAAGATGAGGTGGAGGAGGAAGAATAGGTTGAGAAGGTGGAAAAGAAGTAGAAACCACCGGATTAGGTTGAGGTTTATTCCATGTACAATAAGTTTGAGCTATAAAATCTTGATCATTGCAAGAATCCATAGGTTTACCTTTGACAGTAATGCGAGGGCAACCTTTGACAGTCAACATGGGTTTAGGATAAACCATTTTAGTTGTCTAAACACTACAAATAGATTCACAAGAAGGAAGAAAAGAGGGCATCCTAGGAGGAGATCTGGTAAGATCTTGATTCTCCATAGGATCATCACTAAAAGGGAGAGCATTAAGGGAATTCACATCATTCTCCACTAATGCCTCATCACTAGGAGGAATCTCAAATGGAGGTAAAGCATCTATAATGTCATCTTCTTTCACTAAAATATCTACATAAAGGGAGTGTGTTTTAGGAAAAGAATTTTCATCATGTAATAAATCACCCTCTTGTATCAAGGCTTCTTCATGAGGAGGGGATAAATCAATGTCTTCATCAAAGGGTTCATTCACAATGGTTTCATGAGGAAGAGAAAAATCAACATCCCCATCCAAAGGTTCAATAAAGCACTTAAACCACGCTTGAGATAACTTGTGCAACATGATAATGAATAAAGAAATGCATATAAAATAGATCTAGATATATCTAAATGCATTCAAATGAAATGTTTTTGTATTTTTGAAGAAATTTTGCAATATGTATTTTTGAAATATAAATGCAAGAGCATAAAAGAAATCTACTCTTATTGTAAGATCTAACACAAAATGCAAATCTAACACAAGATAATAAAAAGTGAGATCTAACACAATAGGGCATCTAAATCCATAAAAGAAGGGGGTAAGTGTGTCGAGTTCACCAAAATGTAAAGGATAAAATGTGGATGGGGTCTTAGAACAATGATTTGCACATAAAAGAGACGCCAAAACCAATATTTTATACTTACATTTGAATTGTATTGATATGGAAAGTAAATGTAGATGATTAATGTTCAAATTAAGAAATAAAGATACTTACCTCCAAAAATGAATCGGCTGAAAACCCTATCAACCGATCTCAAAAACTATTGATTCTCACAATCTTACACCGAAACTACAAGATCTACAAAACCCAAAAATCTTTTTTTGAGATGAGATTAGGTTGACTTTGAACCTCATAAAAGGTCAATGATGACCTGGAGATTTTGAAGGTCAATTTTGACTTTGTTCGTAGATCTCAGAAGTTCACCGAAAAGGGTATCCAAATCTACTCTCAGATCCAAAGTTCCACACTTGTACCTATAATAAAAAGAGGGTTTTTATTTGTTGGGGGGAAGGGGTTTGCCTCAGTCAAACCCCAATTTAGGAATTAACCTTGAAATTGAATTGAAATTGCTGGAATAAACAAAGTAAATAGAACAATTCACCTTGCTTGAGTTGAAACCGTTGTGGAGGATTCGAATCCTTGAATCCACAAGAATGGATGAATGTAGAATCAAATGTAGGATGTCTCCAATCAATTGTCCTTAGATCTTCAACACTAATCTTGAATGGATCTTCAATTAGGAAGAGGCTTGAATGGAAATGGAGGAGTCTTCAACAAGAGAGCTCCATAGAGCTTGAATCCTTCAATGGCTACTAATGGATCTCCTTGATGAATTGGATCTTGAATTCTTGAAGGCTTGATCTTCTTGCTTGAGAGCTTGAGAGATTGAGAAACTTGATGGAGAAAATGAGAGAGGAAGGCTCCCTTTTATAGTGTTCTAGGGCACAAGAGGAGCGTTGTAGAAAACAATAATTAAGGGCCCATGGCACATAACTCTAGAGAGGTGCACATGGAGAGGAAATTAAATTAAAGTCTTGACACAAAACTCTAGGAGGGGACCACCCTTAATATAGAAATAAAATAATTATTTAAGAGCCTTATCACAAAATTTGAGGTAAGGCCAACCCCAAAGTTAATTTGAGCATTAGGCACAAAATTTGAGAAAGGATAATCTCCAATAATAAATTAGGAATCCTATACAAATATCGAGAAAGGTCCACCTCAAATATTAATTTGAGAATTCAACACTTAATCTGAGAAATAGTGGCCCCGAAGAGGGAAAATGCAAGATTTTGATGAAATCCTGAAATCGGAAGCAAACCTTGAAGATCCCAGACCCTAGGGTCAAGATCAAGCTCACTAGGTTAGGACCAAGGTTGACTTTGACCCCATAAGGTTGACTTTGACCTTATGGTCAAAAACCTCAGGTTCATAGTCCAGAATGCTAGGAAAATGCTAGGAAGAAGTGGAAAATAGGGTAGAATAGGGAAAAATCTAGATCCAAGCCGAATATCCATTCAAGGTGTTCGACATGACCCCAAACCACTTACTCAAATAGCTAAATGCTCTTTTCATGGAAGTGCTTCCATTTAAAGATGATACAAGAACTAGTATACTGACATGTACAGGAGCTACACCATATTCATTAGTTTATGGAGCCGAAGTTGTTTTACCTTTGGAGGTTGAAATCCCATCCTTAAGAGTATCATTGCAAGGATTAATAATGAATGAGGATTATAGGGTTTCCTGACTTCAACAATTGGAATTGTTAGAGGAACATCAAGCACAAGCCTATGAACATTTGAAAGTTTACCAAAATAGGATTTCAAAGAACTATAACAAACACATTAAACCAAGAGTCTTTCAAGTGGGTGATTTAGTGCTAAGGGAGAACCCTAAAAATCAAGTGGAAAGGGAAAAGAATGGTAAATGGGAAGCAAATTGGTTTGGTCCTTTTGTCATTATTTCTTCTTTTGGAACAGGGACTTACAAATTAGCCAATTATGATGGGGAAGAATTACAAGAGCCCATTAATAGCATCCATTTAAAGAGGTTTCATACCTAATCAGATAAGAGAGTATTAGAAGAAAGAGTATCAGACAAGTGTGTATCTGATGACTCAAGCATCAATTTTGTACATGAGAAAATAAAAAAGATAAAAAAATATTGAGAAAAGTTTTTAAAAATGAAAAAATGAAAAAAAATAAATAAATAAGAGAAAAAATTGCCTTGGTGAAAACCTAGCAAATAGGCACCTTGGTAGCAAAAAAAAAAAGAGAAAAAGAGCAATAAACCCAAAAGGTGAAAACTTGGCAATCAAGTGCCTTTTGTTCCCCTAAGTCTTTCTTAGTTGCATGTGTACATATTGCATTTCCATCATCTCACTTATAAGTCTTCATTGCATCCGTCATTTGTGCATAGTCATAATAAAACCTTTTAGCTGCATTATTGCATTTTAGGTTTCCTATTGCCCTAAGTTTTGTCACACGATCACATTTATCACTTGGAGGTAGGAAATGATTGGATTTTTGGTACAAATGGATTCAATAGTGCTACTTTTGGTCACATATCAGAGGGACTTATCAAAGCTTCAGACGAAGGATTTTTTATTGAACCTTTGATTGATATCATTTTTCACAACCAAGTATTTTGATCCTACAACTTGATCCTTGAACTTCATTGACTTTATTATTCAGGATTAAAAATTGACATCACTTAAATGATCAGAATGTTTGGAAAATTCTTTTTGAAAATCTTGATACATTGCAAAACACTTGAAGCTTTTGATCATCTTTATTGGCTTATTATCATATCTCTTTAGCTAATTGATGATGTTCTGACTAGATTGGCGATGATGGAGACATGATATTTTTCTTGTCTTTGAGTGACTATCTTGAGGGAGATCCAACAACTTATGTGAATTCATCTAACAACATGGTCATCAAAGAACCATCGAGGAATTTCATATAGGGTGGAGGGTTGACCTTTGTTTGTTTACACAAACGGATACCTTGGCTATTTAGATCTTCCATATCTTAATACCAAAATCCAATTGCAACATTGAATCTATTGAAACCGGTATTCATACTCCCATAGTTGGTTATTCAACTAGTGAGGGTTGTACTAGTTTCCTAAAGGGTTACCAAAAGTGATATAAAGTAGTATTCATATCATCATGATGTGGTTAGTGATGGTTGTACTTGCTTTCCGGTCTCACAATGCTCAATGATGAAAATATTTCTCTATGGCATTTCTTTGCTAAAAGCTAGTGACAATTAGTTGCATTGCATTACATTTTCATGTTAGATTAAGTGCATGGTGTGAGGTATTTTTCCAAGGGAAAGGGGGTTCATTCAACTATTATCTTGATCAATCATTAAGGGGGGTTCAATTCAATACCTTATCCTTGGTTCAAATCAATAATGTGAGATTATCTTTTGCATTCATTCATAACATTATTCATTATTCATTATCTTTATATCTAAAAGAAAAGAAAAAAAAAAGATTCATTTCTCATTAATCATTTGCATACACTTAGTAAAGGGTTGCATTTTAAGAGTTGCATACATTAAAAAAAAATCAAAAACATAGTTGCTTTCATTGTCCATATTTCCATAATAAAACATTTGCATCGATACATTGAAAATCAAAAAAACATATCAAAGTTACATTATCATTTGCATTCATCTATCTATATCATATGTAAGATACATTGCATCCATAGCACAATCAAAAGTAAATGCATCATAAACATCATATAGAGTTGCATATACAAATAATCTCACATAACCACATCACAAGAATCAAGGAAAGTCCATAATCATATAGATGTCCATAACATCAAAGATCCATCAAATCTGTATATCAAAGATACAAATATCATCGATAAAATGATACATCAAAGTCCTGATCAATAAATATAACATGATACAAAATCATCAAAAAGGAAGATCCATAATCTATCATCTCAAGATCTTGTAGGAGCACCCACTCCATCACCTGTCACCAATCCATCTAGTCCCTTGTCACCTAATCTATCCTGAGTAAGAGGAGTCTGACTAGTACTAGCAACACGTAGCCTTTGGGCCATCATAGTCATGAATGGCTGCATCATAGTAGCTACCGATCTAGTTGGCCAACTACTGTTGTCATATCTATCTATAATGCCTGCACATCATGTGTTAGAGCATCTATGCTAGGAGAAGCCTATGAAGTCTAACCCACATCCTGAGGTCTAGGTATTTAAGGAGGCACCTATTGTGCTGAAATCTATCCATGCCAAGACAATGAAACCTGCTCAGGTTGTACCAAGGGAGCCTATCCTCTGGGAACTTGTATTGTAGTAGAAATGTGAACCTATCATCTAACTCTCTACTATCCCCATACCTCTACAGCTCTAGGCTTTACAAATCCAAGTCCCTGTCCTTGCTGAGCCTGTTTGACATCTATGTTCCTAGCTCTAAGTGACCACCTCATACCTGTGGTCCTCTGCATCCTCTACCTATGACCTTGGGAGGTCGCTATACTCTATGAGCTTGACATCATCTAGGTCTATCCTCACCATCCCCATCATCATCCCCATCCTCATCATTTGATCACTCATCCCTGTCTGGGATTGGCTCTACAAGATCTGTGAATCTCAAAATTCTATTGCGGGAAAACCACTCTCTATACTTAGTAGACATCTCGGCATCTACCACATGATCTAACATGTCCCATCTGATATATATCAATCTAAAAATTTTATCACATGCAAACTGGAAGTCAATCTATGCACCCCACATCAATCTCTTTGCCTAGACTCGAGCATATAATGCCATACCCTGGGGCATATCCTAATATTGGCCATACTGCCTAGATACTCGACCAAAGCAAAATATCTCAATCACAAGTGGTGATCAACCTATCATCCATCTCAGGGCATACATGTATGTGAGCTCATCATCATCATCTCGCCAACCCTCACAACCCAGATATGGTCTCCATACTACTTGATCTAGATCGTCAATCATGTGATGCCAATACTCTAGTTTGCCCAAATGATGTTGGAAAACCATGCCACTATATAAAAATTCATATGGATAATCATGATGCCAAACACGTGCTGATACTGGTCTAGTAATGGGAAGATGCTCCCATATCCATAACTGCAACAAAACTACACCTACTGACAATGTTGCACTCGATCTATATACAACCTCATGCAAATCATCATATAACTATGCTAGTACACAGGAACCCCAATCAAAACATCGAGGGTGTGTAATCAAATCCTTTAATATGCAGCCCCATCCAATGGAGAATTCCTCGGCCTTGCCGGTCTAGAAGTAATAAACCTCCTATCAAAGCACCTAAGACTATTGACAATGTCAGAAATGAAGAAAATTGTGCCCATGTAATATTATCATCTCAATGGTATCATCACCAAATACATGTTTGCAAATAGTCCTATCATACATGGAATCATAATATGCTCTCTCTCCCTGAGTAGGGATACAGAGTAATCTGTAAACATCCTCGGGAGTGATGGTCATCTCCCCTAATGGCAAGTGGAAAGTGTTGTGGTCAGAGTGCCATCTCTCTGCCACAGTTGTCAATAGACCCCGGTTCAGCTAAAACCAAGGGATGTCTAAGAGGAAGCTCAAACCACATATCTCAATCACATGGTACTCTGGCTAGGTCAGCTCCTGACCTAAATCTAGGATCCAAGAAGCTAGGGACTGTATATACAACTTACAAAAATGTGCATGCTTTTAAAATCAAGGGAATCATATTAGTATTCTATATCAATGGATTATCTTAAGTAAATCAATCAAATTCAATCAATCTTTTCTCTTTGCGAGCACTATCAACTTATTTGTTCATATCTCTAGATCGTGAGAGCAAATTATCAATTTATCCAATCTATCCTATCAGATTAACAAGTCAAAAATTCATTGTTACGGTTATCCTGATATCCTAATCACTTATGCATTTAACTACAATAGACCTATCTATCTTGGACATTCAATCATTCAATCAGAGACACCAAATTTAACCAAAAAAATCAAGTTTGAGCATCAAAATTTTCAAATTTCCTATAGGCGTCATTTGCCTACGCGGAGGTGGCATTTTACCTTACACGGTGAATCAATATTAATAGGTGACACTTTACCACATGGATGCGACATTTCATTTCTTAAGTGACACTTTTTGACCCTATGTGACATTTAAACCTGTCTAGGCGACTTTAAAATTCTAAGGGTTTTTCAGGCGGTGTTTTACACATAATTTGACAGAATACCCTAGTTTTTAGGTGGTTTAAAATTTCTCATAGGCGTATTTCAACATGTTTAGGTGGCATTTAAATGCGCGGATGTGGCAGTTTATCTTCCTAGGAATCATTTCAACTACCCTAGGCGGCATTTCAAAATTTTACAATTAAAAATCATATTTTTTATGCTATAAACGCTGAAAAAAATTGTAATAAATGCACTAGGAGGGTCAGAGTCACTTATCAGAGGTCCATAATCCAATGGTCCTCTGATATTGTCATCCTCTCTCGAAATGATGCTCTTGAATAGGGACAACCATCCCAATCAACTTTATTAGGATCAAAGCAAAATCTCAATAGTAAAAAGTGCAAATGAATAGTAAATTTGGGTTTTTCAACCTATTTATGCTATTTGACCTAATTTTGAAGAAATTTTTGACCTTTTGCTCTATATCTGCACATCTATCAAACTGGGGCATTTGTTGAGGCCTTGATTATCATCGATGTTTTTTAGAAATTAAAACAAATTGGATCTATTTTCAATCAATTTCATCATCTTTCTATCCGGTGATCAATTTGTTTCATTTCTGAGGGGGCATTATCATAGTATTAAATCTGCATCAAACATTATTGAATCTGGGGCATTAAAATTTTGAACTTTATCAGTGGAGCATGTGATATCATTTTCAAATTAGGTTTTATCAATCAAATCAATTTTGTATCAATCAATCAAGTATCGAATCAGTGATTAGGACATGCAAATTTCTTTGAATCAATGCGCTACGCACATCAATTCAAAGAGGGGCATTTGTAGACACCCAAAACTGGGCAGGTGTCTTAGAATCATTCAAATCTGTAAATATTAACCAAATGCTCTAATTTTCATCAAAATGGATCAAATCAATTTTAAATGGACATTTATTAATCAAATTGGACAAATTCATTTAAATCAAAGGAAAAATCAAATCATGACATCAAATAATTAAATACAGGCTTAAAGGGATCAATCGGACTATATAATTGATTTTAATCAATTAATTGTATAGTTTTAAATCAAAAATCAAATTGAACCTATTCCCCTACATGGCTAATTTAATTAATTGATGGAATTTAATTAATCCTAATATCTTTCAACATAATTTGAGCAACCAATAAGAATTGAGAACACAATGCACATGGATGACTTCAAATTGTTGAATCTCCATCACACATTTTCAACTTTGAATCTCAATCACTCAAATTTGTCTTCTTGTCCAACATTTGAGACAATCATTTAAATTGTCCCCCTATTTAAAAACATTTCAAAGTTTTTGACTCAACCAAGGCTAAACCATGATCAAGTAACTCTACCCCCTACCCTTGGGATTTTACTATAAATAGAAGTCATTTTGAGAGCATAACATATCTTAGAAAATTCGAATGCATAGCATCATTACTATAGGAAATTTGAGAACAATTGAGTAATTTGAGAGAATTATCATGAGCATTTGAGTTTATCTTTGTATCAAATTGAGAATTGAGAGCTAGATTTAGGCATTTTATCATAATTTTCTCATTCTAGGATTGTCACTAGTAGAGAATAAGGCTGAGAGCTCTACTTACCAAGCTTAGATAGAGAGCCATGAGATGATATGGATGTTAAATGCAATTATTTAGATTAAATTTCATTATATTTTCATAGAATTGTTGCTAATTGTCCTAATTTCATGAAGGTGTAAACACTCACACACAGGGTCATATCTGATTGAATCTCAGGAAAAAAGCAAAACTGATCAAAAGACCTTTCCCTAGATTTCCCTCATTCGCAATGCACCATGATACAATGGATCATGGCGATCATGAGGAAAGGAACAACAAGAAGCTACACAAGATAACTAAGATCCAAAGGACCAAATCTAAACTCAAAGTGATAAATCCAAAAGATGTCCTTTTCCAAGTAGAGAGATTAATTGTTTGAGCGATGGGGGGAGGTTGGGTCAGACATGAGGAAGGATACATCTTGTAAGGACCCATTTGATGAGGAGATTGTTGTGTTGTTTTTGGAAAATGATGGATCAGGGATGATCACGTGATCAAGGATAGTTGACGAAAGATTTTGAAGTACAATGCTTGGGTGAGACAATTCAAGTGATCATAGTTTCTGCTGGATAGACAAGGATATTTACAATGGGACATAATGATATAGTATAAAGGAGACAGTGAGATCGATACAATGGATATTTAAAAAATCTCAGGGATTAGGATAGGTCAGCAAGTGACAAAGATATATACAAAGCTCAAGATGCATGAAGGAGGATCTCACTATACAAGTAATATACATAGGAAGCTCAGGATGTGGGATAGTGGCCTATTGATGTGTTGGATATGCTTGAAGATAGAACACCTTGGTAATGTGGGTTGGTGGAGAGGATGTGGGGGAATTGGGCGATGATTGGTTTAAGGGGATGGAGGTACAACAGAATAGGAGTTTGATAGATAATGGCCCAATCCATTATGTATGGAGTCTGTTTCTAGGTTTTCACCAACATACTTGTCCAAGGCGCTTGATTGCCAAGTTTTCATCATTGGATGATTATTTCTCTTTACTTTTTTCATTTAAATTCATTTTTTGATTTTTTCAAATTTTATGGATTTTCTAGGATCATAAAGGATAGTTCAAGCATAGAATTGCTTCAGATGTATGATGTTGATAGGATCAATCAAGGAATCTCCTTCTAGTGTAGAAAACTAATAGGCTCTTGAGCCAAAGCATGTTGTGACAATATAAGGACCCAACCAAGTCAATTAAAACTTGCCTTCTTTTCTCGATGTGTTTGTACCTTATGATTTTCTTTCAGGACCATGTTGCCTACCTGGAACTATCTTGAATGGACCTTTTTGTTATATATCCTTACAATTCAATTTTGGTATACTACCTGGTGATCATATGCTTGCTACCTTTTCTCATCTAATAGGTCCAGCTAGGTAAGGTACGCCACACAATAGTCTTTATCAGTGGTATAGTTCTTCATTGATACATACTATGAAGGTAGATCAACCTCAATTGTAAGATGGATTTGAATCTATATACAAGGGAGTATAGGGTGGTGCTTGTGGGAGTGTTGAAGGAAGTGTGGTAAGCCCAGAGGGCAGGATTGATTTGGAGGTGCCAGTCACAACCAGAATCATTGACAATCTTTTTGAGGATTTTAAGGATGGTTTTATTGGTTGCCTCGGCTTGGCCATTTCTTTGGGGGAAGTATGGGCTGGAAAAGCGGTGATGGATTTTGAGTCTAGTACATAGATCATCCACATGCTAGTTTTCAAAGGGTGTTCCATGATTTGTGAAGATGGTGGAAGGGGTACCAAAGCGATAGATTATATGGTAAAGGATGAACTTGGATATCTGAATTCATGTAGTTAGGATGAGCAAAATTGCTTCAACCCATTTTGTGAAATATTCAGTGGCAGTTATGATATATTTATGTCCATCAGAGAAAAGGGGAGTGGTCAAGGTCTCTTTCAAGAATTGATTTGAAGTTTTGTTTTAGTACTAACTCCTTTTTGTATGTTGTGTCTTTTATTTTTATTTTTCCTATTTCTTTTTTCTTTGTTTTTGTGCCCTTATGAAGGGATGTGGAGTTAAGATCCTTATTTTGGGGGCTTACATCCTTAAACTTAGTGATGTCTTGTCTCTTTGAAACTCATCTATTATCTCTCTCTTTCATCATTATTTCTTCTATATCTTCCTTTACCATGAGCATGATCTTGTCTCATACACTCAAGTGGGGGATAAATGTACCATCCTAAAAAGTAAGCACTTAATTTATGTACATGTTGGGACTATTTTTGGCCTACTTTGATGAACTTCTTATGGTAAGGTCTCATATTATACCTACATGGATATTTCATTCAAATATGGGACCTTATCCTTCTTCAAACTCAAGGA